>JACYFF010031955.1:78565012-78583613 GCA_017589665.1 Selenicereus undatus
CACACACACACACACACACACACACACACATACATACATAAATACATAAATATATACATATCTGTGTGTGTGTGTGTGTGTGTGTATACATACACATACATACGCACATACATACACATATAGGGTATGTTCTTTCTCACGATAAGATGCAGCTATAAGCTGTAAGAAAATGTAAGGAGTTGTAAGATGTAAGAAGCTGTAAATACATACAAGAAGCCATAAGAAGATGTAAGGAGCTATAAGAAGTTGTAAGGATAGATGTAAGGAGCTGTTGAATTATTAAAAAATTGTATAGTACAATTTTTTTGATACGTATATATAATTGTTGGTCTTTAATGTATGAATTACGAAAAAAATTATTTCATTAAAATAAATTACATGTAACAGTGATATTTATAAAATAAATTTTATTACATCACTAAACAAATTATATTTTAACATTACACAAAATTTGTTTTTCTACAATTCATTTTCGATAATAGAAAATAACATTAAAATAACATAATTAATGAAAATAAACCTTTAAATAAGTCAGTTAAATATCAATAAGATAAATCCATGCCAATAAACATGTAGAACCATATGTTTTGCACTTGATGTGGTTTTTTAGTATTAACATTAGTTTCACCTCCCTATAAGTAAATTTACCAAAAAGAAAAATATTTTCTCAACAAAATTGAATAGAACCCTAAAAATAAAATCCTATTTGAATTAAACGTTTTGGAATTAAATTCAATCTAATGTTCAATTCTATGATGATAGCAATCAAGTTGTCATGGATAAACTTATGAGTGAAACAGCTGAAATACTTTCATCACCTACAATTTGACTATTTTTATTCATGACTAATGTCAAAACTCAAGCATAAATGTGATTTTTGTATTACAATTTTAAAATATATTGACTTATTTTCTCTATAATGGCATATATACTTCATGTCGAAGCTCAAATATTAAGTTAAATTGTCAAATTCTGTTTTTATGTTTATACAAATATTATATTCATAAAAAAACTGCAAGATTTTTCGTAACAGTAGTATATAAAAAATAGATACATATTTCTATATAAATATGAGAATAAAATAGATTACAAGTTGAACGTTATAAAAAATATATAAGGAGATTTAACAAGATATAAAATGTAAGGAGATGCGAGAAGATATAAGGAGATGTAAGAAGCTGTAAAGAGGTGCAAGGAACTATAAGCTGTAAACTGCAAGCTGTAAGCTAAATCTTCTCAAACGCAGAAAAGAGCAAGGCCATAGATACATACATACATACATATGTATATGTGTGTGTCTGTGTGCGCGCGCGCGCGTATATACACACACACACACACACGCACACACACACATGAGAGAGTTGCTAGCCCAGCGGTGGTTTTTGCAAATGGATCATATGCAAGCTCTCTAGTCAACGGTTCAAATTGTGCAAGTATCATTTTCATAACCTTTTTGGCCTTAATTTTCTCCAACCATTTCGTTGATTCTAGGATGCTTTCTATATTGCTTCATTATTTCCTTTTATTTCCTCACCATCTTGCTTGTTGGCCCTTAGGATTTTTTGTTGTAATCTTCCCCATTAAGCTAGAAAGAAATTATTGATTAGGGCACCAATTTCCTTTTTGTTTCTTTTCAATTCTGGCTTTTTTTTTGTGTATTTTTAAAGACTTGAAAGAAAGAGGGATGATTAACGCAACTAATTTAAAGCCTTTTTTATTTACTTTTATCAACTTTATTATAAATTAATTTAAAATAATGCTGCTGGGCTTAATTAGGTCTAAATGTTCCTCTCTTCTTTTCAGGGCCGCTTTAATGTCTCTAGTATGTATAGGGCAGTCATTGATAAAAAAAGGGTCAAAATTTTTTGAAAGTCCTTAATATTTTTAGCTTGGTCACCCCAAAAAATTAACCAACATAAATCAAATTCTATGAAGTTTAAGAAGCTCAAAGTTTCATGGCTTCATATAAAATTTTATGGAGCTGTTCGCCTTAGTTTTAAAAAGCGCGAGGCGTACTGAGGCGCATAGGGTCCCAAAGCGTGAGGAGCAAGGCACGAGGTGAAGGCGCACGCATCA
Organism: Selenicereus undatus; assembly: GCA_017589665.1. Taxonomy (NCBI): domain Eukaryota; kingdom Viridiplantae; phylum Streptophyta; class Magnoliopsida; order Caryophyllales; family Cactaceae; genus Selenicereus; species Selenicereus undatus. The sequence goes on from JACYFF010031955.1 coordinate 78,567,089, forward strand.
TGGATGCAAGGCGGACTTCTATGCAAATTTTTTTTTAAGTATTTCATATTCACAAAGCATGTTTTGCATAAATAAGTTGGATAAATGCATTAAAAATGTGATTAGACATCAATATGACTACTAACACCATAAATAACCTTAAGGTATGTTATCTGATCATCGTAATTCCCCAATGCACATACTTACAGTACAAGTTTAGCTTACCTTTTAACTCCCAAGGAAGGAAAAGATAGAAAAAGCTAAAGGCAAGGCTAAGAAAAAGAAGCAAAAGGGGAAAGATATAGCTAAGAAAAAAAAGAAAAAGGGAAAAGATATAGTCTCGCATCCTTGAGGCGCACCTCATCCCCTTTCTAGGCGCTAACCCGGTAGCCTCACGCAAAGGCGAGCCTTGGCGTGCCTCAAGCGGGCTTTTTTAAACTAAGCTGTTCGCTAACTCTGACTATTATTATATATTGTAAGACTCTATGTTTCATATAAACAAAGAGAATAGGAACATTCTTCTAACTACTTTAATTCTATTGTCTACCTTTCATTGAGTTTTACAAACTCATTTTTATTTTAATTTCCAATTAAAAACCAATAAACAAACATATGTCTTAAAAAGAACTTTTTATAATAGTGGGATGGCCCCCCTAAAAAATTTTCTCGGTCCGTCCCTGTACGGGGCATAATGACCAACCAATTGCAATTCCAAGTATTGTCCCTTTTCTCTGCTACTCTCCCTCATCTGTTCTCTTGCCTAAGAGTGGCAGAGTGCTGAGCTCCAGGTCCTTCGGTTAATGGTGATTAAAATTCAATGTAAATCTCTCTCCATATACATTAAAGAAAGAGAAAAAAAACCCATCAACTAGGTCTACAATGAAATAGTGCAGTAATGCAATAACTGAGTACCTCAATATTGAGATACAAACGGCAACAATTATGTCATTAATAAACTACAGTGAATGGCACAAGAACAATGTCCTATGTCAACTCTATCTATAGCTTCTCTCATTTCCCACTTTCCCCATCCAAGTCTCGCCAACTCCAAAAAAGAGTCCAAAAAAGAGCAAAGATAAGTACCGTAACAGCAACAAGGAATGATGCATCAATATATCAAAGATACATAAAGGTCCCTCAGAAGTGAGTCAGAACATGCAAATGATTAGATACTGTCTTTATAAGATGGTCGCACTGATGAATTTCTATTGTTGACAAATTTTAATTTAATTATTTCATAAGAGGGTCAAAGATAAAACAAAAACGTCAAGCTTACCGATGAGAAGTCAAAGACTTTAATTCTCCGAGAAACTCCAGCAGTAGCAAATAACTCATCATCACGGTCAAACTCTATGCTGCAATTAGACACAGACATGTTTAAGTTATTAAAAGATCATGTCTTTAAAAGCCAAATCATCTAAAAAACAAAACATGCATGGCCCCACCTAAGAGGATCAATGTTTGTGCCACAATTTATCCTCCATCCTCTTTTTTTTTTCTTTCCTCCCTTTTTCCCGGTGGAGGGAGGAGTTTGCTAGGAGGCCATAGCAGTAACCCCCCCCCCCCCAACCACACCCCAAGAAATAAATAAATAAAACAAAAACGATGCCAGTATGCCACAAGTAAAGTCAAAAGGAAAGCCACATCCCACAAATAAGGTCCCTACAGAGTGGAATATATCCCTACTGCTGCTGCAACAGAGTAAGGAACAGACCCGACTTTTAATGAAAAGGAGTGATACAACAGCTTTCCCAACAGATGATGAACTAACAGCAGCTATATCAAAACTTCTCTATACACATGAATATTCAAACATAACCATCAATTCATCATAGCTGGAATCCAAATTTATGGAGAGTTTACACCTACATCAAATATGTAAAATTTGGATATAACTACAGAATAGACAAGCCAAGTTTGTGCACATAAACATAGGGCCTACTGGCCTAGAAATTTATATCTGTAGAGTTTTTTTTTTTTTGGAGCCAAAGTAAGCAAATCAATAAAAAAAAAAAAAGGGTCTGTAACAAACCCTCTGCAGTAACCATGCAATTAGACATGTGTCCGTCTATCCCCAAGAGGAGAAAAGAGCATAAAGAAACTTCTACAGTTAACCAGACATCAAAACAAACAAGTCAAACGCACTAAGCCCAATACAAGATCTTATTGATGCAAATTCCTGGAAAAGTATATAATCTTCATCCTCACCTACAAATCACAGATCCACCATAATGGCTTCATGCCTCGGAAACCTGATGTTCTTACGTAAAAAGATTCCAACCACTATTATTTGGCGTTCAGATTTTCTTTGAGCAACACATTCCAACTTCCAAATGAGTAACTGATGTCACATTCATATACTAGAAAAGGAATCAAGGACAAAAACATACTCACCTAGATACTATATTGGCTGAATGAAAAGGGTCCCCATGTCTCAGCTCAGCAATGACTCTTAATCGGCTGTTCCAAATAAACATAATAGTGACATTGATGGGAAGAGGAACAACAGGACCACTACTTCGGCCAAGTAGCCTCAAAAAGAAAATTAAAAAGAAACGGGAACGCAAAGACAGAAGGTAATGCACCTATAGCGAGTGAAGGTGGATAGCACAGACTGAAACTCAGCAAGGCCTGCACTATATCCTTCTCTCTGCATGAAATTTGTATCCCTTTCATCCTGTCTGAGTGGTTGACTAACCAATTGACGACGCTTTTGTAGGTAACATTCTTGTAGGTCATTGAACTACAACCACACAAAATGAAGATATGTGAATGATAGTTGGCAAGGGAAACTGTGAGTAATAATGTACAGCAATACACACTTCGAACAGTCCCCCCCCCCCCAAAAGAATCCTTGTCGTTTCCCTTTTTTGGTTTTGGGGGCGGGGGGCTTGAATATCGCTAAAAGGTTGTGTTTGTGCATGCATGTGCAAGCCCTCATGTGGAAATAACAGCATGACTCATACAGCAATTAAACAACCAATTGGAATAAGATGTACAGCTCTATCACAGATCACATACAAAGACCATGACGTGCATGAATACCAACCTGCGCATGGATCCTCTTTTTTCTCATCACGGCCAAACCTGACTGGCTAATGTACTGTGAATCCAACCCACTCAAACCATCCTTTCGTGAAGGCCCATGAGCGCTTGCTTGAGCCTTTCCATCCATCTTTTTGTTCTGAAAACTTCCTGCAGCCAACCCTCCTAGTGAGCTACGAGAACCAGATGAATAGGCCCCACTACTGTTATCAACTGCTGAAGGCCATGATTTTGATGTAGGATCATCACCAAGCATTCTTAGTTTTACCGAATACCTATCCCTGGCCCGATACAACTCCATTCTATGTCTCTCAACTGCATTTATGTCCTCTTTAATGTACTGAAGATCAGTTTGGATCTAAAAGCAAAGAAAAGCTATCAAATAGAATTCCAAAGAGCTGAAGATAAATGCCTAATATTAAAGATCAGCTAAAACCCCAGAAGGTACATTATCAGATAATGAATCTGCTAAGACAGTTAGGAAATGCAACCACACACCTCACTGAGCTCATCAACTTTCTGCTTCCTCAAACAATGCAAAAAATCAAGCAAAATTTGCATATTTCTCTCTGCTTCTTCTTGCTCCATCTTTTTTTTCTTCTCTGCAAGAACTGACATTATGGTATCTACTTCCTTCACTGACACTTCACAACCCTGACTACGAAACATAAGAACATGTAAGACTCAAATGGAATCAAGTGTTCAAACAAGATAGACATTGTCGTCTCTAAAATCACAAAACTAAGAAGATGAACCCATATCTTATTACACATAATCAGACAACAATGGTCAATGAGCAGATTGAAGTTCAGTAACATTAACCAGTAGACCATTTTTATTAATAGACAATCCACATGTGCAGACACACAAGCCAACATTGCTCAACCTGCATCCTAAATGTTGAACAACATAAATTGGCAAAGGCTTCTTCTTATCCTATTCGTCAAGCAACTTCATACACCCTCATACCAACCCTCATGTCGTTTTCCCTCATGCTGTTTTATTTTACTATTTTGCATCTTCGCTCCAGAACCATTTTCATTGTTGCTACAGGATCCTTGGATAATTTTGCATCTAATAAGATAATAAAATGTCTAACCAGCTCATTCATTGTGAAGGATAAAGCTGGGGCCGGGGGGTGAGGGGGGAAGAAAAACCAAAAAATGCCACGGGCACAAGCTTCATAAAAGATAATGGTTTAGCTCAAAGTATCGATTCATTTGTTCACTTCCAGCCAGGTTGAATAGATTGAAGTGCAAGTAAACTACCACAGACAGGGACACATTCTGGCATGATAATTTAAGCGGGCCTCACTTTTTGGGGCTGCTCCCAGCCTTGTTTTCTTGTGACATATCAATCAACCCCAGTAGATGCCTGAGAATGAATCAGTCTCACATTGCAGAACCCTGTGTGTTGGTTTGCTCTAGATCTCTGCTGCTGGTTTCTAGATTCACAAAACAAGTTATAGGATATGATTCTAACTACAACGTCTGAAAGTCCACCAGTTTCTCAGAGTGAAGGGAGACTAAGGAGTTAAAAGCTAGAATACAATGGTTGGTCTACTGTACACAAATGCCATTGTCTCAAAAAAGGTTCCAACAAATCGAGCATCAGAAGATGTGCTCAGAAATTCTATCATGACACATCTGTACTGGAATAGCTAAATACTTGCTTTGCTACCTTGAGGCTCAAACTCAACGAACTAAGAAGCTGCGATTTTAATAGTAAAAAAACGAATATCGGCATAACTGACCTGCTGCAGGGCGCGGCGAAATTGATCAACTGGAGATGCAGTCCTGCCGACTTGCCGAGCAGAAGCTTTCTTCAATAGCTACAAATGCGGCAAGAAATTGTATAAAAATAAGCTGCAATCCCACGTAGAAATCTCTCAAACAACAAATAATGCTTCTGCTCAGCATCTTACTTCCCCAACCCCAAATTCAACATACAATTACACCCAAATATCAATTTCAAAGATCATATGAACATGAGTCAAAGCAAACTGGATTGATCGAAATCAAAGTTTACCTTATCAAGGAGGAAATTAGGGAAGAGCTGACTGTTGGTGAGATGGCGACCACAGCAAGGGCAGTCATTCTTGTTGCGGAGATGAGTGATAATGCACATATAACAGAAGCTATGGCCACAAGCAGTGAGAAACGCATCCTTTATCAACTGCATACAAATCGGGCACATCAAATCCCTATCCATCTCTCCCGGCGACGCTGCTAACTCCAAATCGTCGCCGCCGGAGGATTCCGGCGGCGCAACCGCCGACAAAGGCTTGGCGTCAGCCTTCACCGCCGGCACCAGCGGCCCTGTTGAGCTCTCTTCCATTTACCACCGCTTTCTCTCTCCGTAAAGTAGCCGTGAAGCACCCTTTCTCTCGATTGTTGAGCGGTAGAAGTTGCAACTATGTAGTTGAAAGTGGTGGGCATGGGCTGAAACGCATGAAGGATTTATGGTGTGATCGGCGGGATCGGGAGTTGAGGAGAGAGAAAGAGAGTGAGACAAAGCGCCGGGGCGCGGGCCGGATGGCACATGGTTATATAGTTATGGTTGTGGCTGTGGATTTGTGAGAACTAAAATAACCCACGTTCCCATCTTTAGACTGTCGACTAGCTCCCGTGGCCTTGTGTGTTCGCCAATCCGCCTCCCCTCACCGGCTCACCCAAATGAAAAAACGAAAAAAAAAAAAAAACCCCTACTGAGCCTGCTTTTTTAAAGCAGTGTTTGGCTGGAAGGTTTCCATAGAACGTGTGTTTCTAGGAAAATTAATTTTTATATTATATTTTTCGTTATTTCGTATAAAATAAATTATTTTTATAAAAAAATAAAAAAATATCAACTGAATTATTTAAGTAACAAAAAATATCGATTGAATGGCCATAGCATATATAAATGTTGACCAAATAAAGGAATGTCGAGTTTAAAATGTAAATCTGATCTTTTTTTAATATTTCCTACTAGATAATTAAGTTTCAATCTTAACCATTAAAATTATTTTAGTAACGAAAAGATCAAGTAAATCGTTTAAGTGACGAAAAATATCGATTGGATTATCGAGGCAAAGAAAAATGATGACCAAATAAAGGAATGTCGTGCTTAAAATCCGGATTTGAGCGATAAGCCTATTTTAACTTTCCTATTTGATAATCAAATTTAGATAGATCCAAACTGTTGAAACTGTTTTAGCAATGAAAAATATTGACTCCATCATTTAAGTGGCAAAAAATATCGATTCAATTTTCATAATGAAAAAAAATGTTGACCAAATGAAAGAATGGCGAGCTCAAAATTTGAATATGAGCCTATTTTAATTTTTTCTATCTAATGATCAAGTCAATCCAAACCATTGAAATTGTTTTAGCAGCGAGTCAACTGAATTGTTTTAGTGACAAACAATCCATTAAATTGTTGTGGTGAAAATAAATATTTTACCAAATGAAAGAAATTTGAGCTCAAAATCTAAATTTGAGTTTATTTTAATCTTTCCTATCGGATAGTTTAATTTCGATCCAAACCGTTGAAATTGAATTTTGCACCTAAATTTTGGCTGACCATATTGTCGAAGAGTTGAATGAATAAAATCAACTCCCTATCTTCTTAAGGAAATTATTTTTCTCTATTGGATGGAAAATCATTTTCTTTAGAAAATAGTTTTCCATCTTTTCTAAAATCAACTTCTTCTCTTATGAGGATTTTTCTCACGAGGACCTTAGGAATTTGAAGCTTTACTTTGATAGATGTGTAATTGTTTCCAGTTTACTTAAATTAAGATAAGATTTCCTCTCTCTCTCTCTCTCTCTAAAAACTCGACCGATGAGCCGCAAGTAGGTCAGAATGGTCACCATGTGACCTAGAGCCCACTCCTAGCAGCCCAGCTACCCCAAGCAATCCTCAGCAGGTCACTCATTGCAAGAGGCAGTCCTAAGCCCATCCTAGCAGTGGTTGTTGGTGGCTCAGAGCACGGAGTTGACGGCATGTGAGGTGGTCTCTGTCATGTGCCATCTTAATGAGGAGTCGAGCACCGAGTGTCACCAAGAGGCAACCCACCCATTCGATGCAAGTGGCTCTACCACCGTTTGGTCGGCTTTGTTAATTGTCATCCTCCTCAGTGTTTTTTGTGTTAGCTCTCTATCCCGTGCCATCTCAATCATTTGGTCGGGTTTGTCATCCTCCTCGGTGTTTTTTGTGTTAGCTCACTGCCTTATTCCTGATAGTCTTTAATCTGGTTTTATTTTTTTCAGCAATTTCATTGACAGCGATCTTTAATCCGACTTACTTTGTAGTGCTAAATTTATTGGCCAATTCATGGTTGATGTACCACACTGCGAAGAAAGGGAATGAAAGGAAAGCTCACGTTTTGTGGAGAAAAGAAAGGGGGAAATGGTGTGGGAAAGGAGATGGGGTGACTTGACAAAGTGAAACAAGGACACTGAAAACTGGAAGATCGATAGAACTGAAATAATTCTTGGATACAGATTTCACCACCAAGAATCATTTCAGGGCCCTTAATCTTGGATTAGGATACAAATTTTACCACCTAATCAAGACTAAGACTCACTTGATCATCACTCTAATTGGCCTAATTAGATATAAGGAAGTAGACAATTCAAAGTCACAACACTGAGGAGTTTCAAACTCAACTTCAGATTTCATTTAAACATCACTTCATTACAAAATGAATGGCTAGGCTATTTATAAGCACGCCTAAGCCCCTTTCATTACTCACTAGGTGATCTTTAGGAGATTACTTAATGATTAGGAAACTCACTAAGTACACTTAGTACACTTGCTTAGCTTAAAGTACATAGTTTAGCTTTTAACCAAACTAAGCATGAACAAATGAGTGTAATAATTAACAAAATGATTAACTAGGCTCTTCCTTGATGATCCTAGGCTTGATTAGTCATGTTTTCCTCCCTATGAAGGAAAGCACTCAAGGCTACCACCTCAAAAGAGCAAGCTTGAGCATGTTTGCCACCTAACGCCATGGTGTTCGAATGTGGGTTGGCAAAGTGGCTCAATCTTCTCAATCCATGTGGCTTTCTCTCCTTGCATGAGTCATATAATGACTAAGCTTAAGCACCCAGCCAAGCAAGCACCCACCTTGTGTAAGAACCTGACCCTAACCCATATTTATTTATTTAAATTATATTTATTTATTTAATTAATCATGTTTATTCATTTAATTTATCAAGTTTATGGATTTAATCACTCATGGTTATTTGTTTAACCAAATCATGTTTATTAATTCAATTACACTCAATTTATATATTTACTGAATTATCTTATGCCATTTAAATTCTTCGCATGCATTTATCATATTTAATCATCCCGGCTGAGGGATATTTCATTTGAGTCTCATTTTGCAATTCAAGTTTCATTGATTGTTAATTCAAGTTTCGTTGAAATTTCAGGTGAATCGATATTAGGGCTCAATGATTATTACTGGGCATTAAATTATTTTTTATAATGTTACAAAAATTTAACATTTAGCTGTGCAAAAATATTTGGGCTCAAATTTATGAAGTTCAACCCAATTCATTTGGGCCCGATTTACGGCCCGATTCATTTTGGGTTAAAATTTTGGCCCGAAAATTTTAGTGTGATTAAATTAAGTTAATTACTATCATTTGAGCCTAATTTTAATTAGCAAAAAGATCTTGTGGAAGGATAAAATTTCAGCCAAGGGTTAGAATTATCTAAACAAACACAAAACAACCCAAAAACTCCATTTTCTCTCTCCTCCTCTCTCCCTCACGGCAACAGGGCATCCCTTTCTGGCTGTTTTCCAACCAATTTTCCGGCCAACTCCGTTGACCTCCGACCCCCCCCCCCAACATCCTAGTGCCACAAGCCATCATCCTCCATCATCAAAACTACTAAACATCACTACCATCTCTACCTTTTCCAAGCTCAAAGTGAGTAATCTTGATCTTGTTGATTTTTATTTTTATTTTTGTTTTGATTCTTGTTTTGATGCTTGTGATCATTGATCATGATGTTTTGATAAGAAATAAAAGTTATTTTGGTGTTGATCATGGTGAAGTTGAGATTGGAGCATGCTAGGGTTTGAAGATGATCATGTTCATGCAAGCTTAAGTTAAACCATGTTTATGGATTGACTTGTATTTGATTTTGTAATATTTAGTTTTATTGATGATTATGATGATACTTTTGGTGATTTTGAATGATTTCAAATGAGGATTTATAAGAAAAAGAGAGGTGAAAGTCAAAATAGTGAGGCTGGAAATTTCAGCAAAACAGGGTAGAGTTCATGATTAAATTGGTAATGATTGGCCCATTGAAAAATTATGATTTTTGGTGGGTAGATCTTTTAGTGTGTTAGCTTTCAAATGCCTCTTGAATTGCCTTAATTGAAGGTCTGTGAAAAACGTTATGGGCATTCTACCAAAACTGTGTAGAATGGGACTAAAACTGACACACTTGTATTTTAGCCCCATTTTGGAAACCCTATTGTGGGAATCATATTTTGTGTTGTAAATGAAAGTTTTTTTAGACTTATTCATATTTTCATATTGGGGTTTTTGGTTTCCATTTGAGGTCTAGGGTGAAAGTTATGAATTTTTGAAGTGAACTAACCTACTTGGGTGTAAATCAGGTTGTTATTCCAATTTCTATGCAGCGTATACTTGGAGGAAAATTTAGAAAATTATACTGTAGAGTGTCCATATTATTTTCGAATTTCCTATGAGATTTCATGAATTTTGGTTGAGTATTTTGAGTTTGGTGATTTTTAGAAGCATTTTGAGTAATTGTGTAAAGAGCAATAATAAAGATTAAATGAGATTAATCATGCACTCATTTTGTGTATTTTGGGTCAAGGTCTTTTAAGGGGGAAATTAATATTCATGGACTTTTGTGGAGCTTTTAGCTTAATTAATGAGAAAGAAGAAGACAAGTATACAATTTGGGAGCTTGTTTACGGGAAATTCACAGTTCATTGCTCATTGATGCCATGGTTACTATTCATATGGTTGGGTCCTACTCCAGGCTTAATTTCATAGTCAATGTTAAATGTATTGTTCCTCAAAATATGTTTAAAAAGAACAAGTATAGTTTTAAAATTGCGCATGAACTCACTGACTCATTGCAAATAGTTATTGACTGTACAAGGGTAATGTGTTGTGCTATAGCTCTTTTTTTTTCACTATTTGTGTTTTCCAAATTGTTTTAAGGAAGGAGAAACAACTTAAAATGAAGTAGGAGCTTGCAGAGATTCAGGGTCCAGGAAAAGTGGGCCAGAGCAGTGATTGCTAATCCTCTACCCTAATTAGTCACTTTGAGGACTTGGAAAGAGACTTATGTTTTGAGCATGTGTGCAGCCTCAATGAAATGTAAATCCCTTTTGGATGTGATTAAATCGTGGTGTGATGCCTATTTGAAAATGTTTAATAACAATCTTAAACCTTATTTGGTGTAATTATTGTAACCAACATATGTTACTTATCTGGTCAACTCTATATCTTTATCTGCAGCCTTGTCCCTATGGGATGACGGTAATGCCTTAGCTTGATAGCGCATTATGCTAAAGCATAATGCTTATTAATAAAGGCATTTAGAAGGTGATTAAGTTGGGGTGTTACAGTAGTGGTATCAGAGCAAACGTAGATGTCATCATGACCAGATTAATGCTGTCATTTGTGGTCTAGATTGCTAAGGCTTTATGTATGTTTCGGTAAATGAGATAAATTCACAAGAATAAGGTTGGATGTGTAAGGAATGAATGAGTAAGCCCTGAGGTTGACGAAGAAGTGCAAGATTCTGTAAAAAGTACAGATAGATGGCGGGGTAGGATCCCTTTGAAATGGAACCCCCTGAGAACCCTCGAGGTCCCTTGCTTGCCCCAGAACCTCCCTAAGAAGAAGGCCATTTTTCCTCATTGCTACTTACCCCAAAGTTACCAATTGATATAGAGGGATATGAGATCGACATATCCGATATCTTGGGCGAGGGTGATGGGTATGATATATAGGGAGGAGAGAATGACAGTGATTCTAGTTATTCAGGTAGCATGGTGAGTGTAATCAGCATTCCTAAATCCCCTGAGGTGATAGAAATAAGCTCTTATAAGACTGAGAAAGAGTCTTGGAGCTTTGGATCTAAAACTAGTAACAGTAATGACCTATACTACAAGACCAAGGGATGGAACAAGAAGAGGAAGTAAGAGAAGATGTTGGACATAGGAGGTTACTGATGAGGTGAATTAGGAAGTGAATTTATGGATATATAAAAAGGTGTAAATATGTAAGGTAGCAGATGAGGAACTAATCCCTAGGAGGGATACAATGTTAGCAGTGATACGGGACTTCAGGTCGTAAGGTTAGAATAATGATTGATCTAACCTTATCAACCCATTTTGCTTTAAAGGGTGGGCCTTTTTGTGTATCTACCATGGAGACAATTCTCATGGTAGAATGATCCCTAGTTTGATAGTGGATTCTGCTGAAGCATAATGCTTATTAATTAAGGCATTTGGAAGGTGTTTAAGTTAGGGCGTTACACCCTGTTATGGATGTACTTTCCCTGTTCTGGGGACCCCCTTTTGGCTTCTTTGGTTTTGTGCTGCTGGTGTTATATTGATTGTTGTTTTGTATTGACTTTTATTTTAATTTCTTTTCCTAAACTTTTTTGGGTTGTGTTTTTCATTTGGACATGGGTGTGGCTTTGTTATGTGCTTGCCCAATTTGCCTTGGTGTTGTTATTCCTTTTTGTTTTGATTTTAGGTATTTGTTATCTCGCTATTCATTTAGATTGGTGTTGGAGTTTTTATTATTATTTTAGTGGAGTCATTATTACTACTACTACTACTAATGCTACTACTACCACCACTGCTACTATTATTATTAGTATTATTATCATTATCATTATTATTATTATTAGTAGTATTTGGTTATTATTATTATTATTATTATTATTATTATTATTATTATTATTATTGTTGTTGTTGTTGTTGTTGTTGTTGTTGTTGTTGTTGTTGTTGTTGTTGTTGTTGTTATTGTTCTTGTTTTCAGTATTTGCTTCCTTTATGTGATTCCTTTATTCTGTTAGCATTGTTATTAAGTAAGGTTATTGTTGGTTTTTTCTATTTTTTGTTGTTGGGTATCTTAGTATTTATTATTATAGTGGTCCCTATTATTAATGTACTATTTGTATTATTTATTAGTAGTAACACTGTTCTTATTTATTATTTGTTTTTTATTATAATGTTGTTGTTGTGGTATTGTTATTGTTATTGTTACTATTAGTAATATTGTTGTTGTTGTTATTATCACTATTATTATTATTATTATTATTATTATTATTATTATTATTATTATTATTTATTAGTAGTAGTAGTAATAGTAGTAGTAGTTGTTGTTGTTGCTGTAGTAGCAGCATTAGTATTATTAGTGTTATTATTAGTATTAGTATTATTGTATTGGTGTTGGTATTGTGTGGTGTTGCTTGTTGGTGGGGGTGTTTGTTAGCATAAGCTAGTGGTGAGTAATGTAGTAGCTCAAGCCGGCACTCTGAGGGGAAACACGATTAGGAGGGGAATAGAGTTGGTGAAGTTGCATCTAGCGTCCTGGAATATTGGGTCACTTACTTGCAAGTCGATAGAATTAGTTAAAGCATTGCACAGGTATAAGATTAACATAACTTGTGTTCAAGAGACTAACTGGGTGGGAGGTAAAGCTGGAGAAATTGATGGATACAAGCTATGGTATTCGGGATCAAATAGGGCTAGGAATAGAGTAGGTATTTTAGTTCATAAGGAGTTAGTTGACCAAGTCGTTGAAGTGAGGTGTAAGAGTGATTACGTTATGCTTATTGAGGCAGTGGTGGGATCAAAAACTCTATGGTTAATGTTTATGCACCTTAAATAGGTTTGCCAAAGGATATTACAAACCAATTTAGTGAGAATTTGGATTTGGTTATTCAGGATGTACCTTAGAGCGAGAAACTTTTCACAGGAGGAGACTTTAATGGTCATATTGGTGTGGAAGCAGAAGGATTTTACACGGCACACGGAGGTTTTGGGCATAGGGAAAGGAGCAATGGAGGGGTTTACATCTCGGACTTTGCAGTTGCCTACGATTTGTTGGTTGCAAACTCTTATTTTAATAAGGAGGACCACTTACTTCCTTTAAGAACGACATCACAAAGACTCAAATTGATTACTTTTTTATCAGAGTGACTAATAGGAGGTTGTCTAAGGATTACAAGTGATACCAAGTGAGTATTTGGGAACTCAGCATAGGTTACTAGTGAAAGATGTAAAGTCCAAATGTTCGAAGTGGAAGAAGAGTAGTGTTGGGGACCCTAGAGTTAAGTGGCGCAATCTTACTAAGGAGAACACAAGGAACTTATCAGAGAGGATTATTAAGGAAGGGAACCGGAAGCACGTATAGGATGCACATACAATGTGGGAAGCAATGGAAAAATGTAATAAGAGATCGGCTAAAGAAATCTCAAGTATATCTAAGAGAGGTCGTAGCAAAATGAAAGGAGCTTGGTGGTGGAACGAGGAGGTGATGGATAGAGACAAGGAGAAAAAATAGGCATATGTCACTTTCATTAACAGTGGAATAGACGAAGAGAAGGAGGTTAGTAGAGTTAGATATAAGTTAGCAAAAAAGGTAGCTAAGAAAGTCGTTGTAGCTGAGAGCATGAAACTATGATATGTTATATCATAAACTAGAGACTAAGAAAGGTGAGGAAGAGGTCTTTGAGCTAGCGTGGGCTAGAGAAAGAAGACTTAGAGATTTGGGAGACGTGAGATGCATCAAAGATGAAGATGGTAAGGTGTTGGTTGAAGAGGCAGAAATCGAGGGAAAATGGGAAAGACACTTTTCCAAGCTCCTTAACGGTGAAAGGTTAGAGGACTTTTGGAGCAGGGAACGAGAGAGTGGTAAGGCACATCATAACCCTCGATTTTGCGAACCTATCAGTAAGGATGAGATTAAAGAGGCCCTAAAGAAGATGTCTATTGGAATGGCCATGGGACCATACCAAATTTCGTTGGAGGTGTGGAAGTGTTTGGGTGAAGAGGGATTAAAGTGAATAATAGAGTTTTTCAATGTTATTTTTAGGACTACTAAGATACCCAGAGAATGGAGGTTTAGTATGGCTATCCCACTGTACAAGAACAAAGGTTATTTAGGATTGCAATAATTATAGAGGTATAAAGCTGCTCAGTCACATTATGAAGTTATGGGAAATGGTGATTTAGAGAAGGTTGCGGAAGGATATTATGATGTCAGAGAACCAGTTTGATTTTATGCCTGACATATTGGCCACATAGGCAATTTAACTTCTTAGAGAGGCTCATGGAATTGTATAGCAATATGAAGGAAGATCTTCACATGGTGTTCATAAACCTGGAAAAAGCATATGACAGAGTTTTGCATGAAGTGTTAAGAAGATGCTTGAAAAAGAAAGAAGTGTCGCTTGTGTATATTCAAGTTATTAAGGATATGTGTGAGGGAGGTAGGATAAGCATTAGGATGCCAGGAGGGGTTATGAATGACTTTTCCGTTGATATGGGCTTCCATCAGGGTTTCGCTTTAAGCCCATTTCTTTTCACTTTGGTTATGAATGAACCCACGAAAATGATTCTAGATGAGGTACCATGATATATGCTATTTATGGACGACATTGTCCTTATTAATAGGAGCAGAGATGGAGTTAACAATAAGTTGGAGCGATGGAGACACACACGTGAGTCTAGAGGTTTTAGATTAAGCTGATAAAAAATCAAAATAACTAAATTGTGAGCTCAGTGGAAGAGAAGAGGAGGGAGAGAAGTTACTATGGATGGGATGACAATACCAAAGGTTGAGAAGTTTAAATATCTGGGCTCGATCATCCAACATAAAGGAGATGCTGACGAGGACATTAAGCATCGCATAAAAGTGGGTTGGCAAAAATAGAAGACTGCCTAAAATGTGCCATATAATAAGAGGATGCCTGTGGGATTAAAAGATAAAGCTTATCATATGGTTGTGAGACATGCTGTGTTATATGGCTTAGAGTGTTGGCTTATAAAAAAGACACAAGTTTAAATGTTGATGGTAACAGAGATGAGGATGATTAGATGGATGTGTGGCTATAAAAGGGTGGATAGAGTTATGAACGAAGTAATTAGAAATATAGTTAAAGTGGCTCCCATTAAGGATAAGAAGAGAAAGACTAGACTCAGATAGTTTGGTCATGTGAAGAGAAAGACTGTGGATGCTCCTGTAAAGAGATGTGAGATGATTAACATCCCTAAAGGAAGAAGAGGTAGGGAACAACCAAAGAAGAGCTTGAATGAGGTGATTAGACAGAATTTTAATGTTTTATGGTTGACGGAGGATATGGCTTAGGATAGGAAAATGTGATGGGATAGGATTAAGGTCTTTGAGCATAGAGAGATAACTCCGTAGGTGCCTTTGGGTTGCTGTAGGTGAGATGTGTCGTTGTGTGGTACTGGATATATTTCCTTTTTTTGTTTGTTGTGTTTGAATGCAGGTAATACCATCATCTAGGAAAAGATAATGTTAGCCTTCTTCTATTTGTTAAGGTATAGTGCTTTCCTTTACGATGTTATGCTTATATTTTACATAGTTACTATCTCTTTTTTTATTAGTATTTTTTTAGTTCTCCCCCGTGCTACTTATCTTTAGTTTCTTTTTTAAAATGTTTTCACAAAATCTTTTTTTGTTAGTCTCTCATAATCAACCTCTCTACAGATAGAAATGTCTTTAGAGGCAAGATTCTTTATATCTAGATCTCTCCAGACCTCGCGAAAGCAGGATCCACATTGGGAGGAGGTGGTGGTGTTGCTGTTGTATCTTTTATTGTTCCAAACAACTGAAAATTAGAAAAATTATTTCTAGAAAAATCAATTTTCCTCAACCAAGCACTATCTAAACGGAAAACATTGATTTCTCAGTCATTTCCATTCTTTCTCACTCTATTCCATAGCATTCCAATTCTTTCAACTCTTTCTAGCTTATCTCACTTCATTCCACTCCTTATTTTCAATCACTGCTAAGCTTGTGTTCAACACTAGCATTTTAGATAATGATTGGGGTGTTAATTCAAGTAAACCTACTTATACATAGTGTATAGCATTAGAGTCCAGTAATTTGGGTAGAATTTTAGAAATAGGTGATGTTTGATTGATGAACACAGTAGTTGATTTCAATTTTTCATGTATGACATGAGCTTCTCATCAATTTCATTAATGTTAAGCTCCTACCTTTTAAAGAAAATTTTATCATTAATGGCTTATCCTTGTTCTCAAACCTTAATGACCATCGATTTATGAAAACATGTTCAATTTATTTTTTGTTTTTTAAAAAATATTTTTAGTGGTGGCAGGCTGCCAAGCTGAGGTTGAAGCAAAGAGATGCGTAAGGAAATGAGCATGAAAAATTTAGTACCAAAAAATGACATCTTAATAATAATAATAATAATAATAATAATAATAATAATAATAATAATA
>JACYFF010031955.1:78583623-78613727 GCA_017589665.1 Selenicereus undatus
AATAATAATAATAATAATAATAATAATAATAATAATAATAATAATAAGACCAAGAAGAGGAAGAAATACATTGTTGATTTAAAAAAGAAACTATAATAACCCAACCCTAACTCATATTTATTTATTTAAATCATCTTTAGTTATTTCACTAATCATGTTTATTCAATTACTTTACCATGTTTATTGACTTAATCACTCATGGTTATTTGTTTAACCAAATCATATTCATTAAATTCAATTACGCTCCATTTATTTATTTAACGAGTTCCATCATGTTATTTAAATTTTCCATCTTCATTCATCGTACTTAATCTTCCCGGTTGGGAGATATTTCATTTTGGGTACCACTTTGCAACTCAAGTTTCATTGATTGTTAATTCGAAGTTTCGTTGATTGAATAAATATCGGGTGAATCGATATTAGGCATCGGTAAATATAAATTAGTGATTAATTATTTTTTTTATCTTCCCTAAAAATTTAATTCCGAGCAATGCAAATTTTTATTTTTGTTCAACCCTCCAAATAATTTTTCAAGCCCCAATTTAGCTTTTAGGGCCCAAAACAAAAGCCCAAAACCTTATTAACTTTTGTTATTTCACTAATTACTCATTTTAGCACCTAATTTTAATTAGTAAAAAGCTAATTTTTGGGGGGATAATTTTCAGCCACATGTAGCTACTAAGTGGCACTTTATAAACACAAATATTCAGCCCAAAACACAAACTCATCCCCCCATTTTCT
Source organism: Selenicereus undatus (assembly GCA_017589665.1). Classification (NCBI taxonomy): domain Eukaryota; kingdom Viridiplantae; phylum Streptophyta; class Magnoliopsida; order Caryophyllales; family Cactaceae; genus Selenicereus; species Selenicereus undatus. The sequence goes on from JACYFF010031955.1 coordinate 78,584,365, forward strand.
CTCTCTCCTTCACAGCAGAAACAGGGGCAGCAGCTGCTGCCCCTTGTGCCGCCACTTTGAGTGGCTTCCGGCCACTTCTCGGCTACCCCGACTTCCCCTTGCTTCCAGCTATCGTGCCCAACCATTTACTTCACTCAAAACAACTCCCTCCTTCCTCTAATTCAAGCTTAAAGTGAGGTATATCCCAAACCCTAACTTGTTTTATCTTGAGTTTTATGGTTGTTTTCTTTATGGGTTATGTTTGGATGATCAAATTGATAGTTATTGTGCAATTTTTATTGAGTTTGGAGATGTTTGGAGTTATGGGTTTTTGATCAAGAGCATGATTTTCATGATTTTGCATTCGTTTATATGCCACTGTTGAAATTCTGAAAATTATAGGATTGTCCAAAAATTTTGAAATGTTTACTGTAGGTTCTCTATATTATTTGGGAGTTTCTGGAAAAATTTCATGAAGTTTGGACGTGTAATAAGTGAGTTATGGAATTTTGAAGAAATATGCCCTGTTTTGGATACGAATTTAGTAATTATGTATTAGTGAAGTTGTTTAAAGTTTGGATATATATATGAGGCCTTAAATGATATTTTGTATCTGATTGTGGTGATTTGGAATTATTTTAAGTGAGTTTCAAGTGAATTTTATGTGAAAAAGGAAGAGAAAGTTAAATCAGTGAAGGGCTGGAATTTCAGGAAATTAGGGCTGACTTTGGGATTAAACTGGTATAGAATGGTCCATAAAAAAATTATGATTTTTGGTGTGTAGATAGTTCAGTGTGTTATCTTTCAAATGCCTCTTGAATCGCCTTAATCCGAGGTCTGTGCAAAACGTTATGGTCGTTTTACCAAAACTGCGCAGAATGAGATCAAAACTGATACACTTGTGTTTTAGTCCCATTTTGGGAATCCTATTGTTGGAATCATGTTTTGAGTTGCAAATGAACGTTTTTGGGGACTTCTTAATGTTTTCATATTGTGGTTTTATGTATCCATTTGAGGTCTATAATGAAAGTTATTAATTTTTGAAGTGAACTGACCTGCTTGGATGTAAATCAGGTTGTTATTATAATTTTTATGCAGTGTATACTTGGAGGAAAATTCTGAAACTTTTATGGTAGACTCTTCATATTATTTCTGAATTTCCTGTAAGATCTCATGAAATTTGGCTAAGTATTTTGAGTTTGGTGATTTTTGAAAGTATTTTGAATAACTGTATAAAGAGTAATAAAAAAGATCAAGTGAGATTGATCATGCACTCATTTTGTGTATTTTGGGCCAAGTCATTTATAGGGGGAAATAAATATTCATGGACTTTTATGGAGCTTTTAGCTTGTTTTTGAGCTTTGATTCAGTTATGGATTTTACAAAGAAAATACCATGCTTGGTGAGCTTAATAGCTTCTAATGAGTTCAATGACCCATTTGAGGTGGAATTCTTTATCTAATGGATTTATGAATGAAATATGAGAGGTGGGATATTGTGACTTATCAGACCAAGTTATTGCAGTTTGTGCTATTGAACCAAGATATACCTCTCTTGGCCTCAGACCTCTATTACTTACTCAATTCAGATTGTATCAAATATATTTATCATGCCAGTCTAGTGTACTGGCTGTTATCTTGAACCAAGCTATACATCAGCGAGCTTTAAACTTGTATCAGCAACTTATTTCAGAAAAGGCCGTAACCATTCTCTCAGTTATCGCCATCCAGGCCTTTTCCTCTGTAATACCATTTATCTCATCGTGGACTATTTTACTTTCATCAATTCAGTTTTGAAATTATATTGAAATACACGAGTTATGTATACCATTTAATTACTCAATTTCTGTTACGCATACTTTTACTTACTCAATTGTGCGAGTAAGGATCATTTACTAACTACACATACTTTCAATGACATTTATGAAACAGAGTTGAGGCCTAGTTATCGTTCCCCATTATGCATAAGTGTTATCAAGTCAGAACATATTTATCAAGTCCAATGATATTTATGAAACAGCTAACTTGTATCAAGTCAACTTGTATCAAGTCAGATGATATTTTTTAAAGGCTCAAGGTACGTCAATTGCCTGTATCTTCAGAAAGCAGATCATGTTTATCAAATTACAACTCTTAATGAGTTTATTAATGAATCAGTTTATACAGTGATTTTCCATTTAACTTGTGACCCCATCAATTATCATCTATAGGGCGTCAGCCCATCATTTACCCGCGTGGCTTCAGGCCAACTCTTGATCGGATTGGCAGGTGTACACCTATGTATAGATCATATCAGTGCAAGGGGTTCACATCCAGATAATAATGAACAATTTAATTTCATATTACTTTCATTTTTATTTTTATTGCCAACTAAATGAAGTGCAAAGACGAGTACCCATCACCAGTGTTTCTATAGTCATTTTACACATACAGGGATGTATGTACTGAGTTTTTGCTCATGTTTTCGAATTGTTTTCATGTTTTCCATTTTAGGTGATGAAGTATCACATATTCCTCCTTTTAGCAAGCCTTTTTGAAGGTCGTCAGATGCTCACAGTGGATTCAGCATAGCATAAATATTGAAACCGATCTTAGGGTCAAGTACTTGTGTGGTATGGAATGTGAGTTAGTACATGGTATGGTTAAACTATTATGAACTTCGGTCTTGAAGTGTTTCAGTTTACTAGATTTTGTGATTATAAGCACGAGTTGCGAGATTAAATGGTTTCAGTGAGCCTTGTCCTTATCAGGACGGCGGTAGCGCCTTCGTTTACTGAGTCTTTCGCTACAATTATCAGTAATCATGTCATTATTATTTTGGAGGCGTTACAGAAACAATGTATTTTTAAATAACTTTGTATTGAATAGTGAATGGAACAACTAGTTTTGCCGAACAATTTTATTTTAAACAGCTTGTTAAGCAGTGGACTACTAAACATTAATATTTAATAGCTAATCCCTATTGGAATAGCTAACAACTATCTCAACAATTAATCACTAGTGAAACAATGAACATACCCTAAGGCATGTTCTAATGTACAGAAAATATTGATTTCTCACTCCAACATGCTCTGTTCCACTCACTTCTTTCCACTTCACTCCACCGGATTTGACTCTTTCCAATTCCTGTCCACTCTATTCCATTCCTTATCATTTTCTACTGCAACTTTCCACCTAAAACAGCATGCTCTCAAAGGATCCTGTTGGGGGGTTTTTTTTGACGTCACTTTTAGAAATTCATACTTAATGAATAAAAGCTAAACTTTGATTTTGAACCAAACTTACTGATATTTATTGTGAAGAATTTTACAAAGTAAATTAAAATAGAGTATGAAAATCGTGATTTCTCCTCAATAATCTTAGACATCAAAATCACTTTAGTTTCAATTTATTTTATTAGTCCAAACATATGTTTCCTTATATCTGACAACTTTATTAGTTATACTTATTTTACTAAGAGATTAGAACCTCGCATGTTTTTTCACATTAATTCAATTAGTTAATAGCCGATCGCTCTCCCACTGAGTTATTGAGGAACAATGGGACACTCAATTTGTGTAGTTTCACAATGTTCCTTGCCAACAATCCGACGTCAATTCCTTGGTCCTCAGCGCCTCCTAATTTCTAGAAAATACTTATTTCGACAGTCTTCGTATTTAAGGTGAAGTTTACAAATAAAAAATTCCTTCCATTGTTGATCCTCGATTGATGTAGAGAGGAAAAGTGAAGTCTTTGTCTAAAGAAATGCCCTACGAAATTCTTATATTTTGTACCCTTCCATGCCTGAAATTTTGTTCATAGTAATTGTGAAATAAGAATTTTTATTTATCTTAATTTTGTTTTGTGGAAAATAAAAGAGTCTTAAAAAATATTGATTTGAAATGAATTACCTACAATGGATTTGGAAGTAGGAAGCCCACGCTTTCACAGTTGAAAAGGAACAACCCATCACTTTCTATTCTCACTACCACGTGACCCCCCTCCTCGTTCCATCTCTTCTATTTCTATCCTCTTTGTTGCTTAGATCTCACGAAATACAACCCCCCCAAAAACCAATAGGTTCCTCTTCCGCCTAGAACTATAGACCCAGTGTAGTGTAACTATACTACTGTAGAAAAGACAGTGTATGTTGTTGTTTCTACTATTGAGAAGTTTCATCCTTATCTGCTTGGTGTGAAAGTTATTGTTTATAATGATCATGCTGATATTCAATATCTATTGAGCAAGAATGATGCAAAACCTCAATTGATTAGATCATTTAGATGGGTCTTACTACTTTAAGAATTCTAATTGGAGACTAAAGACAAGTCAAGAGTTGAAAACTTAGTAGTTGAATATCTAAGTAAGCTAGAAAATAAGGAGAGTGGTAATCCATTCAATGATTGCTTTCCTGATGAGACTTTATATGTTGTCACTGATAGGTTGCCTTAGGATGCTACTATAATTAATTACATAGTTGTCAAAAATTTTCCTAAAGAATTGTTGAGAGCCCAAAAATGAGCAGATAAGAGCCCAGTCTAAATATTATGTTCGGGATGAGCCATATTTGTGAAAATTTTTGTGGAGATAAGATCATAAGGCATTCTATTGATCATAGTGAATGTCATTTTATTTTAACTTTCTATTACTCTTGTCAAAGCGAGGGACATTTTAGACCCAAAAGAACTTTCCACAAAGTTCTTGAATTTAGGTTTTATTGGCCTACTATTTTAGAGATGCCAGTGAATTTTGTAAAAGAAGATAAGCAATCAGAAGACAGGTAATTTTTCTAGAAGGAATGCATCTACATAATGTGTATGTTTGTGAGAGTTTTGATGTATAACGTGTTGATTTCATAGGATCTTTTCCCTCTTCTTTTGGTTTTACATTCTTATGCTTGTTGATTATGTATCTAAGTGGATTAAAGCTATGGCTACTAGAGCTGATGATGCTGAAACTGTGGTGAAACATGTTAAATATCTTATTTTGCATAGATATGTAGTGCTCAAAGCAATCATTAGAGATAGAGGAACACATTTTTGCAATAAAAAAACTTTAGGTGCCTTGTTAGCTAAATATCATGTAACTCATAAGGTGTCTATTGGTTATCATCCCTAAACAAATGGCCAAGCTAATATCTCAATGAAGAGATCAAGGACATATTAGAAAAGGTTGTTATGCCAGATAAGAAAGATTGCAGTACTAGGTTAGATGAAGCTCTATGGCTTATAAAACTACCTATAAGACACTTATAGGTACGTCACCTTATAGGTTAGTTTTTGAAAGCATGTCATCTACCTATAGAGTTTTTGAAAGCATGTCATCTATGTATAGAATTAAAGCATAAATCATATTGGTGATGGAGCAGTGCAATTTAGATTATGACCTAGCAGGGAAGGAGTTTAGATTGGCAGTGTAATTTAGATTATGACCTAGTAGGGAAGGAGTGTAGATTGTAATTGTAAGAATTGGAAGAGATTCATTTGGAAGCTTAAGACAGTTCAATTTGTTGAGTGTGAAAATTTGGTAAATGTATATGTGTCAAAATTGACACTCACAAAAATTAATGTGAGTCCATTATGAAGAAGGATCCAAAATCCAATCTTATACGTCTAAAATAAAATCGGGACTTTTGAATTAAGAACCCTTGTATACTATTGAATACCATACCCATTAAGTTAAAAGAATGGCTACATGGCTTGGCTTACCACTTGCTTACATTAGCCAAATAATTCAATTAACAATGAGTTGGGGGGGGGGGGGCATTTCGTTAATGGATGAACCCACCTGGCGAATATAACAAATAAAAATCATGCATATAAAAGGGTGTATGTGGTGGTTACCAGAAAATTGCAAATCAAGGGAAATATATTAAAACAAAAATGAAGGAAAAGGGAGTGGGAGAGGTCAACTGCATATTCCCCACTGCCTCCACTCTTTAGGCCTTGTTTCAACATGGGTACAACTTCCAGTAAACCTCTTGAAGCATTAACCTCCCACCAAATCACAATATAAAAAGAAGGGGGTAAAGAAAAAGAGGGGCCAAAACAAAAAGGGACAGAGAAGGCGGTGAAAAAACTAAAACAGAGGAAGAAGATTAAGAAGAAGAGGAGCAGTAAGCAACAAATTTATCGTTCTTTACAAGCTCAAATCGTGGATTCAATCGTAGCTATACCATAAAGATAAATTGATCTTCGATTTCCTGAGGCCCAATCTCCTGTTCATCCTACCCACAACCAATTCAAGCATAAATGGAGTTGTTCAGGCACAAGTCATCAAGACAACAAATAGAGAACTATGCTCAAGCGCCCCCGGCTCTTCGAACACTGCACCAAATCCTGCCGGATTAAAAAAAAAATCTTGGGAATCCACCAAATAAATCAAATCCTTTGACATTCTTAGTCCCGAGGAACTCAAATAAATCAGATCCTTTGGGATCTCGAGTACTCCTGGACTCACAAAACCTATAGATTCTGCCAAATCCACGTCCTGTTGGTCTCACCAACCGAAGGATCTTGTTGGATTCTCAGTTCTGTTGAACGTCTAAAAGAAAGAAGGAACATAGGATATGATGTCCACCCAAAAATTACTGTAAATTGAGCTAAACGGAGAAGGGGGCTTGATTCAATTTAACTTGGTCAGTAATAAGAAAACTAACTTATTGAGATGCAGAATACTAGTTCTTTTTTTTTTTGGGTGTGCTTCCAGACTTTTGTTCAAACCATATTGAATGGTTGGGAATAAAAAGTCAGAGCTCTGTAAAAGGGTGTTGGCAAAATATATGATTATCATCATAAAATTTGATGGTGCTGAATGGCTAAGTAAAAAAAAAACCAATAATAAAGGGGCTACCCAAATAAAATGGTGGACTCTGATTGTTGGCTTGACATTTGATCATAATGAGTCATGTTCACCCATATGATTAGGATGAGCAGAATAGAGGAAAAACATAGGGGAGTTGTTCCCATAAAGATGATGACTAAAAAAGGGGGAACAAATGGGAAGCATCAGGCTTGCCATGGCCTTTGGTCCAAGGCAATGGAAGCATATGAGTCATACCCATCTTAGTAAAAATGAAGAATGTGATGGATAATTTTTTTCGTGTTCCCATATCTTTGTTGGGCCTCAAAACAAAGAGCATAAGACTAACATGAAAATACTATAATAAAGGAGAGGAGCAATATTTATAAATCGTGAAGTCAAAACTTAATAATAAAAGGTCATTAACTGGGAGTATGATTCTGTTATGAGGATATCAAAAGCTTGATAAGATATAGCTTATCCACTTAGTTCAAAATTTTGATTTGTGGCTAAGTGCATATTTTTTTTTTTGATACAATCAAAGTAATAAAAAAAAATTATTATACCAGTTGGCAATAATTATGTTCCAATTGGCTCAAACGTATACTTGCTAATAAAATCAAATCACTTTGGCTGGACCTCTTGTGTAAGTGTTACAGCAAAGAAAAGAGAGGAGGTGGGCAATATCTAATTAGTTTGGATCTACAATTCCAATATGAGGTGAAAAGGTTAATTTCAGTATGTTGGCTTGCTGAATAAAAAAGGACGTCAAGAATAAATGGGTCAAAAGCTGATACGTTGATGTTGTTAACTTTTGGCAACATTGAAAATGAGTACAAGGTTATCCTATTGTTAATTGGATGACTTTACAATAAATCTAAGTGGCTTTTATATGTATCTCCTCAAGCAAAATTTGAAAAAGAAAAATAAATAAAAAATTTATTATTGACTAGAACTACGCTGACTTGATTCTAATAACGGTATGCAGGAAGCTAGATGTAAAATTTTCTGGTTTAGTCTAAATCAAGGTCATCAAACGGGCTTAAACTGACACCCATCCCCTTTACGAAAAGATAATTTTTTCGAGTTGAATACACTTTGCCTGCTTAAATGATGAAAAATCAAGCCTTACAAAACAGAAATCGACCCCCTCAAATTTTCAAGTCCAAGAAATGGACCAAAAAACCATTGCTCATATCCCACCTCTTTCACAAAAGACCAAATTATAATTTTGCAACCCTTGGTTACACATTATGTAACCAAAACAAATCGGTCACACATTACGTAACCAAAACAAATCAAAAACCAAGCTACTTAAAAAAAAGATCGTATCTTTCTTAATTTCAGAGTCCACGAAAATGGACAAAACCCGAGCCAAATATACAAACAAGCTCACCAAATTCCCCCCCGGATGCAAGCCTTAAAAAAAGTAATTTTTGGTCCATGAACTACCTTGATTTGATCCCATGAAGGGCACGCAGAAAACTCACAAATAAATTTTGGGTGCAATCGTAAGTTAAAGATGTTAATGGACCGACCCTAATCAAGGACAAGTCAGTAAATAAAAATTGTGAAATGGCTAAAAGTACAACTTAGCCATGTGTTAAAAAAAATTCAAATATCAAAATTAAACAAAAATTACGGTCTTTTTTTTAGGCCAACATAAATAATTAAAATCACATCAAAGGGTTATTAACCTAACCAAAATAAAAGATAAATAAAATCAAATAAAATTTTATAGAACTACAGTTGGTTTGATCCTCTGCAAAAGAGGTGCATAGGCAGCTCACGGCAAAAAGTGAGTACAACCCAAATTCCAAATCAAATAAAATTATCCGTTCCCTAACCTGCACATGAAGAATGTGTACGTGTAGTACCCTTCCTAGAAGGTGCCTGTACGACCACTATTTGATATTGAAAATGCGCTATTTGACATCAAAAACGTGATAAATGTTGATTATATAAAGTCTTATTGATGTAAGAAATGAAACAAAAGAAAAAAATATAAAAACAGAATGTGTCGAAATCAAGACGTGGTTTCCCGAGAGGGGGACGCAATTATGGAGGTTTATCCTCTTGAATGGGGTTGTACTCAAAATAAACCGATGTACATTTTTTGTACATCGGAAAGTTGTGTTGTGCATATTATTTATTTTTATTAAATTTATGCTTAACATAATTTTTGGCACGCTTAGTGGGACCCTATTTTCCTTTTCATCTCCGATTTGTTTATGTTTACTAATATGTGGTATTCTTCTGTCTTTTGTTTATTTTGTGTATTGTGTGTCTTTCATGCAGGAAAGATGGAACCTCAAGTAACCGTCAACTTCAACGAGCTCCCCATCACCATCGTGGTTAAGCATGGGATGCTTACGGCAAGGAAAAATGTCCAGATGGTCTTCACAATAGGACCACGATCCATCCTTACTGAATTTCCATTGTCAAATTCAATGGAACCTCTACGGGCCTCGAAAGGTCAAGCAGGCTTGCCCCAAGGATTGACAAACTGCTAACCGCGGTCAAGAACTTGAATCGCAATAAGCACAGAAGCAACAAGCATTACACTAAGCCTAGCGCACCCAATCTAACTCCATCACCAGCCCTGGAGCTAGCCAAAACAACTTTGAGGAGGGCTTCTCAACAAAGGCCATCCTTCACAGCATGCCTGTCAATGGCTATACCACGCAACCCAATGCCAGTTCCCCACTGCAGGCCTATTCCAACTTGGAGGGGAACCCTAAGGAGGGAGGCATCAATAAACCGAACCACAAACCTACCAAGGCAGGCTCAGGTTCCTAATCTAGCCTTGAGGCAGGCTCGGGTCTCCACCTTAGCCTTAAAGCAGGTTTGGGTCCCTGCAAGCACCAGGAAGGGGGCAGAGTCAAGTAGACATCCCTTAACCTCAAAGAACCCTAATGAGCGCTTTGGAGAAGGAATCTTAGGAGTAAAAAAAACTCCTCAAGTCCGCTCAATGAGGCGGATCTTCATTGGGACTATCCCCATTGATATTCCCATTGCTGAGGTAATGATGACCTCCTATTTAGAGGAGGAAACAACATCTAAAACTCCAAAGGTGAAATTCATCAAACATTTAACATCAAGCACCCCTACTATGGTGCCAAGGCCTCTGCAAGTTAGAGAAGCTACCCCCCCTCGAGTTCATATAAAAAATAGGAGGACTCTGCTTTCTGGGTCATAGAGTCAAACTGACTTTACCTTAGAAAGGGGTGGATCACAAGTTTATAGTGGCGCAATCATAAGATCAAGGGCTAAAGCCTTAACATATGCTGAAGTGACCTTACACTCAATGCTCACCACCCTCGATCAAGGTAAGGACCAACTCAAAGAACAAGGCAAGGTTACAAGCCCTGCCTTTTATGGCCTCAGAACCCTCTTCCATGGAGAAGAGTCACCAGTTGTCATCCCACATGTCTAAGTGACTAGCGACGACTAAGCTAAAAACATGCCAGTCTTGGTGACCAGCACTTCAAGCCTGGAGGAAGAAATGTAAGAACTGCAAAGGAGGCTTGCAGAAAAAGAGGCTGAAATTGCTAATCTCACTACTTGCTTTGAAAATAGAGAGCGTGGAAAAAATAATGAGGCTGACAGTAGCAACACAGTTATCACTTCGCAAAATATCAAGGAGTTGATAACCCAAGGGATCAAAGAGCACCAAGTAGCCATGAATCCCCCAGTGTTAGGGTATAGGAGCCCATATCTAAGTTATTACGACTCGATTTTGTTCCGGAAAGGTTATCAAAAGCCAAACTTTGAAAATTTTGATGGGATAAATGGGTCACCACATGAACATTTGGCTCATTTTTACTCAGCATGTGGTGAAACTGCCTTGAATGATGCATTGTTAACTAGGCAGTTCATACAGTCCCTTAAAAGGGTAACCTTTACATGGTATACTGAACTTCAGCCTGGATCATTGCACACTTGGGATCACCTCTAGAGGGCATTCCTAGCTCAATTCATGAGTTCAAAGCGCAAGGTATCCATAATAGACCTTGCCGACACACGCCAAATGCCAAACCAGAGTGTGAATGATTTCATTATGAGCTGGAGGAGTCTAAGCTTACAATGCCCAGAAAAGCTAAGCGAGTAATCAACAGTTCAAATGTGTGCTAACAATTTAGACCCTCAAATTGCTACATACGTGGGCACCACTGAGCCTCAAAACTTTGATGCCCTCGTGTGAATGATTAACACACGCCCTCAAATTGACACACCCCAAAAGCCAAACGAGAGTGTGAATGATTTCATTACGAGCTGGAGGAGTCTAAGATTATAATGCTCAGAAAAGCTAAGTGAGCAATTGACAGTTCAAATGTGTGCTAATAATTTAGATCCTTAAATTGTTACATACGTGGGCACTCCTAAGCCTCAAAACTTTGATGCCCTTGTGTCTAAGGCAAGCAATGTAGAAAGACAACTTTCCCATCAGAAAATTGCACAACCTAAGAGGGAAGAAATCAAAAGGCTAACCAAGAAGGGAGAGTTGATGGCCACCTTTGTCAAAACAAGCCCAAAACTAACCAATGACGAAAATTTCAACAAAAACGGTAAAGGCAAGCAAAAAGAGGGAGGTCGACGACTCACTCTCTAGGAAAGGAAAGAAAAGAAGTATCTCTTCAATGATGATGATGTTCAAGGGATGTTTGGTGAGTTGATGGCTGCGAAAGCTATTTCCCTTCCAAAGCCAAAATGACTTATCGAGGTCAACATGACAAGTGATCCTAAGTATTGCTTATACCATAGGATCATTAGCCACCCCATAAAATATTGTTATGTCTTCAAAGACATAATCGAAGACATGATCAGAAGTGGAGAAATTGAGATAGAAGGAGCTCCAACCAAAGGACCCACTGTATCGTCAAATGCAACCTCAACGGTTAAATAAGGGGTTGAATCTTATCCATGATCCTCAGAAAATAATGAAGGGATCCCAACGGTATCATTACCACCTCATGCGGTCCCTATCAAGTTCATTGCTGATGATGATGTAGCAATAGTGTGGGCATATCCAGATATGCCTCCTCCTTCACCAGGAGCACCAACCATATAGGATTTCTACCTAGACCTAAGTTTAGAGGCATGGGCAACATCAGAAGATGATGATGATGGCGACTTTGGGTGGCAAACCTACTTCAGCAGAAGATCATTTCAGTAGGAAGTGGTCCGAGCTTCTAAGTCCCCAGGAGTCAAAATGATAGGACAGAAGTCGTCACCAAAGAAAAACAAGAAAAACAATAAGAAGAAATCAAGGGCCAAAAAGAATCCAGAGATAACTTCCGAAGAGGAGTACGTATCGTTGGTTAAGACCCCTTTGACTTTAGGTGATTACATCCCTAAGGGTTTTTTTGACAGTGACTCCTCGGATGATGACCCTGCAGAAGGGAAAGTAGCCCAATGTTGTATGGATTTATGGGATGATGAATGTGAAGAAGTGAACATCAAGCCTGCAAATACCACTAAAGAAGTGGCCCAAATAACTCTTTAGTTCGATCTTCAAGTTCAGCCACCAGAATCAATGAGGAAAGAGAAGAAGAAAGAAATGATACCGGACATACCACTAGTATCGACCAATGCTAAAGAAAAGGGTGAAGAGGAAGTAATTCCCTCAAGATCAAATAGCAAAAGCATCGCTGAGAACAATCAGTCAACTAAGGAGTCTAAGAAGGATCTTCCTATCCCAATTCCTTTTCAAGTTCGTCAAGGGTCTCATAAGGAAAAGGTTCGTTATGATGTCATTTCTCATCTCAAGTAAATCCCAGTGCGCTTAAGTGTCTACAACCGCTTTACAAATGTCCAAAGAGCTAAGAAGGGTACTTATTCAGGCGTTAATGGTTCCTGACGACTACAAAGATCAAGTTGACCCTATTAAGGTGGATGAGGTGTTATCCTCTCCTTTAAACCGGTATGCTGTATGCATGGCTTGCATAACATTCTCTAATAAGGACCTCTAGTTGGGGTCTGCAAATCACAACAGACCTTTGTGTCACCGGTATGATCGGGGACAGAAGGATAAATTGTATTCTACTTTACTATAGTTCCGCAATCAACCTTCTTCCTTTAAGGGTATTGAAAATGATAGGGATAACACCAAATCAATTGTCCTCAACTTTACTCACAATACAAGGATTTAATCAAGTGGGACAAAAAGCTTTAGGCACTATTGCTTTGAAAGTTAAACTAGACAACCTCTATACGGATGCTCTCTTTCATGTGATAGACGCTGATACTTCTTACAATGCCCTACTTCGGCGACCATGGCTTCATACTAGCAAGGCTATTACCTCAACTCTTCACCAGTGTTTGAAATACACTAACGAATATGGCAATAAAAGGACAATCCGAGGACACGAAAATCTTTTTCATAGGGAACACGTTAATTACGCTGATGCCAAGTACAAATCAACTGATCCTGGAACCTCTCAGGTGTCTTTAGACCTAAAAGGGGGCAACCAAAAAGAAAAGCCCAACGCTCTTACTTTGCCTTAGAAGGTCATTCGAGTTGTCAATAGTTATGCTAGTGAAGCCAAGGAATATCAATCCCCATGATCAAAGGTGTTGTTCAAATACATGTCCAAGCAGAAAAGAAAGGTTGGACAAAAGGCATTGACACCGGTAAGAGAATTTGTGAACTCTCTTGTCACGAGTTACAATTTTCCCCTCCGACAAACTGACCAATCAGTGCCTACTGAAAACTTGGTCATAAGAACATCACTCGACAATAAGAGTGTAGTTTTAAGAGGAAATGCATCAAACTCTCCAACAGAAGCGTCTTCTTTAAGTGGTCCGCCTCCAAGAGAATCATCACAATCGCAAAGGAGGAAGAAGGACAACAATAGGAGAGGCATGCTAAAGCTAATAAATAAATAACATATCTCATGAAGGTAGAGTCTTAAAAGCATCATTTCAGGGGATGCCTCCGAAGCACTCCAGGTATAAAATGATGGAGGAGTTCTCAAGGCTCATGCCGCGAATGATGCGGTTTTCACGCCCCAAGAGCGAGAGATGTTCTTTCAAGATGAGCAAGTCTAACCTTGAATCTCGATTTTTCAAAGACTTGGGAAAGTCAATGAACCCAAGCAAAAGAATTTCTAGGTCAGAAAGCAGAAAAAATGGAAGTTGAGGAAGAAAAAGCAACAACCTAGGAGCCTAGTTTAGGTTCGTGAACAAAATGACATTAGCCAAGTCAAGCAAGTAGAACAGTTTAATGTCATCTCTATTACAGGCGCGGAAAATGATGCTCAAAATTTTGAATTTCCTTGTCAAGAAGCTTTCAACATCATCAGATTGCCATAACAGGCCATGAAATGTATGGTGAAGTTCAAGTTAATTCACTTAGAAGCTTAAATGATAGCTTAATTCTGGAACAAGAGCCCTCTCAAGGCTTTGTTGAGGCTGTTCAACCTACACCTCCAGAAATGAAAGCTAACGATCAAGCAACAATTGATCAGTTTTGGGAGATAAATTTGGGAACAACTGACTATCCCAAGCTAATTTTTGTGAGTGCCACGCTAAATGACGAAGAAGTAGCACAATATGAACAACTCCTCCAAGAATACAAAGATGTATTTGCTTGGGGTTATCAAGGCATGCTGGGCTTGGATCCAAATGTCACTGTTCAAAAGTTGGTTGGTGTAAAGCCAATAAAGCAGCCTCAACGGCACTTTCGTCCTGAGTGGACAATCCAAATAAATGTTGAGGTGGACAAGGTCGTAAAGGCTAACTTCATTTGTGAAGTTCGACACCCAACTTGGTTGGCTAACATTGTTTCCGTTCAGAAAAAGAATGGTCAACTCCGTATATGTGTGGATTTTAGGGATTTAAATAATGCATGTTCCAAGGATGATTTTCCACTATCAATCACCGAACTCTTAGTGGATGCCACTACAGGGTTTGGGGTTCTGTCTTTCATGGATGATTTCTTGGGGTACAATTAAATCAAAATGGACGCCGGAGATGAGGACTTAATGGCCTTTCGAATACCACAAGGCATATACTACTATACAGTAGTGCCATGTGGTTTAAAAGATGCTAAGGCCACCTGCCAGAGAGCCATGATGAATATTTTTGTGATTGTCTCCACAACCTCGTTGAATGTTATGTCAATGACTTGGTTGTAAAAACAAAAGACAGAGAAAATCACCCACATGACCTAAGAAAGGTCTTTGGAAAGCTTCGTCAACATCAGTTTAAGATGAACCCCTTAAAATGTGCATTTGGGGTCACCTCAGGGAAGTTCCTCGGCTTTGTCATTCGAAAAGAAGGAATAGAAATTGATCCTGACAAAGTCAAAGCCATAATTCAAATGCTCCCTCCGAGATATTTAAGGTAATTGCGAGGATTACAAGGAAAGTTGGCCTACATAAGGCGCTTCATCTCAAATTTGTCAGGAAGGTGTCAACCTTTCATAAGACTTTTCAAAAAGGACACGCCCTTCATTTGGGATCAAACTTATCAAGATGCTTTTGAAAGCATCAAACAGTACCTAATACAACCACCTGTCCTAATGGCTTTAGTACAAGGAAGGCCCTTAATATTATACACACAGCCCTCGAACGGTCTTTAGGGGCTATGTTGGCTCAATGTAATGATGAAGGGAAAGAAAATGGTCTATACTACATCAGCTGAACAATGGTGGGTGCAGAAGTGAATTACTCTTCTATATAAAAAATTTGCCTTGTCTTGGTTTTCGTTGTTCAAAAGCTACGACACTACTTCATGTCCCATCAGATCATTTTGATCTTGAAGGCAGATCCGTTAAGATATATATTATCTAAGCACATGCTATCAAGGAGATTGGCCAAATGGGCTATGCTTTTAGCCCCTTTCGACATCAAGTTCATGCCTCAAAAGGCAGTAAAGGGACAAGCCATAGCCAATTTCCTAGCAGCACATCCGTGTCCAGATAATGAGGAGTTACCTGATGATATGCCAGATGATGAAGTTATGCTTGCTGAAATTAAAGCTTGACAGTTATATTTTGATGGGGCAGCAAGGAGTCCAAGAGCCAGAGTAGGGTTTGTGTTCATCACACCATCAGGAGGACTTATCCCTTATTTATTTTCTCTCCTCGAGAACTGTTTAAATAATGTGGCTGAATATGAGGCACTCATCATTGTCCTCGAATTGGCCCTTGAAATGCTTGTTGACCAGCTTGAAGTATTCGGTGATTCTCAGTTAATCATTCGACAAATACATGGCTAGTACGAAGTAAGAAATGCCAAATTAGTGCCTCTTTACCAACGAGCAAGAAGCCTTATGAACCAATTCCTTCAAGTACAGGTTAACCATGTGCCAAGGTCTGAGAATGATAAAGTAAATGCCTTAGCAAAGTTGGCTGCTTCACTAACACTCCCTAATGAAAGCGAAATTCAAATAACAATCGGGGAACGTCATTTGTTGGCCTCAGCCTTAGACCATTTTGATGAAACAGAAGAAATAAATGTGGTCTCAGTTTTTAAGGTCAAAGAAGAAGCATATTAGAGACAACCACTCATTGAGTACAATTAATATGGCATCTTACCCACTAATCCAAAGAGAAGAGTAGATATAAAACGACAAGCAATAAGGTTTACAATTAAAGACGACACCTTATATCGAAAGGCTTTCGAAGGAGTGTTACTCAGATGCCTCTCAAGAGAGGAGGCTACCTATGTCCTAAATGAAGTTCATGCAGGAGTGTGTGGTGCTCACTAGGCAGTTCCAAAACTTACTGACTAAATCAAACGATTGGGCTATTATTGGCCAACCATGGTCCAAGGTGTAATAAAATTTACCAAAGCTTGTCAAACTTAAAATACATGGTGATTTCATTCATTAGCCACCATAATTACTTCATCCCAGCATATTATCTTGGCCTGTCATAGGGCCTTTCAAACCTTCCTCCGCCCACGACCATGTGTTCATTTTAGCAGCCACAGATTACTTTTCAAAGTGGGCTGAGGCCATTCCGTTAAGGCAAGTGGGGGCAAAGTAAGTCGCTGACTTCATCAGGACCCATCTCATTTACAGATATGGAGTCTTGCATAAAGTTATTTCAGATAATGCCCTCTACTTTAAAAATCAAGTGATGATAAGGCTTGTTGGCAAATATAAATTCAAACACAGCTTCTCATCAAGTTACAATCCATCGTCAAATGGTCAAGCTGAAGCATTCAATAAAGTGCTTTGCAAGATTTTAAAGAAAATGGTCTCAAGATCAAGTAGGGATTGGCATGAACGATTGCCATAAGCTTTATGGAATCATAGTTCGAACTACAACTGGTTGTACGCCCTACAATTTGGTTTTTGGTTCAGAATTCATGTTACCCATTGAGGTACAATTACCTTCCCTAAGAGTGACCACGGAATTTACTGATCCAGATGAAAATACTCAAGTCATATTAGCCGAACTGGAAGCATTAGATGAGCATCAGTTATTAGCCCAACAAAGGCTTGAAATCTACCAAGCTCAAATGGCTGGTGCACTTAATAGGCGAGTCAAGTTTCGCTCATTTAGTATTGGTGATCTGGTCTTAACAATAAGGGTACCTATTGTCATCAATCAAAAGACACAAGGGAAATTTGAGTCCAAATGGGAAGGCCACTATGTAATCACTAAGGTCTTTCCTAAGGGGGCATATGAGCTCTTAAATCATGATGGACAAATTGTGTATGCTTGTGTCAATGACAAATAGGTAAAGAAATTCTATACTTGAAATTTATGGATAGTTGAGTCACATTGAACTACCAAAGACTTGATCCCTCAAAAAAAGGGTACGTAGGCAGTCCAACTTCAAACTGGATCCAGCCACAAAAACAAATAAATAGCCTCTTCCCCTGCATGTTAAAAAAAAATTTCACATGATGTATGGAATGGTCATGTGTTGTTTATTGTGAGGATTATTTAATAATTATTATTTATTGTGAAATTATTTTGATTTTTGTAAAGGGGGGAAGGAACTAAAAAACAAAAGAAAGAAGGAAAAAAAGAAAAGAAAAGGGAAGTGGCGTTTAGGCTTTATTGTAATAGCATAAATACTATAGTACAAAATGCACTGAAGGTTGGAATATAAATACAAAAGAATTAAACAAAACAAAACAAGTCTAAACATTATTAAAGGAGATTACAGAGCCAATCAAACTCTTGAGATGGTTCTTCTCCTTCACCAAATCCTGCAGCTTGGAGAATCCAACTTCGGCCAAGTCTACTTTCACCTATTCCACTTCCCTTTTCTTCAAATCTAGAGAGGATTTAAAATTGCTCTCTGCTTCAATTAAGCCCCACTGCTGGATGGTCAAATCCTCTCACATTTTGCGAATCCGCTCCTCTTCCCCCAAGACCTCCTGCTCCTTAACTTTAAGCTTTGAAGCTTTATTGGATAGGTTATCGAGCATATTTCAATGTAACCAATTTTAGAAGAACAAGTGAGATCTTGGTTAGACAAAGCTTTTACCCAATCAAGATCCACTAATTCTTCGATCTTTACAACAGTCTCAACTACGCCAATTATCTCATCTATCCTGGAGGAAAGCCAACAAATCTCTATTATACTAAGCTTATAAATGTCAATTATGGAGCAAAGTGCACTCAAGGATTGAGAAACTCGTGCTCTACTAGCTAAGAAGTCCCTGGCAGAGCCATGATTAGAAATAATACTAATTATCACCTCTACTCCTTTGAGAATGCTCTCTTGGACCCAATCTTCCTTCAAATTATGAAAAAGACTCGCTAAGGAAGTAGGGATGCTTTAGGGATGCTTTGAATAGGCACAGCTTCAACCAAGTCATCAAAAGTGTCAGGCACAGGAATTATAGTAGTTACTACTGCATCAGGGTGCTCTATTGCAGCAAGAGCTACTTCATGTAGACGTACTCCTACTTTTTGGGTGGGGGCATCTTGTTGATTCAAAGTTCTTTGTTCAGTAAAGAGTTCAAGTCCGCAATAGGCAAATCTTCAAATCCTATACCATCTCCCATATCAGAATCATCAGATTGAGTGGGGCGGTCATAATCAGCCCTCTTGAAGTTTACTTTGATGGGTGATTGATCACGAGAATTTTCCATGGCAGATGATTGAACGTTGGGGGTCCTTTTATTCTTTTTCTTCTGTGGCCTTTTGTTGCCTCCAAAAACCTTGGTTTTCTCTTTTTCAGAGGATGATACCGAAGGTTTCTCCTTGGTATAACTATCGTACATAACTCCCAAAATTTCAACAGCTCCAGGAACAAACTCACAGAGAGGGTGTAGGTGATCAATAATGTAAACAGTTTCCCTCAAAAGCTTGTTTTTATTCGTTGTAGTTTGGTGAACCTTTTCAACTGACTGGATTAAATAAGAAGTGTTGATTTTGGTCCACCAACTACAGTAATCCCAAGAACAAACTCCTTCACAACAGGAAGGAGGAACATAAAATTTAGCCCCTGTATCTCGCCTTTGAAGATCAACATGGGCTTGTGCAAGGTCCATTATGCTCCTTTGCTGTAGGAGGGCTCTGATAAAGCTTAAGCAATTAGACGGAACCTCTTGATCGAATCCAAATTGGTGAGCAAATCAGTTGGGATAATAGGGTTCTAAAAGCAATTCGACTCCAATACATATAGGAAGCACAACAAACCGAATGGACAAGAGAAATTTAGAATCCTCCTCTGGTAGCCCTACGTGAATCACATATCGTCCATTACGAGAGACCTCACAATAAGAGCTAGCTTTGAGAGAAAGACATCTCCCATCTCTGAAAATGTGTCTAGCTTGGCGTAAGGAAAGTTTGTTGCTAAGCAATCCAGCATAACGAACAAGAGTTAGAAAGTCACTAGGACAGTCACTATCTGGGCGATGATGGTATAAGCAAGGAAATAACTCCGCTAACCAACATATTACATAGTGGTTGGGAAAAATTACGTTAGCTTTACCTGGATGGTCTGGATCACTTACGGCCTCTCCTAAGCTTTGATGGATATAGCCAAGCACCGTTGAGGCCAAAGAAATTCGTTGCCCAGAAACCATCAACGCAGCCATTACAAATTTTTCAGGCCTTATGACTTCCTGACCATGAGGTAAGATAAAGCGACTCAACCAAAAAGCTAAGAAAGCAGCCAGTTCACCTTCAGCTATAACATTCAAGTCTGCCATTTGTTCTTGACGCGAGATGTAAAGGGGGCTCCTTTTCTTGGTCTTAACTTTCTCTTTCTCAGAGTTTGTTTTTTCCCATATGCAAAGTAGACCAAGTATTCTTTGTAAAAATGGTCCAACCAGAGGTCATAATAAATATGCTTAACTTTGTGAAATTGACACAGTTCAGTGTGAATACACAGCAACTCTGTAGCTGTGGCAGGGTATTTATTATGGCTTGCCAAATTTTTATTTAGAGGCAAGAATTCTTCATATATAGCTCCAAGAATGGGTAAACCTCCAATCCGCTCCAAGTCATAAAGTGAAATGCCAACTTCACCCACACCATGGTGAAGGGTATTGGTTGGTGGACCCTAAAGTTCACTGAAAGCCCACCATAGATTTGCATAAAAGTGATATGGAAATTGGGATACGCCAACAACACCAAATATGCCAGCCTGTTTCAAAGGTTCTTCAAAACGGGTGAGTATTCTTTTGGTCCATTTAATCACTCCTATCATAAAGGTTGAGCGATCTTGAAATTGGATGGTTAATCCCCAATTCCTTTTTCCAATAAGAAGCCTGTGTAGGACTGGGTAAAATTCCTCCTTAGCAGAGTATATTTCAAGGCCATGATGTTCAATATTAACTTTCTCAAGACCAATGGCATTAAAATAGTTCTTATAATCCTTGCTTACATCGACACATTTGTTCTCGTCATTACGATAATAACAAAGTGTTCCTTTCTTGACTCGAACCTTCATGACCAAGATAGATATTAAACTAAAGGAAGGAATCACGTTAAGACTTTGTAAGGAGTCTGAACGCTGATAATAAGGCTTTTAGTCACATTCTCATCCATCTTGAAGCAATGCTCTTTCATTACCAAGTGTCCCATCCATTAACATTAACTATCCTCTACAAAAAGAACAAGAAGGGGGAATATTAATTGAGGAAAGTCAAACAAGGTTATAAGATAGGTGTATTATTCGTGTTGTTGAAGTCCTAACACACACAATGCACGGGGGGCAACAGTTGAATGTGAAATTTTGGTAAATGTATGTGTCAAGATTGACACTCACAAAAATTAATGTGAGTCCATTATGAAGAACGATCTAAAACCCAATTTTATATGTCTAAAATAAAATCGGGACTTTTGAATTAAGACTACTTGTATACTATTGAATACCATACCCATTAAGTTAAAAAAAATGGCTACATGGCTTGGCTTACCAATTGTTGACATTAGCCAAATAATTCAATTAATAATTTGAGTTTGGGGGGGGGGGGGCATTCATTAATGGATGAACCCACCGAGTGAATATAGCAAATAAAAGTCATGCATATAAAAGGGTCTACGTGGTGGTTACCAAAAAAATTACAAATCAAGGGAATTATATTAAAACAAAAAAGAAGGAAAAGGGAGTGGGAGAGGTCAACTGCATATTCCCCACTACCTCCACTCTTTAGGCCTTGCTTCAATGTGGATACAACTTCCAGTAAGCCTCTTGAAGCATTAACCTCCCACCAAATCACACTATAAAAAAAGTGGCGAAAAGAAAAGGAGGGGCCAAAACAGAAAAGGGACAGAGAAGGCTGTGAAAAAACTGAAATAGAGGAAGAAGATTAAGAAGAAGAGGAGCAGAGAGCAACAAATTCATCGTTCTTTACAAGCTCAAATCGTGGATTGAAAGGTAACTACACCATAAAGTTAAATTGATCTTTGATTTCCTGAGGCCCAATCTCCTGTTCATCCTAGCCAGAACGAAATCAAACATAAATGGGGTTGTTCAAGCACAAGTCATCAAGACAACAAATAGAGAACCATGCTCAAGTGCATCCAGCTCTTCGATCACGACACATGAAACTTGCCACATTCAAAAAACAAATATTGGGAATCCACTAAATAAATCGAATCCTTCGAGATTCCTAGTCCTGAGGAACTCAAATAAATCGGATCCTTTAGAGATCTCGAGTCCTCTCAGACTCGCAAAACCTATGGATTCTGCTGAATCCACGTCCTGTCGTACTCACCAATTGAAGGATCCTATTAGATTCTTAGTTCTGTTGAACGTCTAAAAGAAACAAGGAATAAAGGATAGGATTTCCATCCTAAGATTTCCATAAATGGAACTAAATGGAGAAGGGGGCCTGATTCAATTTAACTTGGTCAACAACAAGGAAACCAACTTGTTGAGATGTAGAATATTAGTTTTTTTTTGGGTTTGCTTCTAGACTTTTGTTCAAACCATATCGAATGGTTAGGAATAAAAAGTCAGAACTCTACAAAAAGGTGTTGGCAAAATATATGGTTATCATCATAAAATTTGATGGTGATGAATGGCTAAGTAAAAAAAAAAAAAACAATAAGAAAGGGGCTGCCCAAATAAAATGATAGACTCTGATTGTTGGCTTGACATTCCACATTTGGGTCATTTGATCATAATGAGTCATGTTTACCCATATGATTAGGATGAGTAGAATAAAGGAAAAACAGAGGGGAGTTGTTCCCATAAAGATGATGAATAAAATAAAGAGGGAGCAAATGGGAAACATCAGACATGCCATGGCCTTTGGTCCAAAGCAAAGGAAGCATATGAGCCGTAGCCATCTTAGTAAAAATGAAGAGTGATGGATAATTTTTTTTCATGTTCCCATACCTTTGTTGTATCTCAAAACAAAGAGCAACAGACTAACATGAAAATATGATAATAAAAGAGAGGAGCGATATTTATAAATCATGAAGTCGAAACCTAATAATACAAGGTCATTGACTGGGAATATGATTATGTTATGAAGATATCAAAATCTTGTTAAGATATGGCTTATCCACTTAATTCAAAATTTTGATTTTTGGCTAGTGCATAAAAAAATTTGATACAATCAAAGCAATAAAAAAAATTATTATACCAGTTGGCAATAATTATGTTCCAATTGGGTTGACTCAAATGCATACTTGCTAATAGAATCAAACCACTTTGGTTGGACCTCATGTGTAAGTCTTACAGCAAAGAAAAGAGGGGAGGTGGGCATTATCCAATTAGTTTGGATATACAATTCTAATATGAGGTGAAAAGGTTAATTTGAGTATGTTGGCTTGCTGAATAGGAAAGGAAGTCAAGAATAAATGGGTTAAAAGCTAATACTTATTGCGTCGGTGTTGTTAACTATTGGCAACACTAAATCCTGTTGTTAATTGGATGACTTTACAATAAATCGAAGTGCCTTTTATATGTATCTCCTTAAGCAAAATCTGCAAATATAGAAATAAAAAAAATGTATATTTATTATCGACTAGAACTACGATGACTTGATTCGAATAAGGATACGTAGGAAGCTCAATATAAAATTTTCAGGTTCAGTCTAAATCGAGGTCATCAAACGAGCTTAAACTGACACCCCTCATCTTCACGAAAAGTCAATTTTTTTGAGTTGATTGCACTTTGTGTGCTTAAATGATGAAAAATCAAGCCTTACAAAATGGAAACTGATCCCCTCAAATTTCCAAGTCTAAGACATGGACCAAAAAACCATTACTCATATCGCCCCTCTTTCACAAAAGACCAAATTATAATTCTACAACCCGTGGTCACACATTATATAACCAAAACAAATCGGTTACACATGATGTAACCAAAACAAATAAAAAACCAAGCTACTCAAAAAAAAAAAATTGTATCTTTCTCAATTTCAGAGTCCACTAAAATGAAAAAAACCCAAGCCAAATATACAAACAAGCTCACCAAATTCCTCCCAGGATGCAAGCCAAAAAAAAAAACATTTTGGTCCTTGAACTACATCGATTTGATCCCATTAAGGGTACGCATGACACTCACAAATAGATTTCGGATGCAATTGGAAGTTAAAAATATTAATGAACCGACCCTAATCAAGGCCAAGTTAGTAAATAAAAATCATGAAATGGCTAAAAATACGACTTAGCCATGTGTTAAAAAAAATCCAAATATCAAAATTAAACCAAAATTACGGTCTTTTTTTGAGGCCAGCATAAATAATTAAAATCACATCAAATGGTTATTAACTTATCCAAAATAAAAGATAAATTAAATCAAATAAAATTGTAAAGAACTACAGTTGCTTTGATCCTCTATAAGAGAGGTACGTAGGCAGCTCACGCAAAAGGTGAGTGCAACCCAAATTCCAAATCAAACAAAATTATTTGTTCCCTAACCTGAACATGAAGAATGTGTACGTGTAGTACCCTTCTTAGAAGGTGCCTATACAACCACTATATGATGTAACTAAGTCTTGGGTATGCACGATTCGGCATCAAAAACATGATAAACGTCGATTATATAAAGTCTTATTGACGTAAAAAATGAAACAAAAGAAAAAAAATAAAAAACAGAATGAGTTAGAATCAAAAGGTAGTTTCCCGAGAGGGGAACGTAATTAAGGAGGTTTATCCTCTTGAATAGGGTCATACTCAAAATAAACTAATGTATATTTTTTGTACGTCAGAAAGTTATGTTGTACATATTATTTATTTTTATTAAATGGTTACTCAACACAATGATCTACAAAGGTAACACCAAAGCTCTTGCCAAGCTCAGCAGAAGAGAATTTCAAGTAGGTGAAAAAGCATTGTTATTCAGTTTAATATTGAGGCTCTTTCGTAGAAAATTAAACTCTAGATGGCTAGGACCTTTCGAGATGGTAAAGACTCATCTACATGGTGCTATTGGAATTAAATCTTTTTCTACTAATAAGAGTTTGAAAGTAAATGGTCACAAGTTGAAGCATTTTTATAAAAGAGACCAAGTCTGCTTAGTAGAGGAGATCCGACTAGAGGATCCATGAGCTGCAAAATTGTCAAGTCAATGACAGTAAACAAAGGTGAGATCCGATTAGAGGATTCATAAGCTGCAATTTTGTTGAGTCAATGACAATAAACAAAGGCACTGCTTGGGAGACACCCCAACGTTATTTAGGGAAGTTTACATTTAATTATGCTTTATCTTCATTACTTTCATTACTTTGCATGCATTAGGAACAATTAATGAATTATGTGAGGAAGGGGGTACGTCATGCAGTTTTAATTTTAATTTTTTTTGGGAGTCTTTTTGTGTCTTTGTTGTAAAGAAATGCATGAATATGAGTTTATATTAGGCTTTCTTGCTTCAAAATGTTTCTATTTTACTATTTTAAATTTATTCCTTTGCGAGTGGAACTTTTGAGCATGCGAACTATCATTCACAGTAGTTTGAGTCGATCCTCATATATCTCTTTAATGAGTAACTGTCATGATTATCCATCCTATTTGGTCATGTTATATAACAACAATAAAGGCAATAAAAGTACCGAGTCTATTTTCCTAGACCATTGAATTAGTAGAATAAATTATTAAAATTGTGAATTTTCTTGTCTTGTTTTAAAAAATAAAAATAAAAATTGTTAGTTTACTAGCACAAGTTGATTTAAGTGGTACGACAGTGGTTCCTCTTGAGTGGCTTGTGTAATGAGAAGACTTGTGCTGGAAGAGTTAACATCCCCCCCCATTTAGGGACATCTACAACTCAAGGACAACAATAGTTTATTTACCAAAAAAAAAAATGTTAGATTACCAACATAGGCAGGAGTAGGTGGCTTGACACTTTTTCTCCTTAAGTTTAGGTCTCACGTTGAGCCTTGTGTATGGAGTCACCCATGTTGAGAGAGTGATGCCCCTTTTAGGCCGATCAATGATTCGAACAATACCAACAGTCAGGAAAAAAAAAAGAATAATTTGTTAACTTCAGCACCTCTATTCGGGTGAGTGTGAAATAGAGAATGTATAATTTCTACGACTCTGTATGGGCCTCGAATATGTGCACTATTGGAGTTCGATTTTTAAAAAAGAAAAAAAATGTAATTAAAAAGATTACAAAATAAGTTTAGAATCAATTTCAATGAGTTATCTCTTCTAGTTCAAAGCCTCTAGAGCCATATCGCACCTTAATTTATCCTATCTTAACTTTTTAGGCCTCTTGATTAATGTATACATGCTTAAATGAGATAAATGATTATTGTTCTTATTACTTTGTTAAAGAGATGTTGTGAGGTTAATGAAGAAACTCTTTGATGGCAGTTAGATGGTTAGTGGCTTCTACTTATCTGAAAAAAACTAACACATTTTGAATCAAACTATTTTCAAAGCAAGTCAATGCCTAGTGTAAAATTTATATTTTATGTGTGACTTTATATAAGAAAGAGGGGGTAGTTTTTAGGCCGAGTCTTAGATTTCTTTGCATGAGGACACCTAAAAGTCTAACTGTGGGGAAATTTGTTAATTCATAATTAATGCATATTTTTTATAATAATTTAGCTTATGTTTTATATGTATGTATGTATGTATGTGTGTGTGTGTGTGCATATATATATATATATATATATATATATATATGTATGTATGTATGTATATATTACTTTGTCTAATTTAGTTTATTTTATCTATTTTTTAGGTTAACGTGTAATAAAGTGAAGAGAAGAAGAAAAGACGTCGAAACGCAAGTTTTCTTTATTGAAGGACTTAACAAGCGAATTTACGAAGTTGGTCCAAACGTAATTATTTATGAGAAATATTTATTTTCAAAAAGAGTTATTTGAAGACTAGTATTACAAGATTACGAGTCATATTTGGAGAAGAAAATAGAAGACTCAGAAGAAAAGAAACCTTGTGAAATCCTAATTGAATTATTGTTTGCTATAAATTCACCCCTCTTCCCTCTCCATCATTTCCAACTTCTCAGCACAACCTTTATCCTTCTAACATAGTCATCTTGCCACCTCATCATCATCTTCTACTCATCTCTTCCATAACCACACTGATTGTCACCCTCACCTCTCACCTTCTCATTATCTTATACCATAGTAGCATCACAACCATCCTAATCTTTTACCTGTTATCATCACACCATTATCATATTCATCATCATCCTCCTATCGGTATCAATGCCTAGTGACAACACCATCAAGCAGTATAGTTATTAGTTTACATTTGCTATTTATTATGAAATTTTTGACCAGATTATGTGTTTCTTTTTTTTAATATCTGTGAGTAGTTTTTTCTTTATATTTAGCATTTTCGATTTGAAACCCTGCTAAATTAATTATTTTGAAACAAGTTTTGTACTTTATTGCCTAATTGATTTTATTCCATGATTCTATAATGGTTTGCATTTATTGTTCATGATAACTATGTCAGATTCATTAGAATTCGTGTTAATTAGTTTAATATAAATTCATGTGATCGTTTAAAAGATTAAGTATGTAACTATTGAACACAAGTATCACCCTAATTGATCATGGATGACTTAAACACATCTATTTTAATTAGAAAATCATTATAGATCTTTCTTAAATCCATTTGCTGGGTAATTGGTTCCAAGCTATTAAATGATATTTTCTAATACTTAGGGCCTGTTTCTTTCGTGGGTAAATTGGGTGGGTCAAAAGGTTGAAGTTGGTTGAGGTGGGTTGAGATAGGTTGAAGTTGGTATTTTTTTTTAAGTGGGTTGAAATGGATTGAAGTAGGTTGAATTGGCTTGATGTTGGTTGAAGTTGGTATATTTTTTATGTGGTGGGTTGAAATGGGTTAAAATAATGAGAATGTAATTAATGTGTGATAATTTATGAAGTTATCAAAATTTTGTGAAATTTTTGTTTGTTATTTTTGTTTTTTTGGTTTTTAATTTCTAATTTTTAGTTTTTTATTTTTCATTTTCTATTTTTTTTGTTTTTACTTTTTTATTTTTTATTTTTATTAATTTTATTAATTTTTTAATTTTAATTATTTTTTATTTTTTATTTTTTATTTTTAATTTTTTATTTTCTATTTTTTTTCTATTTTTATTTTTTTATTTTTATTTTTTTGTTTTTTATTTTTTTATTTTTTCAATTTATTATTTTTTATTTTTATTTTTATTTTTTATTTCTATTTTTTATTTTTTATTTTCTATTTTCTATTTTTTTATTTTTTATTTTTTACTTTTTATTTTTTTATTTTTTTATTTTTTTATTTTATTTTTAATTTTTAATTTTTAATTTTATATTTAATTTTTTTATTTCTTATTTTTCAAGTTTTTAATCTTTTAATTTTTTAATTTTTTTAATTTTTTAATTTTTTAATTTTAATTTTTACTTTTTATTTTTGATTTTTTTAATTTCTTATTTCTTATTTTTTACTATTTTTTTTATTTTTTATTTTTTATTTTTAATTTTAATTTTCAATTTTTACTTTGTAATTTTTAAAATTTCTTATTTTATAGTTTTTTATTTTTTTTTTATTTCCTAATTTTTGGGTTATTTTTAATTTTTATTTTTTTATGTGTTTATGTGTTTATGTTTTATTTTTTTAGTTTTATTTTTTTGTACTTTTTCATTTTGATTTATTTTTTATTTTTTATTTTTTTAATTTTTATGTTTATATTTTTTTATTTTTTTATTTTTTAATTTCGTATTTTTAATTTTTAGTTTTTTAAATTTATTTTTTCTTTCTTATTTTTTAAGTTTAGTTTTTATTTTTTTAATTTTAATTTTAATTTTATTTTTTATTTTTTATTTTTTAGTTTGTACTGTTTATTTTATTAGTTTTTTAGTTCTTCATTTGTTATTTTTTATTTTTTATATTTTAATTTTCTATAATTTTATGTTTTTTATGTTTTTGTGTTTTTATTTTTCTATTTATTATTTATTATTGTTTATTTTTTAATTTCTTATTGTTTATTTTTTATTTTTTGTTTTTCATGTTTTTATATTTTATTTATTTATTTTATTTATTTATTTTTTATATTTTATGTTTTTCTTTGTTATTTATAATAAGAAAAAAAAATAAATTTAAAACATAAAAAATAAAAAATAAAAAATTAGAAAAATAAAAAGAATAAAAAATAAAAATAAAAACATAAAAAATAAAAAATAAAAAATAAATGAAAATGAAAAGGTAAAAAAAATAAAATAAAACTAAAAAAATAAAATATAAACAATAAAACATAAGAAATAAACACATATACACATAAAAAAATACAAATTAAAAAATAACCAAAAAAATTAGGAACCAAAAAATAAAAAAAAAGTATAAAATAATAAGTTTAAAGAATTACAAATTAAAAAAAAATAAAAAATAAAAAATAACTATAAAAAATAAGAAATCAGAAATCAGAAATAAGAAATTAAAAAAATTAAAAATAAAAAATAAAAAATAAAAATTAAGAACTAAAAATAAAAAATAAAAAATAAAATAAAAAGTAAAGATTAAAAACTTATAAAATAAGAAATAGAAAATAAGAAATAAGAAAGAAGAAATTAAAAAAATAAAAAATAAAAAATAAAAATGAAATATAAAAAATTGAAAATTGAAAATAAAAAATAAAAAAATAAAAAAATAAAGAGATAAAAAATAAAAAATAAAAAAAAATAATAAATAAAAAAAATAAAAAATAAATAAAAATAATAAAATGAAAAATAAAAAATAGAAAAATAGAAAATAGAAAAAAAAAA
>JACYFF010031955.1:78618727-78631471 GCA_017589665.1 Selenicereus undatus
ATAGAAAAAAAAAAAGTAAAAAAAAAAGAAAAATAAAAAAGAAAAATAAAAAAAAATAAAATAAATTTAAAAAAAAATTAAAACCAGAAAAAATGAAAATTAAGAAATGAAAAATAAAAAACTAAAAATTAAAAATCAAAAATTAAAAAAATAAAAAATAAAAAATAACAAACAAAAATTTCACAAAATTTGAATAACTTCATAAATTATCACACATTAATTACATTCTCATTATTTTAACCAATTTCAACCCACCACATAAAAAATATACCAACTTCAATCAACATTAACCCACTTCAACCTAATTCAAGTTATTTCAACTCACTTCAAAAAAAAATACCAACTTCAACCTACCTTAACCCACCTCAACCTACTTCAACCTACTTCACGCTTTTACCCACCCAATTTACCCACGAAAAAGACAGGCCCTATATCTCACAT
Organism: Selenicereus undatus; assembly: GCA_017589665.1. Taxonomy (NCBI): domain Eukaryota; kingdom Viridiplantae; phylum Streptophyta; class Magnoliopsida; order Caryophyllales; family Cactaceae; genus Selenicereus; species Selenicereus undatus. The sequence goes on from JACYFF010031955.1 coordinate 78,619,169, forward strand.
GATACTTTATAAATTATTAAAATTATGAAGGGGGTGGGTTGAATTTGATATTTTTTTTTCAAGTGGGTTGAAGTAGGTTGAAGTGGGTAAAAATGGATTGACCCACGAAAAGAACAGGCCCTTAGTGCTCTAGTTTGATTAAATTCTTTCGCTAGTGTTAGGGTTATCAATACTCATAGGGTTTATATTAGAGTTGGATGTTAGTAAAAAGGGAAAAGATCATCTGGTAAGTGTATTCTATAGTCTAATTCATGGAAAATTCAATTTATGTGTTGATCATAAATATTTATTTGCATGATGGATATAGATTATGATGAGTGTTTTCTAAAATTGGTATTTGTGATATAGATTATTTTGGTAAGTGCACTTTTTGACGGAATTTTTGATGGAAAAAAGTGTAAATTTTGATGAAAAAGTGACCTACTAACGGGAATTTTGAAGGAAATTATATTCGTCAAAAAACCATTTGTCGAAATGGACATTTCAACCGACTTGTCAAAAATATCGGCAAAAGCATTTTGATGGACTCACAGTCTGTTAAAATTTCAACTGACAGACTGTACTGACAGATTGACAACACGTCAATACCAAAATTTGATGGACTAGTAGTCCGTCAGAACAATTTTTAACTAAAATTTTGACGGAAAAGTTTGCCCTTCAGATCTCCAAAGATTTCATGTTTAGATTGGTGTTAGATTTTTGACGGTATTGTTGATGGACTCCATCATAAATTGTGATGGAAACAGTATTTTCCATCACATTTTTTGAAGAAGTCTGTCAAAAAATCTGTTAGAAATTATCTCAAATTTTCAAATTTTTTCCTTTCCTATTTATGTAATGTAGAACAAAGTGCACAAAATAAAATAATAAAATTAGTGACGTAATTGTATCGAGAATTTAATAAAGTCATCAATCATTAAAATATAGTCGCAGTAGCGTTGTTCTAAAAGTCGTTAAGTAGTTCGAACACAAGTTCAAGTCACATAACAAAAATAGCTCTAGACTAATTGAAATTAGATAAACACAATGGACCAAGGTCAAATATGGCATAACCTACTCATGGGAATCATCACCCAAGTTAACTGTATCAAAATCAACTTCATCATCATCATCTTCTAAAGCGGTTGTGTCTGGAGGTGCCGTTGAGGACCCTGCTTGCTGACTCTTGAAGAAACTCTATAGCTTGCTCATCTTGCTCTTGACCTTCTTCTTTTCTCACTGCCTCGTAACTATTTCTTGAGCCAGCTCATTTTGAATTTTAGTTTCCTTCTCAGCCCACTAGTTGAATTCTACAGTGAGCTTCGCCTTCACAGCATCCTCAATCTTTGTACGGAGCTCTCCTTCTCAGGCCTCCTCCACTACCTTACTAACACTCTTATTTAACCTTGTTGCTATTTCGTGTGCATCATAGTTTTTAATAGAGGGGAACGAGTGAAAACTGATAGCTGAGACTGCCGCTTCATGACAATCTCATCAGTACCAAAGTTGTACATGCGACCCTTGCTATTGAGGTTTCTTTGAACCCAAATGTCATGCTCTGAAAGTAGAGGGCCTTAGGAAGTGTCCTCTGTGGATGGTTGGGAGTTCTTGTGCTCTTGCCATCTCTTTGTGTGCTTCTCCTACATATGAACGCATAAACATTAATAGTTTGAATATGAAAATTTGACCATCAAAACCCATATTTTAGTTGAAATCTTATTCTACCATAGTTTGAATTTGATCTTAGTATTCTCAACTCCAATTTCTTACACACCCAATTGCCCTACCTGTCCTTTTTCCTGTGCTAATGGGTGTCCTTGTATAACTCATCGATAGTTGGTTCCCTTTGAAGTGTGACTAACTGTATAGAATGCAACGATAATGTGTTATAATAATACATGAATAAGAACCATTCTATAAATATTGAAATTATTACCATGCGTCTATACCACTCAGTGATTGGGATCGCCCCACATGTGTGCAAGGAGGGACCCACACCCTCAGGATCATTGTTGTGGTTTTTCTTATTCTAAGAAGTCAACTTCTGGAAATCAGGGCCCTCCCACGCTTTTGGAGGTATTGTAAGTTGCTGGGGGATATAAAATCAGGCGCCCCCGACTTGTGTGAATAGATAAACAAGTTCTTGAATTATTTTGCACCTCTAATCTCAAAGTTCCTACGCACTTATCGGTCATGCATAGGAATCCATTAGTACTATTTCTACAAAAACAATCAAATATGTAGTTTTGTGCACATTTGAGACCACCACTATTACAATGCTTTGTTCTGTGTTGGAAGAGGTTAAGATGATAAAAAAAATGAGAACCATACCTATTTACGATATGCAATGATAAAATTTTGACAGGTAATCAAGGGACAATGTAATTAATTACAATGAAAATATAACTACAATTTTCAATAACATTTAATATAAAACACATGTAACTAGTTTCATTCTGGAGGGTACACATGATTACCTTTAGTCACTATAAAAATTTATAATAAGCTATGAAAATCATTTAAAAAAGAACCAACCTAAAATTCATTAAACCAAAAGTCTCGTTGCTCAATGGACACTTCCCCCTAAGTTGGCCAAGGGAACTTTCCCTTGATAATCTCACCAATATGTTTTGAGACTCCTTTGTGGGGCTTGAACTTGCAGCAGAATAATATATGTATACATTATAAGTAACAACAAAGTACATCACAGATAAAATTGCAATTTTGAGCATTTGAGTTTTAGTAAAAGAGAGTAAAGCATATACATGGCGCCTTCGAGCTCTATGAGAATCTTATTCCTATTAGGCACCTCAATCTCAGTTGATGGCACATTACGCCCTCCATTAGCCCTTGCACTTTGAGTTGGCTGTGGGGTAGGCTATTGAGTAGGCTGTATAATTAGTTATGGGGTAGGCAGTAGAGGTTGTTGTGGAGTAGGCTAAAGCAATTATTGGCTCTATTGCATGGTTCCTAGGAGGCTCATAACCAAGTTTGGGTTGCATGGCATCATTGGGCCAAAAGTACTCCAAAATTAGGCTAGCTCGTGACCCTTGAGAGAGGGCCTGGGTGGTCTTTGATGGTGCAATAGACCATCTCTTGTTTTTAGTAGTGGTTAGGTAGGTTAGGACTCATCTCAACTATTTAGTTCATCAATTAGTCAAATCATAGTCTCAAGCCACCTCTTTTGCTTTATTAGTTTAGTTTGGCTTTGTTTTCATTTCCTTCCTACTCGACCTAGATTGAACACCTAAGCTAATCCCGGTGCTTGAAACCCGACTCATTGTGGATGACATGCCGAGTACTACATGATAAACCTTGCACTTGGGGTTACAAATTTTAAAACTCGAACTCTTCCTAACAAGTTTTTGGCATCGTTGCTGGGGAGTTGGTGCTTTTCAATATCAGGATTTCCTTGAGCATTCGAGGCTAGACCTTTAGAAAATCCAAAAAAAAAAAATCAAAAATTTGAAAAAAAATCAAAATGGCTATTTTGCATTTACCTCAATTTGAGCATGAACCTTTTTGGCAATACTTGTCTAGATTGAATGATTACCGTGCTCAATATATGCAGTTCACATATGAAAAATAGGAAATATGCAATGTTATGCTTGAGGGGATAACACATGAGACCCGAGCCATCCTTGAGTCCATGTGTTATGGTGGCTTGTGTTCTTTAGATGATGATATGTGGGACTTGTTTAAATCTTTTACTTGGTATTAATGGCATCGTGAGATTGCTAGTGAGTCCTTTGTGTGACATTCCCCCATTTCCTATGATTTGTACGCTTATTCTCCTCTTGTGTGCTCTTATTGTCAATCTTTGGACCACAATGTTAATTTTTGTCCCTATTATGATATATTCGATGCATGCTATGCTAGACTTAATGCCATAATAGAGATAATGAATGAGTGAAATGAGTGTTTTTTTAGTAAGATGGGGGAGTGTGGCCTATTGCATGAGACCCACCCTAGTCCATATTCTCCTAGACTTGAGGTTAGTCTCTATGATGATTGTGAGTCTTCCCTTCCCTTAGAGCCTAATTTTGTGGTTGATTTACCTTAGACCAGCCTAGAGGAAGTGATTGATCCTCCCTTGACATCTTTACTGTTCGTTGCTCCATCCTTGTCTAGCACACCTAGAGACACTACTGACGGTGTCTTGCACTTACTTTCTTCTCCCATCCCTTTAGCTCAGTGCGCAGGGTTAGAGATGGGAGAGTCTCTTAAGGGTGCTGCTAGTTGTGTTGAGTTATGATTTGTTTAATTAGTCGGCGATATTTCATTGCTAGAGCCATCTTTTGAGGAGTATTATAGTGATGATGTGAGGGTTGGTGCTGCTCTTAGCATTAAGCAAATTGACCCCAGTTACACCGAGTCACTTGACTTAGTCCCCATTCCATCCCCCTTCCTTCCCACCACCTCTTCTCACTTGCATGCATTTCATGAGTCCCTTGGTGATATTAGCGGGTCTCACCCCTCATTTGATCCAAATTGTGCATACCTAGAGGACTTGCCTAGGAAAGTCATGCGGAATACTTTCTTTGATAATGCTTTCGACTTTTCTATGACATTTGATAAGTTTCCAAGGGCACTAACTCTAATTGCTACATCTTTCCTAGTGTTCTCTTACTTACACCATTTTGAGATGCATGCAAAGGCACATGATAAGCTTCTGAGAGCGTTGACTGCATCCGAGTTAACGACTTGCGTCTTGAGAGACAAGGAGTGGCTGATGCTCCTTGCGCCCTTGTGGCATAGTTTGGGTACATTCAGTGTCTGACCTGGTATAATCGTTGTCACTCTTCTCCCTTCTTTTTTTATTTTTTTTATTTTTCTTTTTGTTTAGTTGTGGATATTAGGTTGTATTTTTGTTGATGATCAACTTTGTGGTGAAACTTGGGATATTGTGGAGTCGGTTGATGGCTATGATCACCTTTGTTTGTTTTTGTGCATAGTTGTGTTTTGTGATTGGTGGTGTTGTTGGATTTATATATATTCATTTTTGGTGGTTTTAGTTTTGTATATATGTGTGGTCTTGTTGTTGATTTGGTGAGATTGTGTTTTGAATGAAGTGTGTTAGCTTGTGTATATGTGTGTAGGTTTAGTGTTCTTGTGTGATTTCATTTTGTTTATTTTTGTGTGTTTTTGTGGTGGTAGAGACTCCTTGGCTCCCAATGAGGACATTGTGAGATTTAGGTGTAGGGGTGGGAAGTCATATACCCTTTTGTGCATATTTTTTGTGAAAGATTTTCACTTTTTGTATAATTTTCTTGACTTTGAGGGACTTTTGTGCCCTTGTGATTAGTTTTTGATCTTTGATCGCTTAGTTGCTAGCTTGTCTATAGGTCGAATATGTATGATGGAATCATATTTGAATACTTGCGTACAATGTGATCTTCGGTTTTTCATAATAACCTTATTTCACATGTGCGGTTTTGTGCCTACCTTGTATACTTAATCATTGACTTTTGGTGTTAGTTGTTGAAATTTGGATTTATGGACATTCTACTTGGTTAATTGACTTCCAGTTTTGGCGTCATCATGAGAAAAAGAAAAAAAAGGAGAAAAACAAGAAGTGTAAAAATGAGCTTATCTTTAGTACCTTTAGTTGGGATTGAATAAGTCCTTCGCACATTCAAATAAAACCCTAAATAAGGAAGACATCCGAATATGTGCTAAGTTGTTCCTTTGGGGGTTCGAGGCCTAATAAGCCAAGAACTGCCCACCTAGGCGAAGGAGCATAAGTAAGAAAGCGAAAAAAATGATAAAAAAAATGAGAAATGGGATGCATGAGTAGCCTATGTGTGTCTTGAATACATGTTTTGCTTGCATATAACTAGGGAGCTAGTTTGTTAAGGTGATAAAATCGATCTAGGTGTGTACATATTTTCCTCTTTGCCTTGTACATATGTTTTGCTTTGAAAAATCCAAGAATACTTCAAAGATTTTGTGGGTATATCTTTTGCAAACCCTCATGAGACCTCACTCGTCCACTTGGATAACCAAGGGGTTTAAAGGGCTTGCTACATATGCTAAATGCAACCGTGATTCCTACGACAGTGAGTTAGGTTCTTAGGTTAGATTTTCTTTTGCTTTATTCGAAGATGAGAAAAAGATAGGTGTGGGGGTACTTGTTAGGCGCTAATTTGTCGTATTTTACGTGCCTCTATCACCTAATTTTAGCTCGTATAATAACGTCATCTTTATAATTTTTACTTCTTTTGTTTACTTTTGTAGGTAATAAGATCAACCAAGCAAGTGCTATGAAAAGGAGCAAAAAGGGACAAAAGAAGAAGACAAAGCAATGTGTAACGGGGGGTCGATCAACTGCACGACGGCCAGTCGCGCCTCGGCCAGCAGCAATTGGCGACGACCGTTTCCCCCTCGGCTGCGCATGTTGTTTTGTTTTCCTCGACTTGAGTATAAAAGGGGCTTGCTTCGGTTCTTTTGGGGATCTTTCTGGATAGGTTTAGGTTAGGTTTTAACCAATAAAAACCTCAATAAGAGGATTAAATTTAGAGATTAGATTGTAGTTTGAATTCAAGCTTGCGGATTTCAAGTTCATTCAATCAATTCAAGCCTAGGTTTCCCTTTTCTATCTCTATTTCATGTTTGTTCTTTTCACCCTTGTTTTAATCTTGTTAGTTAGTTCATGTTTAGTCTAAATGTTTGATTTTTATTATGATTTCATTTTTGGTAGTTGTTTTAATCCATGCTGCACTAGATTTACTTCTCTAATTTCATGTATGTTTCTTTGTTTGTTAGCTTAGGTTTAAGTTGGGGCATTTATGTTTTATGGTTAATTAGTTGTAATTTTGGCTGGCTTGGATTGTGATTAGCCTCTTGATGGCTAATTAGACTTGTATTAGACCTAACCACACCTAACACAAGCTTAGAATGTAGAATTTTCCCTCACGCCCGCCAAGTGTTCAATGAAATGCTCGAGAGAGATTTCATCTATATTTTTAGGCGATTGACTTATGCCGAGAGGTGAGGTCAATTAGATAGTGTGGAAGAGGGGATAGCCGAGTTCAAGACATGAGAATTGTCCCGATCCTACCTAGGTATGAAAGTCGCTAATTTTATGGTCTAATTGGCCTAACCTCATGAAAATAGGTGGTTAGACTAATTGGGTTAACTCATCACCCTTGAGAGAGGGCTTGGATGATCTTCGATGGTGCAACTGACCATCTCTTGTTTTTAGTATAGATTAAGTAGGTTATGACTCATTTTGACAATTTAGTTCGTCAATTGGTCAAATCATAGTCTCAAGCCACCTCTTTTACTTTATTAGTTTAGTTTAGCTTTGTTTTCATTTCCTTCCTACTCGGCCTAGATTGAATACTTAAACTAATCCTGGTACTTGAAACCCGACTCCTTGTGGACTGCACCCTAAGTACTCAATGATGAACCTTGCAATTGGGTTATAAATATTAAAACTCGAATTCTTCCTATTAAGGGGAGGCTCTCCTCTCCACTCGGCTAAGACTAGACCTGACAAATGGGTCATTCGGTTCGGGTACGGGTCGGGTCAAGTTCGGATCGGGTCATGTTCGGGTTAAGTGACATTTCGGGTAATTTCGGTTTGGGTCGGGTATGGTTCGGGTCGGGTCGATTTTGGGTCAACCAATTTTTGGTGAAATGCGCTAGTCATGCCAAAACAAGCAACTTTGTTGAAAATTTCGGGTCGGGTATGGTTCGGGTCGGGTCAATTCGGGTTTCGGGTCCACTTTCGGGTGAGCATATTTCGGGTGTCGGGTCGGGTATGGGTCCGAGTCATTCGGTTCGGGTTTCGGGTCTCGGGTCAGTTTTATCAGGTCTAGCTAAGACGAGTGGGAGATGTTTCCTCCCCACTCGATTGAGTCGAGTGGGAGAGGATTCTCTCCCATTTGGCTGAGACGAATGGAGAGAGGAGACTATCTCCACTCGGTTGGGCCGAGTGGGAGGAGTTCCTCTCCACTTGGCTGAGTCGCGTTGGAGAGGTTTCGTCTCTCATTTGGCTTGGCCGGACGGAGAAAGGGAGCTCTCTCCACTCGACTTAGTCGAGTGAGAGAGTTCTCTTCTCCCATTCGGCTGAGCCGAAGGGTGAGTACTTCCCAACCAAAGCATGCTTTCTTCTTTAGGACTTTGAAGAAAGGAAGGCATTTATCGGCCGATCTTGACATGAACCTTCCAAGCGCAACGATACAACCAATGAGCCTTTGTGCCTCTTTCATGGTTGTTAAGGGCTTTACGTTTAGTACCACTTGGACCTTGTTAGGGTTGGCTTCAATGTCTTTTTATCAGTCATATACCTTGAGAACTTTCCGGACGAGACTTTGAAGGTGCTCTTCTTGGAGTCGAGCTTCATTTCATACTTCCTCAGGACCTTGAAGGTCTCCTTAAGGTCTGTTACATGATTGATTTCTTTGACACTCTTAGTGATCATATCATCGATGTGTACTTCCACGGTCTTCCCTATGAGTGCCGCGAAAACTTTGTTTACAACGCGCTGATAGGTAGCTCCAACATTCTTCAACGCAAATGACATGACCTTATATAATAGTATAGACCAACGCCAACAATGAAGGTCGTCTTCTCGTGGTCTTCCTTAGACAAAGGGATTTGGTGATAGCCCGAGAAAGCATCCATGAAACTAAGGAGTTCGTGGCCGACCGTAGAATCGACTAGCTTGTCTATCTTTGGCAATCGGTAGCTATCTTTCAGGTATGCTTTGTTCAATTCAGTGAAGTCAACACACATCCCCCACGTCCCGTTAGGCTTCTTGACCCAGACGACGTTCAATACCTACTCGGGGTATTGACATTCTCTTATGAATCCCGCTTCTAAAAGCTTCCGGACCTCAGTTGCCGCACTCGCGGTTCTTTCAGCCCTCAAGTGTCTTCATTTTTGAATGATCGACCTATGATTTGGATCCACACATAGTTTGTGTTCCATGACATATGGCCCTATGATTGGCATCTCGGAAGGATCGAATGCAAACACATCCTTGTATTGTTTCAAGAGTAAAATAATTCCATCCCTTATCAGGGGGTCGAGTTCTTTACCGATCTGAACCGTGCATTCTGGGCATATGGGGTCCAAGGGTATGGACACCACCTCAAAGGCGGGCTTTAGGCGGGCCCTTCTGTGCTCCTATGTTAAGTCCGAGAGTACTACCATTGCTTCCGTGGCAGACTTTTTGCCAATCTTAGGTGATCGAGATGCTTCACCATAAGAAGGTTCTTCCTTCTTTCCCAGGGACTTCAAACTCACGTAGTAGCATTCCCTTAGGATCTTTTAGTACTCATATAGTTTCCCCACCTTTCTATTGTCTTGTTCAAACTTTAAGCGTAAGAGGTAAGGTGCCACCAGGGCTTTGATGGTGTTAAGGATTGGTCTCCCTAGGATGACAATGTATGTCACAGGGATGTCCACTACTGGAAAGTTTGTTTCCATAGTACGTGAGTTATCTTTATCCCCCACCTGGACAAACAGTCTTTCAGTTCCAGGGTGATAGGTGGGTTATCCCTCGAACCCTATTATAGTAACTTCTGGCGCCTCTAAGTCTTTCTCACTATACTGTAACTTCTTTAAGCACTCTCGAATGATGATATCAACCAAACTTCTGGTGTCCACAAGTATTCGGCAAACCATGGCGTTCGCTACCTTGAGTTGTATTACCAAAGCATCATTATGAGGGGTTTACAAGGGGCGCATGTCCTTTGGACCAAAGGTCATGGTTGGTCCAACAGGTGGTTTCAAGTTGCTGGTAGCCATGACCTGACTGAGCTTCTGGATCTGAGCTTTTCGGTACCCTGTGCTCAACTTCTTGCTGTCAATTCCTACAATGATAGTGGCCATGATCTCCACGTTGCGATCAACATCATTGTCCTTCTTTCTCTCCAAGCTGCATTAGTTGTGATCCCCACCTCTTTTTTTCAAGAAGCGGTTGAACTGTCCTTGATCAACTAGTTCATGGAGGGCTTTTTTGAGTTCGTGACACTCAACGATGGTATGCCCATGATCCTCATGGTGCTCACAGTACTTGTTCTTATTCTTGAATTTTGCTGGGGTGTCAATGGGCTTTGGGCGCCTTAGTATAGGGTTGCCCTTGATCTCCATGGGAATGTTACGGGGTGTAGTGTGAAAATGTCGGATTCTCTCGTCATCCTTCCTAGGACACTTGTCTTCCGAGGGACCCATATTCTTTCCTCCACTTTTTCGATTGTTAGGCCGGACAAAATCATCTCCAGCACATATCTCTGTAGCCTGTATGAAATCTTGGGCCCTCTTTAGAGCTTCTACCAATGTCGCCGGCTCTCAGCTAGGGAGAAGTTGAATGCTCCAGGGAGCAACCCATTGAGAAAGGTCGTGTACCCCACCCCATCCTATAAGTCTGGGAATTAGGACAGCTTCACGTTCGAACCTCATCACGTAGTCCTTCAAGTCTTATCCTTAAGCTTGCCGAATCTTAGTGAGATGAATGCTAGTCATCCGCTCTCTTTTGCTTGCTAGAAATGAGCACTAAAAAACTCGGGCAACTGGTGAAATGAGGTAAACTCCCATCAGGGAGTCCATTGAACCATTTCTATGCGATTCCTTTCAATGTGGTCGGGAAGTAGTGATAGCAAGTTGCGTCGTCGACATCTTGGATGTACATCTGTGCCTTATAGACATCCAAATGGTCGTCAGGGTCAGTGGCCCCATATCGATTGTCGGCATTCTGACCTGCTACCTCATTGGGGGCGCGACACCTCCATAATCGCCCTACCGAAGGGTGTTGAGAAAGAGGGCAAGCGTCCTTTCTCCGAGGAGCCCCTAATTCAAAGCACGTATGGCCCCGAATGGCCCAACTACATGACCAAGGCGACCTATGGTGCCTAGATAATATCCCTTGCCTCTGTCCACCTCTTGGCGCTGCCCTTTTGGAGGGGGAATAGGTGCTTCGGGGTACCGAAGTCCTTGTCAAAGTCTTTCTCGCGGGCTCAAGTGGCAATGAAATTCTTTCCTCGGAATCTTCTGCTTCTGAGTGACTAGGGTGAGAGGACTCCTCTTGTTCCTCGTACCACTTGGCTCCCTGACCCTTGGATGCGTAGGGAGTTGTGACGAAATTGGAGGGAGCGACACTGTTTTGAGCTTTTCGCATAGCCTGTTTAGCTTCAATAATTCTCTAGGCATCTTTGCTCTGTAAGGTTTTTGCATCCCTTTAAGGGTGTCGGCTCCGTGCTTGTTGAGATGGGGGGTGTATCTTGGTGTTGCCTCATCTTCAAATCCCTAGATCGGCTCAGGCTAACGCTTAGTTGCCTTCATCTTTTCGCACACCCCACAGATCACTGCCTCTTGAACTTGTTTAAGCGCCTACCCCGATTATTCCGTGGTGACAAACTGTGGAGAGGAAGGATGATCCACCGAATTCTCTCCGGTGCTTTGTGATGGGGAGGCGCCATGCCCCCTGGGTGGTCCTCTACTGCCGTACACTTAGCTTTGTCTCGCTACTTCGATGCTTTTGATTGAGTGTCAACCATCTTGCCCATACTCCCCACAGATGGCGCCAATCTGTTTTGGGATGAAACTTACTTGAGGGGTGATGAAGCCCAGACTTACGTGTGATTGACGTGTCAATCCATAGAACACACTGATGTGCCCTCCTTCAATGACCTGTACGAAGATCGACCTCGGGCGTTTCTCCTGAGGAAGACCGCTCTAACGCCCAAGTCAATCTTAAGCATAATTTAAGACACAAATTTAGAGAGCAAAGAGTAGACACAGAGAGAGAGAGAGAGAGAGAGAGAGAGAGAGAGAGAGAGAGAGATTGTCCAAAGTGAAAAGTAAACGTGAGAGCAAAAAAGTCCCCACAAATAGGGATAGTTGGGGTGTTTATAGCCTTGGGGTTGGCCCTCAAGGGTAGGAGGGTAATTCTCCCATTGAAGAAGTCAAATTACCACTATACCCCCTTATCCTCTTTCTAGAAGCAAGCGGTCAACTAAGGCTCCAAGTCGACTTAGACGATGCTACGTGTTGCCTCCTTATTGGAAGAGTCACACACATATAGGGACACACAGGTGTGCACGCACACACACACACACATGTGTCTGTATGTGTGTGTGTGTGCATACGTGTACTTGTGTTTGTTCGTGCAGGCATGTGTGTGTGTGTCCATATATATATATAAATGTATGTAAGTATATATGTACTTATAGATATACATATATACATATATACATACACACCCACACAAACACACACACACACACACATTTATATGTGTATATATATATATATATATATATATATATATATGTATGTATATATACATATATATATATATATATATATATATAT
>JACYFF010031955.1:78631571-78642432 GCA_017589665.1 Selenicereus undatus
TTGTGTTTCTAGATATTCTTTCTTTAATCCTTGTGCATTATATGTTAGATCCTATTATGCCCCTTTTTGGTGGACTTGTGTTATTGTTATGGCCATGCTATAAATTCGTGTCCTTCTTATGAATACTATGCTCAACCTAACTTTGAGTCACCCGGAGACAATACTAAAGTTGTTCTGGCCTTACCTAATTCATCATTCCCTTTCGCTTAGTCCACAGGGGTTGAGGCGGGTGAGAATTTTACGTTAGTTCTTAGGTCCATTGTTATTGATGCACATTTTGAGTTAGAAGATATTTTAGAAGAGGCACATGATCTAGCAAAGACTCCTTTGGAGGGGTCACGTGATTTATTTGTGCATGAGAACTTTCCCAGCCCTTGTTGTGATATTGTTCTCCCTAATCCATTTGATCATTCTCATGTTTCCCCTATGTGTTGACAACCCTCTCCTTCCCCCAAGTATTACATTGATGCGCCCAATTATAATCTCGTGATTTATGATGCTACTATGGATTTTGGCCATAAGGATTAGATTTTTAGTATGCTTGCTGGGAATGTTGATGATTATGTGTCCCTAGGCTACTTTAGACAATATGATCCCTCCATTGACCTTTATTGTGTATATTTAGAGGCCTTGCCTATGAAAGTCATATGGACTACATTCTTTGATCGTTCCTATGGTTTTTCTAAGGCCTTTGATAAGGTTAAGACGATACTTATTGTCTTTGGTGTGATTTTCGCTTTTGCCTCTTAGCTTGTGTTTTCTAAACTATGGCCTCTTGAGTTTGATAAGATCCTACATGTTTTGATGGTATCTGATTTGGTAGGCCGTGTCTTGAAATAGTGATGGAGTGGCTTATGCTCCTTGTGCCTTGGTTACAAGGAGCCCTTAGCTGAGGTGCACTGTAATAGCCCGACCCTAAATCATGTTCATTTATTTAATTAAGTCATGTTATTAATTTTTCACATTTATTTATCTCATTTAATCATCCTGGTAGGAAGAATTCAATTTCGGGCCCCACTTTGCAATTTAAGTTTCATTTACCGTATTAATTTCGAAAAAATTGATATTAGGCCTCAATAATTATGATTTAAAATATGAAATTATTTCTCATGGCATTACATTTAATTTCGAGCTTCGAAAAAAAAAAATTAATTAATCGCACCCAGTTTGATATTTTTTCCTGAACCCAGAGCTCATTTATGGCTAATTTCGACCCAATAAGTTTCTAATCCATTTGCTTCACTAATTACCATCATTAGGCCCTAATTACAATTAGCAAGATATTTTTGGAGCTAAAATCTCAGCCAAGTTTACTTGGATGATTTTCATCCAAGTAAACTAAGCTACCAAATGCAAGGCTAGTCTTCCTGCTTTCCTCCACACAAGGCCATCTTCTTCCTCTTCTCTCCCCTCCATGGCCACCACCACACCAGCCACCACCAGCCACCACCAGGTGGCCACCCCATCAACCACCATGCACCATCCGAACACCTCCCACATCCAGCAACACCTCCATCTCTCCCTTTTGATCACTAAGCAAGGTAAAAATCTAACCTAATCAAATTTCATTTTGGATTTTTATGTTGGATTTGATTGTGGATCATTTGTATTGATATAAATAAGAGTTATTTTGATGTTTTACTAGTTGGATTATGCTTGAAAGTAAGTAACGTTTGAAGTTGTTCATTATCATGCAAGTTTAGGTGGTGATTATGGATTTTGATTGTTTTAAGTGAGAGTTTGTGATCTTTGGTATTGGTAATGAATATCAAGATGTTTATGCTGATTTATATACATTAGAGAGTGTTTTTAATGGGTGGTTATGTGAAGAAAAGATTGAAAAATGTGATTATTAAGCAGTGAACAGACCTGAAATATGGGTCACTTCGGGAGAAAACTGGTATTAATTAGCACATTGAAAAATCATATTTCTGGTGGGTTGATAACTTTTACTGGGATTTGGAATTACTTAATTCCGAGTTGTGTGGACAAAGTTATGGTCAATTTACGGAAACTGCGCAAAATTCATCAAAACTGGGAACAAACTGGAGCAGGGAACCTTACGAAACAAAACTGGTATTGATTGGCTCATTGAAAAATTGTTATTTTTGGTGTGTGAATAAATCAAGGAGTTATCTTTCAAATTCCTATTGAATCACCTTAATCCGAGTTCTGTGGAAAAAGTTATGGTCGTTTTGCTACGACTGCGTAGATTGGACAGAAATTGTGAACGTCTGTGTTCTACCCCAATTTTAGGCACCTTATTATACGAATCATACTTTGTGTCCTAAATGAATGTTTTAGTAGACAATATGACCTTTTCATATTGGGGTTTAATATCTTAATTGGAGGTCAAGAGTGAAAGATATGGATTTTCTAAAGTAGACCATCAAATGGTATTATGTGAAGAAAGAAATCAGTGCTTAACAAATCAAACTGAGATTATTTGAACCTGTATGAATCTCACAACACCCCTCATGGCATTAAACCTTCTATTATCCATTTGGAAGCATTGCACCTTCTATTATCCATTTCAGAAATATCAAAAACTCATATTTCATTTATATCAATTAAAATCTTTTCATTATCAGCTTAATCATTTTGATTTGATCTATTTTGTTCAATTTGTTGAATTTCAAGTTCAATAACCCTAACTGATTTATTATTTAGATAATTTTGGTTTGACTTGTCATATATTGAATTATTGGAATTGTAGAAGTCTTTTTAATTAGTTAATTTCCATTAAAGTTACAAATTATGTCAGTGAATATGGTTTACTAACTACATTTACCTATAATTACATTTTTTTAGCAGAATCGGGACCTAGTATATCATTTTCCATCATGCATACGTATTATCAAGTAAAATATCATTTTAAAGACTTCAGGTACGTTCATTGCCTGTATCGTTAAAAATCAGCACGTATTTATCAAAATTGTAATGTTTTGATAAGTACATCAATGAATCAGTTTAATCAGTGATTTATCACATGATTAGTGACCCCATCAGTTATCAATTACAGGGCATTGCCCTTAAGTTACCCGCGCGACTTCAGGCCAAGTCTCTCGATCGGCTTGGCAGGCGTACACCTATCCATAGATCGTGATGTATTCGCGGAGGGCTTAAGCTAGGACTCAAATCAAGAGTGAAAGCTTACCAACCAAGGGAAGATACAATCAAGGGAAACCAAAGGAAAGTGACACGTAATATGTTGGTTGTGAGGCAACAAACACGTGAGGGAGGAATGGAACTTAGAATCAAGGGATTCTAAGTGAGAAACGAAAGGGAATTTGATGTAATCTTATGTATATCACAAGGGATGGAAGGACCCAAGCTACAAACCACCAAGAACACGAAGGAAGCAAGTGAAAACACATGAAACCAAGGTGGCACGGTCGTGCTTCTAGGCATGGGTAGGTCGTGCCACTTTTTTGGTTTTTGAAGCCATGATGTAATACTTTGCATGGTTGAATGTGGTATGGAGTTTGTGATGAAAGCTAGACTATTAGAGGTAGTTTGAGCCTTGAATAAGCATGGGAATGGGCATGGGAATGACTTGTGATTGAGGGAAAGTGGAAGAGAATCAAAGATAAGATTTACTAACTTAAGATTAAGCTAGCAAACTCTCTTTAACTCTCTTTGAATCCTTGAGATTAAACACCAAATAGGATAGAACTAAACTCAATGTTTGGATACAGAAACACCGGCAAACTGAAGTTTAGGGCCCTTAAACTATGATTAAGATACAGATATCACCACTTAATCAAGTTTAAGACTACGCTTGATCACCACCTTAACCGACTTAGTTAAGGATAAGCAAGTTTAGTATTTGAAGAAACAAGAGACAAGCTCTCAATTCAGATTTTACTCCAAGTTGGAATATGAATATATGGAGGGCCGTGTGATGCTTCTTTAAATAAACCTAAGCTAGCAAGCATACACACAAGCAAGCACCTCTACCTTTCCTTCCTAGCTAGGAAAGGTATTAACAACTGATACAATCCAGTTTTGTGCTAAACTAAGTACAAGCTTGTTTAAACTAATCTAATACATTCAAAGCATGAAGTAAAGTAATACTAATGCTTATTATACATCAATCTACTCATAATTAAGCTTAATACATGCTGAAATGCTTACTGAATTCCCATTGGCCAGCCGTAAAGTAGAGTTGCTTTTGGACTAGCCAATCAAATGCAAGAGACCAAAACTTTGCTGCTTGTTTCTTCATTGGTTGAACATTTCAAGGCAGCAAATCAGCTTAGGATGACATGGGGATGTGTTCCAAGTCTAGAATGGTGTGCCAATCTTCCTTGCAAGTGTAGAATTCGGCTGAAACAAGCAAAGGAACCAGATGGTGCTGAACTGGGTTCAAGGGCAGATTATGGCCGGTTTTGGAACAAAATTAAAGCTTATCAAAAGTGAGTATGATTGTGTTTTCAGGCCATGGAGGGTAACTTTGGGATGTTTATAAACCCCCCCATCCCCCAAAAAGAAATCAAGTTTATAGCATGTTTAAGTAGGGTAATTTGGCTTAAACATTTTATCGCGCAGATTGAAGCCCAATCTGACCGGTTTGACAAAATGGCTTGATCTCCTATTCTCTTGTGGGTATTATTCAAAACTAATGCTTGGACCTAAAATTACACATCTTGAGGATTCCAAAAATGTAAAAATTCAAGACTTAAGCCTGAATATAGCTCTTGTTATAAGATAAACAAAACCATGCTTATTCTGGTCCTGCTGGGCAGTTTGGATACGTTGGGTTTATTAGCTAATTTGAATGGGAAATGAAGTCCAAATGGGATGAAACTTTTTTGGTTGGAAAGATGACTTCCTGAACTTCAACCCCAATGAAAAATATTAGGCTTAAACCCTTAGGATGCTTGAGTAATTAAGCACACAAAAGCGGGTTGGATGCTGGAATTAACCCTTGCCCTGCAGTTTCAATGCTTAAACAAAAATTGGATGATTTATTCATCCTTAAACCAGCATAATGAGCTTACCTAATTGATTTGCTTCCTTTTAAATCAAAGGGATGGGCAGATATCCATAAAATCGTAACAGTGTGAAGGGGTTCACTATCAGATAATAACTAGCAATGTACTTTTACATTCATCGCATTCCTTGTTTTAACTTAAATTGAATTGCAAAGCGGCCACCCAAACAATTTATTCAGAGATCATTTAACAATACAGGAATGCATGTACTGAGCTTCGACTCACAGTTCAAAATGTTTTTGTGTTTTGTTTTAGGCAAATGCTCAGGGAATTGCCCTCATGCTAGCAAACCAGCTGAATAAAGTAAGTTAAGCAAGGAAATCTGGATAGATTAGCAGTGATGCAGTATATGCATACTTTAACGCTGTATTTTGAATTCTTCAGTGGATGGAGATGTAGATTATGGTGAATTATTTTACTATGGTTTATGAACCTTGCATTGGTTAACACTTGATTGTAAATGGTTGATTATGAGTGAATGTGTATGGTTAAGGTTATGCTTAACTATGTTATTTTTAGTACACTTACTTCAAGCCTTGTCCTTTAGACGGCGGTAACGCCCCAATCATTGGGTTTATCAGTAATAATTGAGGAATTTATTAAGGAGATTATAAACAGTGAAACATGGTTAATTTAGAGGCGTTACAGATTTGGTATCAGAGCAAGGTTTAGATTTTCTTGATGGAATATGGAGTATGGGGAGTGGAGTTAAGAGATCGAGAAAGTTGATTAGTGAGGATTTTTATGATATCATTGGAGATTTGTGACAGTAGTAATGTCTGCTTATCTCTCACATATTCTACTCGTATATTCTTGTTTGTCAGATGGGTCCATATAATGTGTATATGGTTTGGTCTCAAGCATTAGATTCGAGGGTGATTCTGAATAACAAGTTAAAGGTGACCGAATGCATTTAGGTATGTATGGTCATATTGTCCATATCTGTATGGCCATATGAGCCACTCATCTGAATGGTATGTTATCCTTTTAGCTGGAATTGTTTCTTTCGGATGCAAACTCTTGTACTCCGGGCGCGTGGCCCATAGAGTTGTGGTATCCGGTGTGTAACCGTTGAGCTTGATTTGATATCATTTTATACTTCTATTCTATGGAGGGGATGTGATGTAAGGCTTTAAGTGTGAAAAATGGCCAGTTTGCAGGCGAAACTCTGTCCGTTTCACCCCAGAAATTTAAGAATCACTAACACTCCTAGCCTTAGGGGTGGGGGTTCTTATAGATGTGTCCAATGTAGGGTCCTTGACTCATTTTGAGGTTAAATGCGTAGAGAAAACTAAGTATGGGCAGAATACACAAGTTCAATCAACTTAGCAGTTTTGATCAGTGCACAAGGACCGACCTTGAAGTAACTTTTATCCATGATCAATATGATTTACGCAGGGGTTTTCCATCCCAATTTTAAGGTTAAAGAAATATCTTTCATATGAAACAAGTTTCAAGTGGATTGGAGGTCATTTGGTTATTCAAATAGACAAATCAAAGTGTGCAAACCGGGCATAATTCTAATGCACAAGGTCTGAGTTTAGCTCATTTGCAGCTTATGCATTCCATCAGATAGGGATGTTTTGGTTAGTCTATGTCAAAGTACAGAAAGTAAGCTTTCCAATGACCCATGTTCTAGCACATTTGGAGACCATTGGTCAATAAAATTCAGCCTAGAAGTCTGATGGAACAGACTGTCCAAGTCGGTGGGTACCTGCAACTTTGAGCATATGCTTCCTCATCATATGGGTGTCATTTTGTGCGTTCTTGGATTCAAGTGACAACTACTTTAACATGCTTTAATGATTGCAGATATATTTTCTTTTGTAACCCAAGGATTCCATCTAAGCGAGCTATAGGGGGTTCTTGATGTAGTATCCCCTGAATTGTAGGATTTTGGAAAGGCCTATTCTATTATACATAAGTCTTAAAACCATTGACTACTGACCATTGCATATAAGAGAAACCAATGACACTTTAGAGAGACATTTTGCTTCAATTCACTACAATTCAAGATTTGCTTAAATTGCCCAAACTCTTTCAGGTAGTCCATTAACTCCACCTCAATCTCTGAAATAGATATTACTCTTGAAAATATGTCACTGCATTTTCTAGTAACATACCATTTACCAGTGTCTTGGTTTGATTATCAACTGTTTGGATATTCCTCTCTTTGACCAGGGGCTCAGTCGTCATGTCTTCATGGCATCTCCCCATCCAGTTGCAACACTATTTACTCTCATGTCACATCTTCATCAGTTCTGGTCAGTTTTACCTATTTTTAAAAGCCTAATTGCTGCTAGTAGCTGGATTATGATTGGGTTGCACCCATGTCAATAGATGATAACTTTATAGCACCCTAGAATAGAAGGTAGATCTTAACTGCGCTTTGTATGGGGGTTGATTGTTATCCAACTTATGGAATCCATTGCTAAGGGAAACGCAATGTGTCTACCCTTTTTGGTTGATTCAACCTCAGTTTTCTATTGAAGATCACTTACATAAAGCTTAAGTTTGATAATCAAAATCTTTGCCATGCAATTGGATTCCGCCAGTGAGAAATTTTGATGGGTTACTGGCCCTTGGAAAAACGCCTTTAACTTATTCAGACTAAAGAACTCTAGAGTGGAAAGTATGACCCAGTGGAACCTGAAGAATGGATTCGAGGAATGGAGAAAATTTTCATTGTAGTAGAGGTTCATGGGGATAAAAAGGTGAACATTGGAATATTTTATCTATCTGGTGAAACCGATATTTGGTGGAACACTGTTAAGAATAAGCTCTAGGACCTGACTTCACTTAGAGCAGATTTGTGAAAGAACTAACTACAATGTTTCGGATTACCAAGTGGAACTAACAAATGCACGTGGTGCATTAGTCTAAAACACCTCATTGCTGCCTGTTCTTGAAGATTAAAGGCTATAGACAAGGGCTCTCACCTTCAAGGCCCGCAGTTATAGGAAAGGCTCACATGTTGAGCAAGAAGGAAGTTTCCATCTCTTGTACGGTAGTTACTGGAGCTCTCTTTTAATTTTGAAGCCATTTTGTGTATTGATTGATTCAGTTGCCACTAATTCATTTATATACACACGATCTGCCATGCAAGTGAACCTTGAGAGTAAGGAGGCAGAAACCAATTGTAGATAAAACTGCCCAATAACTCTAGAGTTAAGTGTTCTATCTCTCATAAACTTTAACAATTACTATCGGTGGGATAGTTTTCCCTGGAGTTCGGATTCAATTTGACTCGTTAGACTTTGATATTACTCTAGAAATGAGCTGGTTGAGTACTTATGGGGTCAAGATAGATTGTGAGAACCCTAAGGTTATTTTAAGAGCTGAACAAGGGAGATAAATATGTTGCATGGGCAAAGAGAGCAAAAATCTCTCCCTTAAATTTTGTTACGAAAACAAGTGAGCCCTTATGTCAAGGTCATATTGGCTATCGATGTCATGCTGTTAACATTCATCCTAAGGAAGAAAAAGCAGAAGATATCCCTATAGTTTGCGAATTTAGATATGTTCTCCTGAAAAGCTATCGGGACTGCCCTACAAAGGAAAATTGACTTTGAGATCGAATTAATCCCTAATGCCAACCTATCTCCAAAACCCCATATCGTATGACCCCAATTGAGCTTAAAGAACTGAAGATTCAGCTAGAGCATTTATTACAAAAAGTATTCATCCGATCAAGTGTCACCATGGAGCGCCCTAGTTCTATTTGTAAAAAAAAAAGAATGGAACCTTAAAGCTATATATGGACCACAGAGAGCTAAACAAGATCACATCAAAAACAAATACCCATCGCCCAAGTGAATGACTTGTTGATCAACTGTAAGGACCAAGAGAGTCATCTCTAAGATTGATTTGCGGTCAGGGTACTGTCAACTTAGGATTACACTTCAAGACAACCCCAAGACTGGACGAAGGACCATGTTTGGGTCACTATGAATTCACTGTGATGCCTTTTGGCCTAATCAATGGCTCTGCAACCTTTACGGATCTTATAAATAGAGTTTCAGACCATATCTAGACAAGTTGTGGTGATGTTTATAAAAGACATCTTGAAATACTCCAAGGACAGAAATGAGCATATTGTTCATTTGAGGATAGTGTTGCAAACCTTGAAGGAACATCAATTACATGGCAAATACAAGAAGCATGAGTTCTGGTTAGAATCAATGATATTTTCGTATCATATGGTTTCAAGGGAAGAAATTGTGATTGATTTGCAAAAGGCGAAAGCAGTTACAAAGTGCCCAACACCCACCGATGTACTGAGACTAAGCACTTTTTAGGTTCAGCAGGGCATTATCAAGTTTTAGGAGGAATTTATCAAATATTGTCTTCCCTTACAAATAGGTTGCCGAAAGTTGTAAGGTTAGCAAAAACATAAACTGGTAGCTTATGCCTCCCAACAACTCAAGCCCTATGAGAAGAATTATCCTACACATGATCTGGAGTTAGCAACTATAGTTTTTGAACTGTAAATTTGGAGACACTACTTATATGGGACGCCATGCAAAATCAATACCGATCATCAAAGTTTGAAGTATGTCTTCACTCAGGAGAAGCTCAATCTGAGACAAAGGCGTTGATTAGAACTACTTAAAGATTTCAGCTTGCAGATCCAATGTCAATCAAGAAAGGGAAATTTTGTGGCAGATGTCGTGAATAGGAAGGCACAACATACTATGAACACTGTAGTAATTACTCAGTTGAACCTCTTGAGAGAGCTTGAGGACTTGGACATTCTATTAGTGTCGCACTGGAACGTGAATGTTCAATTGCTGGCACTTACCTTACAGTCCTCCCTAATGGAGGAAACCAGAGTGAATTAAGATAGTGATCCTGAGCTCTAAAGAATAAAGCACAATCTTACAAAAGTAGATCTTAGAGGAGACTCACAACACTCACTATTCGCTGCAACGACCACCAATAAGGTGACATATCTCAGAAGACTTTTGAAATCATACTATTGGAATCAGTAGAAAAACCATGTTGATAAAAGCAGGAGATTCCTGAAATTTCAGGTATATGATAAGGTTTTCAGAAAGTTTCACCAACAAAGGGTGTAAGGTGCTTGAACAGAAAACTAAATTGCAGTCAAGATCTTTTAGACCATGTTAGTTTATTGAAAGGCTGAATTGCATAGCTTGTCTACCAGGTCTGCCTATATAGCTCAAACACATGCATGACGCGTTCCTTGCCTCACAACTCAAACAATACATTTCATATCCTAATCACATTGTCATAATCAAATGGGTCTTGTGCTTCAAGAGCACCCAGTGGAGATATTAGATCATAGGGTTCAGCAGTTAAGCATCAAGCAGATATCTCTAACAAAATTACTTTGGGCAAAGTATACCTCCTGTTAGATCTTAGAGTATACTTCCACAAGAGGGGGGTGAATTGTGGTGTCTGATTTTCGCGTTATAAGTAATAAACACCCTGACAGAGGTTGTTCTCAGATGACGAATACCCTGTTGACTTGTTTGCAGGGGGTGTTTTCAGATATTGCAAGTGCGAAAATCACCAAGATAAGTGCGGAAATAAAGCACACACAATTTTTACGTGGAAAACACCTCTAGCCCAACTGAGGTGTGAAAAACCACGACCTACCTCGTGTAGGCTTTTAACCACTTCACTATAACCGGGCTTAACTCGTTACAAATGTAACACACCTTGTTACAACTTGCAACCACGTAACCTTCTTCCCTAAGAACGGTTACACTACGTCCAAATCTCACTAGATTGGACACGTCCAAAGTCCACACGACTAAGGACCACTTACTCACTTTTCTGATCCAAGATCATGGTTGAAAACACCTTACTGGGGGTGCTTCTCACTAAGCAGATGTAAG
>JACYFF010031955.1:78647257-78661051 GCA_017589665.1 Selenicereus undatus
TGTTGCATCGAAATCGGCTTTAAACGGGCTCGGGTTTAGCGAAAAATTGAAACCGAGCGCGTTTCTGAAATATATATTTTTTTTTTTAAAAAAAATTTGAAATAAATGGTTGTGACGCCATGAAAAAGGATTTTCAACATTAAATTCTTAAATATCAAGGCCTAACTCAATTTCCAAAATTTGACGAGAAGAAATCTCCGAATTGCAAAGTAAGGGCCCCGTTAGAAATGTCCAAATGAGAATAATAAAGAGATGGAAATATGAAAAGAAATGATGTGAATGAGATGAAATTAATAACCAGAAGCTAGGGTCAGACTATTACAGTCTTCCCCCCTTAAAGAGTTTCGTCCTCGAAACTAAACTAGTGAACTTCCCCAAACCATGTTAGATTACCTCAAATAAGTGTGGGTATTTGGCTTTCATTGCCTCCTCGGTCTCCCAAGTAGCTTCTTGGGAGGTATGATTCGTCCAGAGCACTTTAACCAATGGTATCTGTTTGTTGCGCAGCTGTTTGATTCTACGATCTAGTATTTGAACGGGACGCTCTTCATACACCAGATCTTCAGCAATGTCGACAGGTTCAGATACAATGGTATGGTTTGGATCTGGAATATATTTTCGAAGCTGGGAGATACGAAACACGTTATGGACGTGCTCCAGTTCGGCAGGCAACTCTAAGCGATAAGCGACAGGATTCAACCTCTCAACGATTTCGTAAGGTCCAATGTACCTTGGACTCAATTTCCCCCGTACTCCGAACCTCTTCACACCTTTAGTTGGTGAAACTTTCAGAAAAACTTTATCACCGACTTGAAACTCTAGGGGCCTTCTTCTTTTGTCCGCATAACTTTTCTGTCGACTCTGGGCAACCTTAATATGCTCCAGAATCTTTCTGATTGTCTCAGTAGTCTCTTGGATCATTTCCGGACCTATAATCAGCGCCTCATCTAAATCACTCCAGCACAACGGGGTTCTACATTTTCTCCCGTACAGAGCCTCAAATGGGGCCATTTTGATGGTGGATTGATAGCTGTTGTTATAAGAGAATTCCACCAAAGGCAAATCATCTTCCCATTTCCCTTGGAACTCCAATACACAAGCTCTCAGCATGTCCTCCAAAATTTGGTTAACCCTTTCAGTTTGTCCATCTGTCTCTGGGTGATAGGAACTGCTGAAATTTAGTTTGGTTCCAAAGGCCTTTTGTAGTGCCTGCCAGAAGCGCGCCTGGAATCGTTGATCCCTATCTGAGACTATGTCTGAAGGGATCCCATGCAGGCGGACTATTTCCTTAACATACAGCTGGGCTAATCTTTCAACTCCCCAAGTATCCTTAATTGGCAGAAAATGGGCCGACTTGGTGAGTCGATCAACTATGACCCATATAGCGTTCTTTTTCGAGGCAGAAAGGGGTAAACCCATAACAAAGTCCATTGAGATTGAATCCCACTTCCAAGTAGGAATTTCTAAGGGTCGTAGTTCACCCACAGGGCGCTGATGCTCTGCTTTAACTTTTTGGCAGATTAAACACTTATTCACGTATTCTGCAACATCTTTCTTCATATTACTCCACCAAAAATATTGTCTCAGATCTCTGTACATTTTTGTGCCTCTTGGATGCACTGAATAATGAGTGTTGTGAGCCTCTTCCAAGATTTGCTTTCTTACCTCCTCATTTTTGGGCACACATAGGCGATTTTGGAACCGCAAGGTCCCATCCTCATGTATTACAAAACCCGGAGACTTCCCTTTTTCTAAATTTTGCTTTATACTTTGGAGTTCAGGATCACTTCCTTGATTCAGTCGGATTTCTTCCACTAGGGAAGACTGAACTGTAAGTGCTGATAGTTAAGCATTCGTTTGCCCATGAGATACTAATTGAATCCCAAAGTCCTCCAATTCTCTCAAGAGGTTTAATTGAGTAATCACCACAGCGTTTGAGTTATGTTGCGACTTCCTACTCAGGGCATCCGCCACCACATTTGCTTTGCCCGGATGATATTGAATCTGAAGATCATAGTCTTTAAGCAACTCAAGCCGACGTCGTTGCCTCAAATTGAGCTCCTTTTGGGTAAAGATATACTTTAAACTTTGATGATCAGTATAGATCTTGCACGGTACCCCATATAAATAGTGCCTCCAAATTTTCAAGGCAAATACCACAGCTGCCAGTTCCAGGTCATGGGTAGGATAGTTTTTCTTGTATGGTTTGAGTTGTCGAGAGGCATAAGCCACTACTTTGTCCTCTTGCATCAGTACACACCCTAGACCGTTTTTCGATGCATCACTGTAAACAGTATACTCCTTTCCTTCTGTTGGTAAGGTTAAAATCGGGGCGGTCGTCAGTCGCTGCCTGAGCTCTTGGAAGGCTTTCTCACACTTCTCAGTCCACTCGAACTTATTCACCTTCTTGAGGAGATGGGTAAGTGATGAAGCTATTTTCGAAAAGTCCTTGACGAACCTTCGGTAGTAGCCGGCTAAACCCAAAAAGCTTCTAATCTCAGTGACATTGGTAGGCCTTGGCCATTCGGTGATTGCTTTCACCTTCTGGGGGTCAACCTTAATTCCTTCTTTTGTGACCACATGCCCCAAAAATACCACTTCCTCCAGCCAAAATTCACATTTCTTTAATTTGCCATAGAGTTGATGCTCCCTCAGGGTTTGTAATACTGTTCGCAAATGGTCAGCATGCCCTTCCTTATCCTTAGAATAGATAAGGATGTCGTCTATGAACACCACTACACACTTGTCCAAATAAGGTCTGAAAACCTTGTTCATAAGGTCCATGAAGGCTGCAGGAGCGTTAGTGAGACCAAAAGGCATCACTGTGAACTCATAATGACCATACCGGGTTCTAAATGCTGTCTTAGGAATGTCATCAGGTTTAATCTTAAGTTGATGGTACCCTGACCTCAAATCAATCTTAGAGAACACTCCTGCCCCTTGTAATTGATCAAACAAATCATCTATCCGTGGCAGAGGGTACTTGTTCTTGATGGTAATCTTATTCAATTCCCTATAA
This sequence comes from Selenicereus undatus, assembly GCA_017589665.1. Taxonomy (NCBI): domain Eukaryota; kingdom Viridiplantae; phylum Streptophyta; class Magnoliopsida; order Caryophyllales; family Cactaceae; genus Selenicereus; species Selenicereus undatus. Next base: position 78,650,277 of record JACYFF010031955.1, read on the forward strand.
TCAATACATAGCCTCAAAGTTCCGTCCTTCTTCTTGACAAACAACACCGGAGCACCCCATGGTGACACACTTGGCCTAATAAAGCCCTTTTGTAACAATTCATATAGTTGAAGCTTTAATTCCTTAAGCTCAGTTGGAGCCATACGATATGGGGCCTTAGAGATGGGTTGGGTTCCAGGAATCAACTCGATTCCAAAATCAATTTCCCTCTGCGGAGGTAGTTCTGGTAATTCCTCTGCGAAAACATCTTCAAATTCACAAACCACAGGTATATTCTCTACTCCCTCTTCTTTTATTGGGGTGCTAACAGCATAACACCAATATCCAATGCATCCTTGAGATAACAGCTTACTCACCTTCATAGCAGAAATCAAAGGACAAGAGTTTGCCTCTCTCTGCCCATAAAAACACACTTTTCTCCCTTTTTCATCTTTCAGGATGACCCTAAGACTTTCACAATCGATTTGAGCTCCATAAGAATGCAACCAATTCATCCCCAAAATGATATCAAAATCAGACAAATCAAATTGAATCAAATCCACAGGGAAGGTGGTTTCACCAATGGTGATAGGAACAAGTTGGTAAGAGAGAGGGCACTCAATCACAGAATTATTGGGTAGCTTGATTCTATAGCTGGTTGCCATCCTTCTGTTCTCAAGGCCCAATTGTTTAGCAGATCAAGTAGATATAAACGAATGTGTGGCACCCGAATCAAATAATACGCAAAATGGCTTTGAATTTAAAAAGAGAGTTCCAGTGACTACTGTACCAGAGGTAGCAGCTTCCTTTTTATTCATCACAAATGCCCTCCCTGCAACTGCAGGCCTTGAGGGTGGAGGTCCTTGGCGGGGCGGGGCCAACGGTTTCGCGGCGCCCTTATCTACGGCCTTTAATCGTCGGGGGCATGCAATGAGAAGATGTTCAGGACTACCACACCACATGCATTTGTTAGTGCCAACGCGGCATTCAAGAGTGGTATGATTTGTTCTTCCACATTTCGCACAAGGTGCTGTTGAGCCTGTAGGACGGCACTTGGAGGGGACAGGAGTAGGTTTCTTTTGGTTCTGCTGGTTCTGGTTCACACTCTCACTTGGAGTCCCCCGCTCAAACCCTTTTCTCTTGTGGTTGATTGGATTCAATGCTCTCAACTCCGTCTTCACTCTTTCCACTTCGGCTGCTCGCTCATATAGATCTTGATAAGTTAGCACTGGTTGTCCAGCTAACTGATTTCGAATATAGAACGCCAAACCTTCCTCAAACCTTCTCATCTTTAATCTCTCAGATGACACAAATTCAGGGACAAACCTAGATAGTTCGGTGAACTTACTAGCATACTGCATCACCGACATGCTACCGCTCATCTTTAACTCCATAAATTCTTTTTCCTTCTGCCTTTGCACCACAGCTGGGTAAAACTTTGCTCTCAACTCCACTAAGAATTTATTCCAGGTGAAATCAGGTCCTATGAGCTTTTCCTTCACTGTATTCCACCAAATGTCAGCTTCACCTGATAAGTAATACGTCCCAATGTTCATTTTCTTTTCCTCTGGTACCTCCACTACGGTAAAAATTTTCTCCATTCCCCTTATCCACTCCTCCAATACCACGAGATCATAAGACCCGTTGTAAACTTTAGGGTTGCGCCGTGCTACCCTATCTGCCAATTTATCCTCCTTGGGAGGGGTTTCAGTAGGCACCTGGGGAATCCGCTTCATCAATTCGGCAAGTAGAGCTGGCCAGTAGCCCGGGTTGCCTAAATTGTTGGCTAACTCGGAGAGTGATGGCGGCACGTCACCATGTGGTGGTCCCTGACATGAGGCTTGATCCCCGGAACCCTGGCCTTGCTCCGTATTATCCTCCACATGTACCTCAATTTCGTTTTGAGACATTCTGATCAGACATCAAATAAAACAATTCAGATACGGGAACCCCAAACGTATAAGATAAACATGCCCAATAAATATATAAGAAATGGCTCATAGATTATTTCATAACTCAAGGCAACCTCATTTCATTTCATAACTGTTTGCTTGCATACATAGTTGCTGATATATATACAAATAACAAAGGCATACCACACCTAACTGAGTAGGCAAGCCTAAAACTGGTTCCTAAACACTAAACACTAAATAGCCCCTAGACACTAGATCCGTCACGTGACCAAAAAGGATTGCGGATCTTGTCGTCATGGTCAAAAAGGATTGGACTAACTATATACAATGTCGGATGCTCCAAAAAAAATCACCCTCCAATCCCACCATACCATACCTACATACAGAGGGGTCAAAAATGGAAACCACTACCCGACTCTTAGAACCACCTAACGGTCCCTAGATGGATCATAATCTGGGTCAGACTCATCGTCAGGTTCTTCACCCGAATCAAAACTGCTCGAGGATGCTACCGACTCGGCGTCACCAACCTCGGGTTGAACTTGGGGCTCCTGCTCGTCCTCTACCATCAGATCCTCCTCCTCTTGCTCTTGCTCCCTCGGCGGCTCTATCGCCATCTCCTCAGTGCCCTGATCCTCCTCGAGATCATCCTCCTCGGGGTCCTCCTCAGGGTCCTCCTCAGGATCCTCCTCAGGGTCATCCTCCTCATCCTGGTGGTCCTCAGTAGAACTGATCACCACTAGGTCCGGGGTGTCAGGGATGTGGATTACCTCGTAGGCCTCCCCAGGGCTTTCAGGCATCAGTGGGGTGCCTGGTACAGGTGGGATGGGTGGCTCTTGTGCTGGCGGTGGGACTACTGGTGGAGGATGGGCCCGATGAAGAGGAAAAACATGTTGAAGAGTTTCCATGGTAAGTCCCCTCTGATCGAACTCCTCTCTCAACAACAACTCTGCACTGAGAGTCGTCCAAACCCCCCCGTGAGCCTGAAACCTAGGTCCGTCTATACCTGGGTTCCCTGACACCATAAGGTCATGATAACGGTGCCTGAACTCCACCCACGGGCCAACCGGGGGTAAGGACCACAACAATCTCTGCACACGGAACGCAACACTGTGGAACTCAGAATAAGGGTCCTGCGCGTGTGTCTCCATACTCATATGGAGCAACGCAATATGAGCGATCATCGATCCACCCGGCAACAGGTTAACACCATAGGGATCCATCTAGCAAAGAAAACACATACGTGAGAGGCAGACATAACCATAGCCACCCATAAATAAGAAACATGCAGATAAAAGCAACTTGCAATCTCCTAATGTCACTCTAGTAAAAACATGCGTTAGCCCCTCCTAACAACCACTCTCACCCTATAGTTTCAGCACTACTTTCCTCAAGAAATCTCAACCTGGCTCTGATACCAAATCTGTAACGCCCCAATAATAGATAAATCATAGCTGAACATCTAGAACTCCATGGATGGGCGTTACCGCCGTCCGCAAGGACAAGGCATCTCTAAAAATATGAAAGTTGAACCATAGAATCAAAGTACAACCTTAGATGTCATTCACGAGCATTAGAAACTTTTAATAACAACAAGGGATCGATTCTAAAATCTCAGGGTTACATCAAACATAGCACAGCTTAATCTTACAAATATACATATTGCAGTTCAGATGTACAGCTGGGGCTCCAAAAAAAAAACACCACAAAAAGTCATGAAAACGTCTTAGCGCTTCCATCCGCCAATCAAAGAGACGGTCCTGATTTAATTATCACCTTCCGCCTCCCTGCCCGCCTGTGAGCGGTTTACTGAACATCTTCCTAAAACAAAACATAAAAGCATTTTGAACTGTGAGCCAAAGCTCAATACGTGCATCCCTGTACTAATAAAGATTCAATGGGGAAAGAAAGTATGAGGGCCCGCTTTGTAATTCATTTTGATTTTAAAACAGGGAATGAGATGTATATAAAACTAACTTGTTAATTATTATCTGTTAGTGCACCCCTTAGTAACTGTTACGATCTATGTATAGGTGTACACCTGCCAAGCCGACCGGAAGACCTGACCTGAAGCCGCGTGGGTAACTGAAGGGCAAAGCCCTGTAACTGATAACTGATGGGGTCACTAATTATGTGATAAATCACTGGTTCAATTGATTCATTGATGTACTTACCAAAACATTATAATTTCGATAAATACGTGCTGATTTCTAAAGATACAAACAATGAACGTACCTGGGGTCTTTAAAAGATAGTACACAGATTAAATAGATTACTAAAATGGAGAGGATGAGAGCTTAGGCCTTGATGCTGTTAAAAATCATTATAGGCATAAAATTAGTACAATGAATACTCTTAAATGGAAAAGACTTATAAAGAATTTGTGTGAATCAGTTAAAAGAAAAGGCTTATGAAACTGGTAAAGTTAAATAAAGTATGAAAATGCTAAGGTAAGGCACGGCGGCGAGTTTAAAGGGTAGGGTTTATGACAAGGTACGGAATGAATAATCCACAACTTATACTCCCGACCTCCAACCGAGATGTAAGACCCCAATATAAATAGCTTAGGAAGTCCTCTAAAACGTTCCTGAAGGACACATAACCAGATTCCTATGACAGGTTTCATAAAATAGGGTCAGAACAACAACATGTCAGGTTTTGGTAAAAAAAACAACCATTCTGTCCACCCCGCACAGGTTCCAGTAAAATAGCCATAACTTCCTCCATAGACCTCGGATTAAGGCGATTCAAGAGTCATTGTAAAGATAACATCCAGACCTATCTACCCACAAAAAATCAAAATTGTTGGCCTATCCGATCATTACCAGTTTTGTTTCAAAGCTCGTCCTATTTCACTGAAAATTCCAGCAGCACTTCTTTTAGTTGTTACTTCCCTTTTTAATACCAAACCTCAACTCAAACTCTTTCTCAAGAGTGTATAACACACTTTGGTATGTCCCAACCACATACAACATCACCACACTCAACTTCAATTCATATATATCCAACAAAGCTTACTTTCCAAGCACATAAACACATATCTCTAGGTTAACACAACTTTTGGTCCAAACCATGCATTTATGGACAAAACCCTAACTTTGGGTCAACTTGAATCCCATCACAACATTCCAACACATCATAAAAGCCATATTAAACTTCAATACATTAAGAGATAGGCAAAAACATGGAGAAATCAAGCCATAATTATCACTTGAACAACAAACTTGCATACCTTAACATGAAACCCTAACCCTAACTTCATCCAAAATCAACCCCACCATAAACCCTCAACAAGATGATTCTTAAAGCCACAAAAATAGCTTAATCCATCATTAATACAACCAAAATAAAGAACAAAACCCAACAAGATCAAAGATCAAAAACAAAATCAGCATAGAAGTGCAAGAACACTCACTTTGTGCTAGCCAAAAGAGGTTAAGATGATCCTTGATGCTAGAGGGAGTAAGAGGGGTGGTTGGGGGTGGTGTATGGTGGCTGCTTGGTGGCTGAAAAGGGTGGTGCTGCTGCTGATTTTAGTGCTGTCGTGAGGTAGAGAGAAGGAGGAGAGAAATAGGAGAGAGAAAGTGACTTGAGTTTACTTGGTGAAAAATGAGTTAAAAAATGAAAATTTGGCTTTTTCTATCCCATTTACTTGGCTGAGAATTGAAAGAGAAAAGTCAATAAAAGCATGCTTGATTTAGGCTTAATTAAGAGGATTAGTTAATCAAATAAAGGTCAAGTCTTGTTGCATCGAAATCGGCTTTAAACGGGCTCGGGTTTAGCGAAAAATGGAAACCGAGCGCGTTTCTGAAATATATATATATATTTTTTTTAAACAAATTTGAAATAAATGGTTGTGACGCCATGAAAAAGGATTTTCAACTTTAAATTCTTAAATATCAAGGCCTAACTCAATTTCCAAAATTTGACGAGAAGAAATCTCCGAATTGCAAAGTAAGGGCCCCGTTAGAAATGTCCAAATGAGAATAATAAAGAGATGGAAATATGAAAAGAAATGATGTGAATGAGATGAAATTAATAACTAGAAGCTAGGGTCGGACTATTACACACCCCAAAATGCTTAAGTAGCTCCTTGATATACTTTTGTTGATGGATCATGGTGCCGTTTGGAGTTTGCTTGATTTGTAAGCCCAAGAAGAAATTAAGCTCACCCATCATGCTCATCTCAAACTCACTCCTCATCATATTTGAAAATTCATGGCATAAATCATGATGTGTTGCACCAAATATAATGTCATCTACATATATTTGGACGATTAATAAATGTTCCCCCTTAGATTTTAGAAACAAGGTATTATCTACCTTGCCTCTTCTAAAATCATTTTCAAGTAAAAAGTTTGACAATCGTTCATACCAAGCTCTTGGAGCTTGTTTTAAACCATAAAGCGCTTTGTCAAGTTTATAAACATGATTTGAAAAATCACCATTTTCAAAACCAGGGGGTTGTTTGACATACACCTCTTCTTTAAGGTATCCATTTAGGAATGCACTTTTCACATCCATTTGATATAGCTTGATCTCCATATGAGGTGCAAAGGCTATTAAGATTCGGATAGCCTCAATTCTTGCAACTGGTGCAAAGGTTTCTTCATAGTCGATTCCTTCTTCTTGATTGTATCCTTAAACCACCAACCTTGCCTTGTTCCTAGTGACTGTTCCTGACTCATCTAGTTTGTTTCGGAACACCCACTTGGTTCCAATGATTGTTCTTTCTGCAGGTTTAGGAACAAGGTGCCATACTTTGTTTCTTTCAAATTGGTGAAGCTCTTCTTGCATAGCCGTGATCCAATCTGAATCTGCAAGGGCCTCATTCACACTTTTTGGCTCAATGTTAGAAAGAAACGCATAGAAAGCACAAAAATTCTTAAGTTTAGATCTAGTTTGCACTCCAGTATTAATATCTGACAAGATCTGATCAAGAGGATGCGAACTATGGTGCTTCCATGATCTTGAATTGATTAGATTCACAGACCCATGTTCTGGTCGTATAGGATCAGGTTCAAGAACACCTCCTGATCCTGTTTCAGCGCCTGTTTGCAAGCTGGTTCCTGAGGGATATGGTTCCGAACAGGGTTCAATGGTGTTTCCCCCTGTTTGGTATTCACTTTGCATGCTGTTTTGAGGAACACCTTCTGTACCTGTTTTCTCCACGGTGTTCTCACCTGGTTTCTCATGGTTCAACAATTCCTTTTGGATAAGACCTAATTCAAACTCTTCTTCATGTGCATCATTCTTATTCATAGTATTAGTTTCATCAAAAAGCACATGCACACTTTCCTCAACACACAAGGTTATTTTGTTAAAAACTTTGTAAGCCTTGCTGTGAGAAGAATAACCAATAAATATTGCCTCATCACTCCTAGGATCGAACTTTCCCAAGGCATCCTTTCCATTATTATGCACAAAACATTTACAACCAAAAGTTCTCAAGTGCATAATATTAGGTTTTCTGCCTTTGAAGAGTTCATAAGGAGTTTTGTTCAACATGGGTTTGATCATACATCTATTCATAATATAGCACGATGTGTTCAAAGCTTCTGCCCAAAAGTTCCTAGGAAGACCACTAGCAACAAGCATTGTTCTAGTCATATCTTCTAGGGTACGATTTTTACGCTCAACCACCCCATTCTGTTGGGGTGTTCTTGGAGCCGAGAAGTTGTGATCAACACCATGCATATTACAAAAATTTGTAAAATTTACATTTTCAAATTCAGTACCATGATCAGACCTCAAGCTAACCAATGAGTGTCCTACTCTCTTTTCAACCCTTTTTAGAAAAGCAATAAAGTTTTCAAACGTTTCATCCTTGGAAGCCAAGAATAGGGTCTAAGTAAATCGAGAGTAATCATCCACTATTACAAGCATATACCTTTTCCCACCTCTACTAGCTATCCTCATGGGACCACATAGATCAATATGCAATAACTCAAGAGGTCGGGTGGTGCTTACACACTTTTTAGATTTTAAAGAAGATCTGACTTGTTTTCCTTTTGCACAAGCTTCACATACCTTGTCATCATTATACTTGATGGAAGGTAGTCCAACAACCAAGTCCTTGGAAACAAGTTTGTTTAGCAAGGACAGGCTTGCATGACCTAGTCTCTTGTGCCATAGCATTATATCATCATTTAATGCATTTAAACAAGTCATACTGTTTTGGGGAAGAGTGGAAATACAAACTTTATAGACATTTTGACATCGCTTCCCCCTTAATACAACATCTCCTGTGTTGTCATTCACAACCAAGCAACGTGTTTTTGAAAACAGTACTAGGTTGTTCTTGTCACACAGTTGGGACACACTTAGCAAATTGTGCTTTAACCCATCAACTAAGTGCACATTTTCAATTGAGTGGGAGAGAGTTTTACCAATATTACCTATACCGACAATTGTCCCAGATTTGCCGTTTCCAAATGCTACACTCCCAACATTCAAAGCTGTAAGTGAGAGAAAATTTGATCTTTCACCAGTCATGTGCCGTGAACACCCACTATCGACATACCACAACTGCTTGTTTTCAAGGGTGTTTGTGGGGTTGTTCATAAGGTTGTTTTCTCTCACTTCAGCCTGCAAAACAAATCACGGGTTAGTTTTGGGAACCCATATCCACTTGGGTCCCATTCTTTTAGACAAATAAATCTCAACTTTTCTAATCCAGATTTGTTTCACATGCTTTTCATTCTTTTCATTGGCATGTTTTCTTAAAGGGCAGGTGTATCTATAATGACCTGTTTTCCCACAATGAAAGCAAACAATATTTTTAGGTAATCCAACATACTTCCTATGTATGGGATAAACGGTCCGTTTAGGCTTATAACCAAGTCCCTTTTTGTTTCGATTGTGGTGAGTGTTTAACCAATCAAGGGCTTGTGAGGACTTGTTCCAACGCTTGGTCGTGGCAAGTTCGGTTTCTAGTTTTTCTATATTAACATGCAAGCTCTTGTTCTCTTTGAGCAAGTCTTCAACCATTCCTTCCACCTCAAAGAGTTTTTCTTCTATTTTCGAATAGTCTTCATTTTTCAGAAAAAGTTCTTCTCTAAGCTCATTAAAATTCTCATGCAGACCTAGTTTTTCATTTTTGAGAATTTAATTTTCAAGCTCTAGGTCACGAACTTCTCTTTTTAGGTCAGCACAAGTGTCTATCAAATTATATAGAAGTTCTTCTGGAGTAGCTTTGTTAAGACCATGTACCTTGTTCTTGAGATCTGTGAAGCTGATTGTTGATTCATCATCTGAATTTGAGTCACTTTGTGCCATCAGTGCTACGACCTCTTCTTCAGCTTCAGATTCTCCTTCATCTTCAGAGGAATCTCCCCAAGCAGCCAGCATAGCTTTCGAGAATCGCTTGCCCAGATTGTTGACAGGGTGTTTTCGACCCTGTTTTCGAGGTTGTTCGGGCATCAGATCTTCTCAAAGCAGAGGGCAGTTTTTGACTAAGTGATCTGGTTTGCCGCACTTGAAACACCCTGTGAGCTGTTCTTTGGGGGTGTTTCTGGACTTACTGAAGTCTTTTCTTTTGTTGCTTTCCTTGACCTTTTTGAAGAATTTCTTGAATTTTCTGGTCATTAGGGCCATGTCTTCATTTTCAAGGTCAGAGTCAGTGTCCTCATGTGCTTTCAAGGCAAGCCCACGATCCTTCTTTTGCTCCTCTTTCTGTTGTGAGTTCTTTCTGAGTTCATAGGTTTGAAGATTGCCAATCAACTCATCGAGGGTGATTTTGTTCATGTCTTTAGCCTCTTGGATGGCTGTCACTTTGGCCTCCCACGTACGAGGTAGAATTCTAAGGATCTTCCTCACCAACTCTTCAGTGGTGAAGGATTTTCCCAGAGATTTTAATTCGTTTGTGATGTGGGTAAACCGTGTGTACATATTCATCACGGTTTCACGATCACCCATATCAAACAACTCGTATTGTCGCATAAGTAGCTCAATTCTAGATTGTTTAACTTGACTCGTACCTTCATGAGCAACTTGCAGGGCGTTCCAGATAGCTTGGGCTGATTCACACTCAGAGATGCGAGTGTATTCATTTGGACCTAGGCCGAAATATAATAGCTTATTGGCCTTAGCATTCTTTTCCATTTTCTTATAATCTTCAGCATCAAACTCTTTGGGTTCCTTGGAAACTTTCTTGCCATCTTCAAGTATTTTGTAGGGAACAAGAGGCCCGTTCTTGATGAGCATCCATAACTCATAGTCTTCTGCCTGAATGTAGTTCTCCATCCTGTTCTTCCACGAACTATAATGTTGGCCGTTGAAATAGGGTGGACGAGTGATGGATTGTCCTTCAAGAATGCCTTGTGGTGTACTCATTTTCAGAATCTCTCAAGGTGTTAGCCTTGTTGTGAGAGAACCTGCTCTGATACCACTTGTTAGATCTTAGAGTATACTTCCACAAGAGGGGGGTGAATTGTGGTGTCTGATTTTCGCGCTATAAGTAACAAACACGCTGACAGAGGTTGTTCTCAGATGACGAACACCCTGTTGACTTGTTTGCAGGGGGTGTTTTCAGATATTGCAAGTGCGAAAATCACCAAGATAAATGCGGAAATAAAGCACACACAATTTTTACGTGGAAAACACCTCTAGCCCAACTGAGGTGTGAAAAACCACGACCTACCTCGTGTAGGCTTTTAACCACTTCACTATAACCGGGCTTAACTCGTTACAAATGTAACACACCTTGTTACAACTTGCAACCACGTAACCTTCTTCCCTAAGAACAGTTACACTACGTCCAAATCTCACCAGATTGGACACGTCTAAAGTCCACACGACTAAGGACCACTTACTCACTTTTCTGATCCAAGATCAGGGTTGAAAACACCTTACTGGGGGTGCTTCTCACTAAGCAGATGTAAG
>JACYFF010031955.1:78670094-78680132 GCA_017589665.1 Selenicereus undatus
CTTGGCCTAGTCTCTGTGGGATTGACCTTGATTTGCTACAATGCCACCATGTGCTTGTGGTCTTATTAAGTTTTTGGCCCCATCAAAGGGGTCATAATATATTCTAAGTTAAAGATCGTTATTGCCAATTTATTCCTCTCAACATGCAAAACTCTTTTAAGAATTACTAAGTTAAGTCCACTTTTGTTAGTCTCAGATTATGTTTCTTCTTTTGGTATCTCACCCAATTACTCAAATATATATAAGCGAATTGGCAAAATTCACTCACAACAAATTAAACACTAGGTAGATTGAATCAAACCAAATGAGAATCAAGCACAAGAGTGATCAGATTAGGATTCAAATATCATTGTTTGGGTAGCAAATCCCTAGACCAAAGAGTCTACTCACTCAAGTTAATTGAAACAAAATCAAAAGAGATTAAACTAAGTATGATTCGAACTACAAATATAAAAGAGTTCAAGAAGCAAAAAGGAAGAGAAAATGCTCATCAACAATGGAGATTCTTCAATTAATCTTTCAATCTTCAAAACTTCTCTTTTAAAAGTTACAAATTCCTTCCCCTTAATATTGTTTTGCTCCAAATCAATAAGAAAGTGATAGAATTTTGGGAGAGAATAAGAGACGGGATGTATCATCCTTCTTTCAAGCGGTCGAGAAGAGCCCTAAAATAACCAATCCCGAGCACCCCTAGCTACGAAACTGGCCATGGAAACAAACTTCGAACACCTCTGAACTATTTTCCAACAACTCATAACAATCATCTCATTAATAATCACAAGGGAACCCATATATAAACAAAAGAGAACAAATCTCTTAACAACAACCAAAGCCAAACCATACCACCAAAAGATTTTAACACCCCAAATGCTAACTCCTCATCAAAATATCAAGAAGTGACACCCAATCGTCTTAGCTCAGGGATAAGATACGTGTTTGGCCAAGGCCTATATGTAATGGTTCACATTAATAGACATAGATAAGGCTCAAAGGGGCTAACAAAAGGAAAATCAATTGTAACAAGAGTGACCATTTGGTTAATATGGCTAAATATCATATTTCAAAGAATGCCTCAATCATTTTGCCTAAATGCACATGCTCAGTGATCTTGAATGAGAGTCAAAGCAAGTTCTAGAGAAATTAAATCCAGAAAGAGTGACTCATGAAAAGCAAAGAGACTAAAATTTATGAATTAGTCTTGAAAGTTCAAAGTCTCATGTCATTTCTACCAAAGTTGCAACTAGCTCATTCAGATAAACATAACAACATTCATGCTAAGATTCATGGGACAATCAACTCGCATTCAACATTGTGGCCAAAACATGAAGCACATTTGTGAAAAATCAATGCCAAACAAATTTATTCAAAATTGGACATACAAGGGGTCAAGTCAAACTAAAGAAGACTACCTAGTCTAAAAGTTCATCATCGAAGGATTTTTTGCTTCTTTTGGTTTTTTTGTTTTGGTTTTTTCTTGTTTTTTGTTTCTTAAATGCAAGCCCAAATGAAAGTAAACCTAAAATGCAAAGCTCCCTGTATGTCATGCTTCTAATGCATAAGAAACTACTATAATGGAACTAAATGCATGAACTAAATGTTCCAGCTACATGAAAGTAAATCCTGAAATGCAAAACGAAATGTAATCATAAACAATATATACACATGCTCGAACTAAGGAACCAGGCACTAGATGCCATCATAAATGTCAGCGACTCCCCCGTGCTTGGACAAAGCATTATCCTTAATGCAAACACATATAAAGAAAAGGTAACGGGAGAAGCATGAAGCAATTAGAATGGTGGGGTAAGGAGGGTGCGGTGGATGACCTTGAGAGATATGCCAATCTTTCCATGTCTCAAGACAAGCCCTAATGTCTTGAAAATAATGGTTTTGGGAGGCTATCATCCCATAGAGCTCATCATGTCGCTCTTGAACAAAGTCACGAAGAGCAGCGTGTTCAGTTTCAACATAGGCTTGTAGGTAGGGCTAAGCAGGACTGGGTACCAAGTCCATTTTCATGGAACCAGCTCCAGGATTTTTAGAACCTGTAATAACCCAACCCTAACCCATATTTATTTATTTAAATCATATTTATTTATTTAATTCGTCATGTTTATTCATTTAATTAATCATGTTTATTGATTTAATCACTCATGGTTATTTGTTTAACCAAATCATGCTTTTTAATTCGATTACACTCAATTTATATATTTACCAAATTACTATGCATCATTTCAATTTTTCACTTTTATTTACCATATTTAATCATCCCAGTTGGAGGCCATTTGGGTCCCATTATACAATTCAAGTCTCATTGATTGTTAATTCAAGTTCAATTGATTGTTAATTCAAGTTTCGTTGATTGATTAAATATCGGGTGAATTGATAGTAGGCCTCAATAATTATAATTTAAGAATTCACTATTATTATTATTATTATTATTATTATTATTATTATTATTATCATTAATACTATTATTTTCATAACCTCGTAAAATTCAATTTCGAGGTACGAAAATTTAAATGCATACGGTTTACTTCCCTTCCCGAGCCCTAAACCGTACAAGTCAAGTATAATCCAACATTCTTGCTTGACTATCCTGACTAATTACCATAATTTAAATCTAAGCATGGTTAAGACAAAGCCTTGTTGAGGATAAAACTCTAGCCAAGCTTGTAGAAAAGTCAAAAAAACAACACAACCCAAAACTCAAACACCTTTCTCTCTCCTCTCTCTCTCTCTCCAGTCGGCCAGCCCCTACCCCCTGGTTGTTGTTGCAGTCCCTGGTGTTTTCTGGCCAGCTGGGTTGTCTCCAACCACCCCTCGACACCCTAGTGCCCTTAGCCACCATCCCCACTCCTCAAAACAACCAAGCATCACCACCATCTCTACTTTTTTTCCAATCTTAAAGTTAGTAATCTTAAACTTGTTCCTTTGAGTTTTTTGGTTTTGATTCTTGTTTTGCAATTCATGGTTTTTGATCATGTTGGATTGATAGAATCAAGGGTTATTTTGATGTTTTTATTGATTTAATTAAGCTTGGAGTAAGCTAGGGTTTAAGGGTAATCATGTTCATGCAAGCTTAATGTAAAAGAGTTTGATTTTGATTATTTTATCTTTGATTTGTTCATCTGTTACCTATTGATGTTTATTATATTTTTGTTGATGGGAAGGACCAAAGCTTGTTTACATGCTGTTAAGGAATGGTTTAAATTGAGGATTTGTGTGAAAACAGAGGGAAAAGCTAAAACAGTAAAGGTTAAAAATTTTAGGAAAATAGGGCGGACTTTGGGATTAAATTGGTAATGATTAGGTCATGGAAAGATTATGAGTTTTGGTGGGTAGATAGTTCAGTGTGTTAGATTTGAAATGGAATTTTAATAGCCTTAATCTGAAGTCTGTGGAAAAAGTTATGGTTGTTTTACCAAAACTGTATAGAATGGACCAAAACTGACACACTTGTGTTTTAGCCCCATTTTCGGAACCCTATTGTGGAAATCATATTTTGTGTTGGAAATGAAAGTTTTTTAGCACTTTGTAATATTTTCATATGGGGCTTTTAGGTCTCAATTTGAGGTTAATGGTGAAAGTTATGAATTTTTGAAGTGAACTGACCTGCTTTGGTGCAAATTGACCTGTTGTTGTAATTTCTGTGCAGCGTATGTTTGGAGGAAACTTCTAAAACTTTTACAGTATATTGTCCATGTTATTTTTGAATTTTATACAAGATTTCATGAATTTTGGTTGAGTATTTTGAGTTTTGTGATTTTTGGAAGCACTTGAGTAATTGTGTAAAGAGCAATAATAAAGATTGAGTGAGATTGATCATGCACTCATTTTGTGTATTTTGGGACAAGCATGGTTATTTAAGGGGGAAATGAATATTCATGTACTTTCATGGAGCTTTTAGCTTGATTAATAAGAAAGAAGAAGACAAGCATACAATTTGGGAGCTTGTTTATGAGCTTTAAATCAATTATAGATTTTGCAAAGAAAATATCAAGTTTAGTGAGCTTAATAGCTTCTATTGAGTTCAATGACACATTTGAGGTGAAATTCTTTATCTAATGGATTTGTGAATGAAATATGAGAAGTGGGGAGAGTTGTGACTAAGAAACCATATTTATCAGACCAAGTTGTTGCAGTTTGTGCTATTTTGAACCAAGATACACCTCTCTTGGCCTCAAACCTTTATTACTTACTCAATTCAGAATGTATCAAATGTATTTATCAAGCCAATCTAGTGTACTAGCGGTTATCTTGAACCAAACTATACATCAGCGGGCCTTAAACCCGTGTCAGCAACCTATCTGAGAAAAGGCCACAACCACTCTCTCAGTTGTCCTTATCAAGGCCTTTTCCTTTGTAATCTCATTTATCTCATTGTGGTCTATTTTACTTTCTTTTACTTTATATCAGATTTAAGTACTTTCATCAATTCAGTTTGGAAGTTATATTGAAATACCAAAGTTATGTATACCATTTAATTACTCAATTTCTATTACACATACTTGCTCAATTATGTGAGTAAGGATCATTTACTGACTACGCATACCTACAGTGACATTTATGAAACAGAGTCGAGGCCTTGTTGTCGTTCCCATTATGCACATGTGTTATCAAGTCAGAACATATTTATCAAGTTAGATGACATTTTTAAAGACTCAAGGTATGTCCATTCCCTGTATCTTTAAAAAGCATAATATGTTTATCAAGTTACAACCCTTAATGAGTTTATCAATGAATTAGTTTATATAGTGATTTTCCATTTAACTTGTGACCCCGTCAGTTATCATCTATAGGGCGTCAACCCATCATTTATCTACGCGGCTTCGGGCCAACTCTTGATTGGATTGGCAGGTGTACACCTATGTGTAGATCATAGCATTGCAAGGGGTTCACATCTAGATAACAATGAGTAATTCAGTTTCATATTAGTTCATTTTCATTGTTATTACGAATTAAATGAATTGCAAAGGTGGGTACCCATCAACAGTATTTCTACACTCATTTTACAATACAAGAATGCATGTACTGAGTTTTAGCTCACATTTTTGAATTGTTTTCATGTTTTCTATTTTAGGTGACGAAGTAGCACATGTTTCTCCATTTCGCAAGCCCTTTTCGAAGCCATCAGATGCTCAGAGTTGAACTATTATGGACTTTGGTCTTGGAGTGTTTCAGTTTAGTAGATATTGTGATTTGAGCATGAGTTGCAAGATTACATGGTTTTAGTGAGACTTGTCCTTATCAGGGCGGCGATAGTGCCTTCTATCATTAAGTCTTCCGCTGCAATTTTTCGTAAATCATGTCATTAGCATTTTGGGGGTGTTACAGATTTGGTGTCAGAGCTAAGGTTTTAAGGGCCACTGTGAGCTATCAAATGTTTATGAATTAGCTATCAAGGTATGTATGAGTGATGTTTTACCAGTTAAATGAGCTATTGACAATAAGTTCACATGTATGGGCATATAAGGAGGAACCATTTCTGTTTGGGTGACCTAATCATTTGGTAATGTCCTAAGATTCGAGCATTAGCAAAGTGGAGTGTGGAACCATTTTGGTGACCTGTTAGTGAGGCATGCTCTCATTTATCTGGATGTTATATTTTATGTTTCATTTTTCTCATTTGTTTAAATTTTTGCAATCGTGCACTCCGGGTATGTGACCCGTTGAGTTATGAACTCCGGCGTGTGGCCGTCGAGTTATTGAAGTGTTTCACTCCATGTCAGGTATCTAATGTAAGGCTTTAAGTCGTATTTTAGTAAGTTTTTAGGCAGAGCTCTATTCGTTTTGCCCAAGGATTTGAGAGTTTTATTGAGGTGTGTTAATATACCCGATCTTGGGTTCAGTGATGGTTGAAACCCGATGTGGGAATGCCATTTGCAACTTCTTAAGGGATTAATATAGTGTCAAGTTAGATGTAAACCTCTAGATGAGGAAATGCTACATGGGGCGATATCTTTGAGGTGAACCAGTATGAGATGAACATTATAATGAGTGCTTATGTCTGGTGATAGTTGTTAGTAGCGTATGGTGTGCAACTTGGCATTATATGGGTGGTACAAGTAAGATTAAGTTGCCATTCTTGACATTAGGACCTTACATCAGTAATGCTCCCATTACTTCCTGTCATTGAGCCCTAGTTACCTTGAATTGTTAAGAGACATCATTTCTTTGCCACTAACACTCTCTTGATTTGTAATGGAGTGTTTATGGAAAATCTCATATGTGGTCTGTGGGGAGTTCTTTAAACACATCTGAGCAACCTTTCTTATAGGCGATTCAAACCCTGACAATTGCAATCGTTTAATTCTTTGTTTCTATAATGGAGCCTATAATGACCTCGGTGTGCATTACTATGTGATTGCAGTTCTTTCTAAGCATACTTGATCCATTTTACTTACAATTCAATCACCACTATCTTCATATTTTTCTATCATCTACTTTAACTCCTTGCTTCTATTTGGGCACTATTCATTTGTTGCTTGTAAAGCCTTTGGTTGCTTCAGACCCAATCATTGAACGCCTTTTCAACAATTAAATGTATCCATATTGTTCATGTTTCTACAACACCACAACGTCATGCTGGCATACTACTCTATGGCCGTGACTGTATGTTGTTACTCAAGTTATTTTGGTAATCCTTTCTTTTCTAGTACAACCTATCTTATTAATGATAAACAATGATTTAATCTATTTCAATCTGCCAGCAGTTTTGAAGTTTGTATGCCTACGCAAGACTTTCATTTACTGCAAAATGTGTTATTGATGGATGTCATCATGTTCAGTCATAAGGATGACTCCTTCATCTTGACGTATTATCCTTTCAAACACCAATTGAATAAAATTTCCCTTCTGGTAGTGTTGACCCTTATCTTCGTCATTTTATTCGCATACGGATACCGTATGACTTTTTAAAAGCCGCTTTGGTAATCTGTTATATTTCTACACCTTCATTACTTAATACTCCCTCTCAACTTCATAACATCGTTCATTTACTTTACTATCATGACCATCATAAATAAACTGCATGTTTTGTATATGTAGGACATTTATATGCCTTACCTCTTTCATTATGAATCTTCGTCATTTCATTCATTCAGCTTATATGCCAGTTCTTTATAACCAATAAAGAAATATCTTTGTAAGAGTTCATGGTGTGGTTGCATCTCTTTACACTTTAGATCGTCCCCTATCTTTTAAATTTACCGAGACCAGTAGGCAGTTGAATGTGTTATCTTGTATAAATATGCCTCAATTACTATTGATGGAACCATATTGATTGGGCATTCAATCCAATTTGATTTGCATGCCTTGTTATTATTATAGGGATGAATTGATTGTGTACTTATAGAAGAAGACTTGTAAAGATCTTAAGGTTAGCTTGAGAAATGAGGAAAGACTATAAGTGTGTTTCTATGGACTAAGGAAAGAAAAACCCTATTTTCGCCCTAATTATACTGTGCAAGCAAGTGAGTTATCATGTTAGTAATGCATTGAATATTAGTGATATGCCAACCATACTCGATATATACATATCCATAATTACAGTTTGTGAATTTAGAGATGTTTCATCTGAGGACTTTCAGGACTATTTTCCCCTAAGAAATATTGATTTTCAGATCAACCTAGTTCTAGGTGCTCAATCCATTTTCAGAGCCCCTATCATATGACCCCCACCAGAGTTCAAAGAACTAAAGATTTAGTAAGATAAGTTGCTATATAAGGGAGTTATTTGACCAAGTGTGTCACCGTGGGAAACCCTAGTTTTATATGTGTCAAAAAGGAAGGCAGAACTTTATGGTTGTGTACTGCATACATAGAGTTGAACAAGATCATTATCAAAAACACGTTCCCTATACCTTGAATAAATGATTTATGGGATTTACTGCCAACAATAGAAGTCTTTTTCAGGAATGATTTGAGGTCCAGATATCACACCTAAACTATGTAACCACAGTTTATCTTTTGCAAGAATGCCTTTTTTTAGTAATTCTTGAAATTGTTTGCTTGTCTCATCTTCAAAACTTGATACTATCCAATATTGTTTAATCTCCCTTGCATTTCAACCTGATATTTCTTATTAGTGTGATCTTCCATGTCTTTACAAACCCATTGTTAAATGTGCAATACATTTTTGTTTGACCTTATATGGTTGTCAACACTCCAGTGCTCTAGACTTTCACCATCTTCATTTCATGATCAAGAGTAGTAGTTCATTCCGTTGAGAGCTAATTCACACACTTACCTTACATCTCATTTATTCATAATGATATGCTCGTATAACTTGTTCTGAATTCATAATGTAATTCAACTTTCACCGGTGTGGGTGATTGTGAATGTCATAATCCCCTTACTCTCTTTATTTTGAACTTCAACTCCCACACATATATCTTACATTCTGATAAATAAACTTTCACATTCTCTATTTAATCTTATTGTTGTACTCGAATTGGCTTCATATGAGTAAATGCATGTTCCTATTGCAACTTGCTCAATCTATTTACCTATCCATTACACTTTGCTTGTCCAATCTATTTGTCTATCTATTGCATTTTGCTTATCTAATCTATCTATCTATTTATTGCACATTTTTTGTCCCATTTATCTATTGCACTTATCTCGTTGCTTGTGGCTATAAAGTCACCTAGTTGAAGCTCAGTTGCTTGTCATCTTGTTTCCAATTCATCAGTTAAACCCGAGTATAATCGGACCATCTTTCTCCTTGGTTGATTATTTATTGGACCCTTTATGATCCATATTTATAAACCACAATTCTTGTGGCATTATATTTTAGAATTCATGACGCACTTATGGTTGTCTTTATTCTAACCACCCCATATTAATCCCTCCTTTATAAATCTTTCCTAGTCTCATTGTTTATTTTTTTTTTGTTCCTAATGACTCACTTGACTACCAATTCCATCATTTTCATCTCTGACCATGTTTATTCTAGCATCTAATTCGGACTTAGAGTAGATCTTAGACTAGTCTGATGAGGGAAGATCACGTGATGCATTAAGAACATCAGATGAGGACTATTGAATAAGGGCATGATCCCAAACAAGTAAGCTAGAAGAAGCATGGAGAATAATGAGACAGTTCAAGTACATGCTAAGGTGACACAAGAATTACACAAGAGTCATATTGTCATTTTAACCAAAGAAGGACACAATCAAAGTTTAGATGAGATATAAAGTATTCCAAAGGGCTTCTCTAGTCAAGGGTGTCAAGAGACTGGATATCAAAGATAATTGAGTCCTCATTACATAGGGCTTTATGAGTCCGTATCAGAGTATTTATCAGGAGATGCAATGGTTTCCATATTTATTAGTGGTCAAGGCAGAGAACCAGTATAGTAGAGTGCATCCTTTGCAGTAACAAATTTTTCTTTTGAAGAGAATATCAATTTTGAACCAAAGTAATCGAGCCAGTGAAGTCACTGAGGATCTAAATACTCGACCACAGGATTAAGCATCTATGCACTTTGGGCTAATCATACCTTTTTGGAAGGAAGCAGCGAAAACCAACTATCCATACTTGAGGCGACATTGCATACATGATCAAAATCATAAGTTTCGAGGACGAAACTCTTTAAGGGGGGAAGACTGTAATAACCCAGCTTTAACCCATATTTATTTATTTAAATCATATTTATTAATTTCATTAATCACATTTATTCATTTAATTAATCATGTTTATTGATTTAATCACTCATGATTATTTGTTTAACCAAATCATGTTTATTAATTCGATTACACTCAATTTTTATATTTATCAAATTACCTTATGTCATTTAAATTTTCTGTTTTCATTTATCATATTTAATCGTCCTGATTAGGGGATATTTCATTTGAGTCTCATTCTACAATTTAAGTTTCATTGATTGTCAATTCAAGTTTCATTCATCGTTAATTCAAGTATCATTGATTGATTAAATATCATGTGAATCGATAGTAGGCCTCAATAATTATAATTTAAGAATTCGTTATTATTATTATTATTATTATTATTATTATTATTATTATTATTATT
>JACYFF010031955.1:78726452-78757495 GCA_017589665.1 Selenicereus undatus
ATATATATATATATATATATATATATATATATATATATATATATATAGTTTATTGACTATGTGTCATTTGGTAATTATATGAAGTCATTGAATACGTCAAGTTTATCGAATATATATATACATGGATAAATTATCGATGCTAAGAAATTACTGACAATATGAGGGCTTCGGTTTATAAAGTTCATTGAATATATATAATGTTCATCGCCGGCTTATAACGTTAAGTTCATTGAATATATATAACGCTCATTGACTATTAATTATAATAACGTTCATCAATTATACATTTTATCGTTTATATAAAATGGTTATCGTTATTGATTATATAACGGTCATTGATTATGCATCCTATCGGTATATATAATGTTCATCGTTATTTATTGATCGTGCATTTTATCGATTATATATACTGTTCATCGTTATTCACTGATTATGCATTTTATCGAATTATATATAATGTTCATCGTTATTGATTATGTAACGTTTATTCATGGCATTTTACTGATCCTTGATTATATAACGTTTATTAATTGCATTTTCTTGATCATTGAAATTAATTGATCATTGATTATGCATTTTATCGATTATAGGTAATGTTCATCTCGTATGAAATAAATATCGTTCATCGATTATGCATATTTATCGAATTATATATAGTGTTCGACGATCATATAAGTTTATCGACTATATAACGCTCGCTGATTATGCACGATTATATTACCACAAGTAGACGATGTTTCGTGTTTACATAATGATTCTTGACTGCATGGAAATCTCGATGATACGTAGTTCTTGGTTACATGAAGTTTATAGACATTTTAGGTTGATGATATGAAGTCCCTTCAATATAGAATAGACATGAAAC
This sequence comes from Selenicereus undatus, assembly GCA_017589665.1. Lineage (NCBI taxonomy): Eukaryota > Viridiplantae > Streptophyta > Magnoliopsida > Caryophyllales > Cactaceae > Selenicereus > Selenicereus undatus. Next base: position 78,727,318 of record JACYFF010031955.1, read on the forward strand.
CATTACCAATAGATCTTGATCCATAAGGTGAATTCATGGATTATATGATCGACATTTTAGGTAGAGAATAGTTCCACCTTAAATTGGAGCAGAAGTGAGGCCATCTCGGTACGTCCATTGCCTATGCTCTTCAAAAACTCTATATTCTTCAAAAACTCACACTATTCTCAGCAATGAAAAATCAAAACAAGATTCATTAAATGAACCAAGTTCTCAATGTTTTGTCACATAAACGAGTGGCCCCGCCAATTATCATCAGGGCTTACGCCCATCAAGTATCAAGGCTTATGCTGACCAATACACCCGCGCGCGGCGTCAGGGCTTATGCCCATCAGTTATCGAGGCTTATGCCGACCAATATACCCGCGCACGGCGTCAACTCAGGCTTCTCGATCGGCCTGGGGGGTGTGAGCACCTAAAGTACGATCGTTTCAAGATGTACATCGACCAAGGGGTTCACTTTCATATAAGAATCAACAAATCAATTTTACTTATACATTCTCTCTCTCCTGTTTGCAAAACAAAATATTTTGAAATGTGGGCGCCCAACCATTTAACCTCCAAGTCTGTTTTACTGCATAGGGATGTACGTCTGAGTTTCGGCCCATACTTCGAGACATGTTAGGTAGAAAATAGTTCATGTTTCGTCTATTGCCTAAGTTGTAACCAACTGTTAATGTCCGTACCTAAAATAGCTTCATGTCTAGTCGATAGACCTTAGTTTATCGATTGACATTACATAGTTTATCGGTCGACATTTTTAAGTCTATTGCCTCTATATGTTTATCGATCGTATACGCCGTATCCATTATATAATTTATCGACTGCATAGTTCATCGTATCGTATCCATGAATTATGTGAAGGGCATTGAGTCTATTCATATCGTATTATGATTACATGACGTTTGTCAATTGTATATTATAGCCAAGGTCCATAAATGCTTTATTACATGATCGCTAAGTGCTCCTAATTGTTTATCAGTCGCCTATTTGTATCTTTAGCTTAACGAACCCAGTACCTTCCTAGAAGTTTGCATGTAACTTCAACTTATATATTTCAAGACTCATTATTTGGCGGAGAATTCAAAAATCAATATTTCATTTCTCTGCTACAAGGCAGAGACAAAGCTCAGTTTTTCATTTCTCTGCCAGTAGGCAGGGAATTCAAAGCTCAGAATTTCATTTCTCTGTCAGAAGGCAGAGACAAAGCTCGGTATTTCACTTCTCCGCCAGTAGGCAGAGAATGCAAAGCTCAGTATTTCATTTCTCTGCTAGAAGGCCGAGACAAAGCTCAGTATTTCATTTCTCTGCCTCGTAAGGAGAGGATTCAAAGTTTATTGTTTCATGATTTGCCAGTAGGCATGAGTTGAAGTTACATGTTTCATAACTCTGTTAATATGCAGTAGAGTCACAAGAAACATGGTCAATTGCATAAACAAGCATGTAAAGTTCAGAGGTTAATATATTCATTTTATTGCTCTTACTACTTGATACTGAAGAAGGTTATTGAATAATTGAATTGAAATCCTGAAAAGGTGATTAATTGTTTATATCTTGTTTAGAAAATGATGTTATAGATCCAAATTTATGACACAAGTACAAGAGGAGAGGAGATAATGGTATTCATAGATCATGTCCACTACTTACATTAACATATGATATATGTAATAAAGTTTTAGTAGTGTTTCTCTCAATTTGTAAGCATCACACAATTCATTTGCCATTTGACTCAGTATAACCTTATTTTTAACAATATTGTTTTGTTAAGTTTACGAGTTCATACGAGTGACTTTTGGTGCAAATGCTATTTCTCTTGCCTTGTGATTGGAACACACTATGTGGTAGGTGAGTTCTTCAACGATAGGTGAATTCTTCAAAGAAAAGGAATTATGAATAACGGTTGTAAGTTATTATTGCATCGTATTTATTGTTTTAGGAGATGGGGTTATCTACTGAGCGATAATTGCTCACTCCCTTCTATTTTGTTCCCTTCCCAGGTTTTTTTGAAATAGCAGGAAAGGGTCGGCCCAAGTAAGCCGAGATGGAGTCATCGCTGGCCTAGGAATTAACGATGTGCTTGTATGTGAGCTGCAAAATGTATTATGATGTAATGGTTTATTATTCTAGTGCTTGCGTGCTTAGTTGCATATCATTTAGAGTCGCTCTGTATGGCCATATGAGCCACCATCTAAGTTGCCAGGGCTGTATTTGTTGCTGTTTATTTGGTTAACATTAAACTGCATTGGTTATAGTGCTCCGGGCGGGTGGCCCGTAGAGCTGTGAACTCCGGCGGGTGGCCGTTGAGTTAGTTTTTATTGTTTTTCAGTGCAGGGGATTCATTGTAAGGCCGTAAGCCTGGGAAAATGGTCAAGTTTTAGGAGAGACTCTGTCCGTTTTGCCCCAGGATTTAAGAACAAAATGGTAACACTCCTGGCTTTAGGGTTGGGGGCGTTACATGATGCATCCTTATGCAAAAGGGAGGGTGATTGCACATGCCTCTCGCCAATTGAAACCATACGAAGAGAATTACCCCACACATGATATAGAGCTAGCTACAGTAGTATTCACGTTGAAAATTTGCAGGCATTATCTATATGGAGTCAAGTGTGAGATTTACATTGACCACAAGAGCCTTAAGTACATTTTCGCCCAAAAAGAGTTGAAGATAAGGCAAAGAAGGTAGTTAGAACTCTTGAAGGACTATCACATAGAAATCAAGTATCATCCGGGGAAGGCACACGTGGTTGTTGATGCTCTAAGCAGGAAATCAATAGGTCACTTGGTTGTGTACTTACTCAAGAAAAGAAGCTTTTGAAAGAATTTGAAAAACTCCAAATCGAAATTGTTTTACCTGGAGACAAAGGATACTTGGCAGCACTCCAAGTAGCCTCACCCCTGGTGGATGGAATCAAGAAGCAACAGAGTGAAGATTTCGAGTTAATGAAAATCAAGAAGGGAGTTGAAGAGGGAGAATCAAAGACTTTTACCTCAAGGAGGTTATTCTTTGGTTTAAAGGGAGATTATGTGTGCCAAATGTTGCAACACTCAAGAAGGAAGTGATGTAGGAAGCTCACAATTCCTCTTTCACTACGCATCCGGGGAGTACTAAGATGTATTATGACTTGAAAACTCACTTTTGGTGGATTAGGAAGAAAAGGGATGTCGCAGATTTCTTGGCTACATGTTTGACTTACCAAAAAGTGAAGACTGAACATCAAAAACCTGGTGGTTTACTCAGTCCTTACCAATCCCAGTGTGGAAATGGGAGCATATCACCATGGATTTCATTATTGGCCTACCTAGAACCACCAAGCACCACGATGGTATTTACGGAGTGGTTTATAGACTAACAAAGTCGCTCAGTTTCTGGCCATCAAAACCACGTTCACTTTAGAGCAACTTGTTGATATCTATATCCAAGAGATAGTTCGATTGCAAGGTGTACCCCTTAGTATTGTGTCAGACCAAGATAGTAAGTTGACTTCCAAATTTTGGAATGGCTTCCAAGGGTCATTGGGTACAGAGCCGCATTTAAGTACGACTTTTCATCCTCAAATAGATGGACAGTCAAAGAAGACGATCCAAACTTTGGAGGATATGATGAGGGCTTGGTCCCTAGATTATGTGGGTCGTTGGGATTGCAACTTACCTCTAGTAGAGTTTACATACAATAGCAGCTATCACGCTAACATTGGTATGGCTCCTTTTGAAGCATTGTATGGACGTCACTGTAGGACACCTATATGTTGGGATGAAGTGGGAGAAAGAGAACCATCTAAAGTAGCGTTGATTGACCAAACCAATGAGGTGGCTAAAACCATTAGGAGAAGACTTCAAGCAACTCAAAGTAGACAGAAAAGTTCTGTGGACTCATGAAGAAGGTGGTTGGAACTTGAAGTAGGAGATCACGTGTTTCTAAAAGTTTTACCTCTTAAGGGGAGTCGACAATTTGGGGAAAAAGGTAAGCTTAGCCTTAGGTTCATCAGGCCGTTTGACATCTTACAAAAGGTGGAACCGGTGGCTCACCGATTGGCCTTACTGCCATCTCTACAAGGCATACATGAGGTATTTCATGCTTCCAACCTCCACAAGTATGTGCATGATCCAAATCACATAATTCGCTATGAACCCCTTCAAATCAAGAAGAACCTTACCCCTATAGAGGAACATATACGCATATTGGAAAGGAAGCTAAGAAACAAAACTATTCCTTATGTCAAGGCCCTATGGAAGTATCACAAAGTGGCTGAAGCAACCTGGAAGCTTAAACGTGAGATATGGGAAAAGTATCCCACCCTATTTACTACAGGTATTTAAAATTTCAAGGACGAAATTTCTTTAAGCAAGGGAGAGTGTAAGGTCCATAAAATTTAGTTTAGTTGAGTAAATGGTTTAGTTAATTAAGTCGTTTTATTCGTTAAATTTCGTGTTTATGTGGCGTTTCATTTTGGGTAATATATGCTCGTAGTTAACTTCGGTTTAGTTGATTGTTTTAATTTTGGAGATTTAGTTTTTATATATAATACCTAAATTGTGTCATTACTAGTTGAATTGGGTCGAACCCAATGGTGCATATATATTTTGATAGCTCTATTCTTTGCTAGGAAGAAAAAAAAGGAAAGGGGGGGGGGAAGAATTATGTGATTAGGGATTAACCACATAATTCTAGCCTTCAAAAAAAAGGGTGACAAGGGAAGGGGGCAACACACAACATCAGGGAAAAACAAGGGGCGCTTTATGTCAAACTCACACAATACACACACACAGTCACAAAATTACACACACACACACAACGGATCTCAGAGAGGAAAAAGAGAGGAAAGAAGAGAGGAAGAAGAAGAAGGGAAAGAGGAAAAGGAAAAAGAGGAAAAGCTAGGGAGCAGGAGGAGCATCGCTTACTCTTGCATTCTAGCCCTTCAATCGAATTTTTCCAAGTGGGTGACTTCCTCCCTAAATTATACTAATTTGAAATTAAATTATTTTTGTGCTTATGTTAAATATTTGTGGTTATGAGTAAAATTTAGAGTTGTTTAGTTAATTTTTGAAATTTTAGAGTGAAAAGAAATTATAATGTTAATATTTAGGGTTTTGGTGAATTTTGGGAGTTGTTGGATGTGTTAACGTTGGAAGAGAATTTGTAATTAAATAGGTAGATCCATATTTTTCTTGAACAATCTTTATATATATATATATATATATATATATATATATATATATATATATGGAAATTGTTGGACTTGTGTGGGGAAAAAAATGTAAAGATGGGGTTGGAACCACAACATTGGTGGTTATGAATTGAGGCATGTGAGATTGTTAAATGAGGTAGCAAAGGATTAATTTAGGGGGAAAATGAGGGAAATGAGAAAAGGAGGAATTTGATGGAGATTAGTAAAGAAAAAGAGGAGTTTATGGGCGCTAAGTATACTTTTAAGGCATGGGTTGGATGTTGGTTATTGAAAGTGTTATGTTAATAGTAAGTAATGGAAAGCTTTGGACATGGGTCCTAAGTCAAGTGCCTTGAACTAAAGAGATATTTTAGTTTAGTGTGGCTAATGGTCATGTGGTAAGAAAGTGCTGTTTGAGGTCGTAAATTATGCTAGAAGACCTTTGGGAGTTTTCTTGATTGGGGTGATCGATCGTTAGCCCTGTTAATGTTTTTACGAATTTTATGGCCTCCGTGCTATTTAAATGTTTTGTCAAGTGATGAATAGCTATTTTGAAAATGACTTGCAAAGCAAGTTGGATGCTTGATTAAGATGATGACTGTAAGTTAAATGTGAGTGAATTTGTTTCATAAAATGAATTATGCCAAAATGTGTGTTTGGTGTCTGGGGTTGGTGTTCATGTTGTCATGCCCTGAATGTTGACAGAATGCTCACCATGTTTTGAAAATTTCTTCGCTTGTCTAAATAAAGTGGGTCGAGTGGTTAAAGTTTTAAAAAAAAGAGATTGTGCTTGTGAAAGTTGTGTTTATGTGAAAAACACTTTGTTGTTGAGAATAATCAAAAGGCTTGCATTATAGTCGGGTTCCAAAGAATTATGCGGCCTATGCGTTCCAGGCCAAGGGATTCCCGATGCATTTCGAGTTTCCAAATATTAACTTTTACGTTGCAAGTTGATATTATCCTGACGAGGGTAAATTACATTATAGACTTTAGTGTGTCCCGGGAACTTAAGTGTCTAACGGGTATGCATTGTCTCACCCGCAGTGAGAAGGAACTGATGACTAACAACTAAAGAATGCCCTAAGAAGAAGTTTTAATCCATTAAGTGAAGTATTATGAATTTCAATGGGTTTTAAACCCAAATAGTGTTTTAAAATGGATTTCAATTTCATTCTGCTAAAAGTTGCAAAAAAAAGCGATTTCTTACACTACACCACTATTATGTTCTTATTATCTGAGTGCTATTAAGTACTATATGGCGTGCAAAGGTTTTCGGTTTTAAGCGTGTTAGTTATTCACTAAGCGTGTGGTTTGCTCATTCCCTCTCTTTCCCTTTTTTCCAGGTTTGGAGTAAGTTCTGTGTTCATGTAGAACAACTCTTTTGCATGTTATTATATGTTGGGGGAGGTTAACGCATTCTGTTATTTTGTTTGAATGCTCATTTTGTAAGCTAGATGATAAGGAGCTTTATCTTTTGGACTTGTGATGTTGTAATGCATTAATAAATTGGCTACGTTGGCCTCCTTAGGGACAACACCACCTACCTCATCTCCGAACATGTTGTAACATTTTGTTGAGTGAGATAAAGGGTGATGGATATTCGGATGTGTGATCCTTGAACATCGGTTATTTCTTTGAACCTATTTAGTATTCGATTTTTATTTGGTGACGTGTACTGCGAACGGGTAGCTTGTGGAACAAGTGACATAATTATTGTCACTGGTATTTTACAGGTTGAGTTTTTTAATTCTTGCTTAGTGTAACTTTACAAGTAGGACGTAACGTTTTCCTTTAAGGAAAGAAAACAAAATTCATGTTCCTTATGTCATGAGCTCTTTAAGAGCCATTTTAACCTCTAATTTAACCTTAAGGATTCCATAATGGAGTCTTGGCGATGTAATATTCCTCCTATAGAAGGAGGGGTGTTACACCCATAAACTCTTTCACATGACATGATACAAAAAAGGTGAAGGTTTATTTAGGTGACATGACTCTCAAGCGATATAACGAGATAGACACATGACCAAGACCTAAAACATTGATCCAACATAACCAGATCCAAACGAGGAGTGATGATAATGGAACCATCAATGAAACCTTGTAGCTTATGAGTGACAAGAAAATCCACAAACTCAGTATGTCACAGAAGTATGCCTTTAACTTTTTCTACATAACAGTCACATGATTCTTGATATTGTTAGAAAATGCAGTTGGTGAAAGAGGAGAGCGATGTAGCCCATGCATTATCCATCATGGATGTAGATATCCCAAAGAGGGGAGAGGCAATTGGTAGGAAATAACAACGAGGATCGAGGAACACCAGGTGGCATCAAGGTAAGAAAAGAACCACTAGCCAAGGATGAAACCGATTTTGGCCAAGATAATGGTGGAGTGTAGGAGCACACGTCAAAAATAATCATGAATAATTAGTGCAGACATCATGGAGTGTTGAGGGTTGAAGGAGAAAGCTTTTCATTAACCATAAAGAAAGAAGAAGTGTAGAAGAGAGCTCGAGTTTGGGTGACGAGATTGTTGTAGATTACCTATGTACTTTTGACTCTTATGCTATTCACCATAAATATAAATCCCAATGCGGCCCATTGGGTAGGTTAGTGGAGATCATATTTTATATGGTAAATGTATGCAAGGAAAGAAGAACTTCAAAAATTAGAGGAAGAATAACGTTGTTTTTATTGATGAGTATGTTTGATACTGTTGAAGGTCAATTGATTTCTTTTATACATGATGTCTAGTTTGATATGGCCAAAATGAGCGAACAAGCAGCACATTGGATTGTCATGCATAAACATCCATTTTTTTATTTTGGAATAAGAAGGTTTTAATTTAATGATGACAGAACCTTATTCTCAATATAAAAAATATCACATCAAAATGGAAAATGGATTATATGCAAGTTCACAAAATTGAAAAGAAGTTGAAAATGACATTAAGGAACGTCGAAAAGGTTTCCACAACTAATGATTTGTAGAGATCTAACCTTAAAAAAATTGAATACGTGGTTGTCGCTGGCGATTAGGTTGATAATTAACAGAATTACAAAAGTGTGTCTTAAGTTTTGTTCACATACCTCCTCCTCGAAGTGGGAGACACATAGGAGATGCTTTCTTAAGACCTTAAGAGAATAGGAAATTGAGAACAAAGTAGGGTTTTGTCCCCTTTCTCCTAAGCTTTTCACTCAATTTTTTATTTACAATTCTTTGCATTGTTTTTGAATTTGATATTTATTATAGATTTTCACTATATTGGTTGATAATACTATAGCTAATGATAGTTATGCCATTGTAAAAAGCAGAAAGCTACCTGTGGACCATATAATGAAAGTGGGGCAAGAATCACACTATTTGTGAAAAGTGTCCAACAGTTGCAATTGAAATATTTCATAGAAAGTTAGCTCTTGAATGTAAGACATGATAAAAATTCTATCTATGAGATGTTGACAACTGCAATCAATTCAAGCATGTATTCCCCAGATATGCTAAGTGATATGCTAGTTATGAATACCTTCCTAGTTATGATGGTTGGAAAAATGTGCAAAAATTGATTCCAATTTTGAAATCTTTTAAGTTTGCTATTGATATTATTTTAAGGTCTAAACATCGAACATCTCATCTGTTGCTTTTATATGTGAGTGCGATAAAAGAAATGTTGGATAATCATCAATATTGGAGCAAATACAACTTAATCATATTTATAGCAACAACGTTGGATCCTAGACTAAAGATGGGGGCAACTGAGTTGACCTTCCCAACTTTGTATCCACGTGAAGTTCAACAAAACATTAAAAGAAGGTGAGGGATGTGTTATATGAGCTCCACGCTAAATACGCTAATGAAATATGTTCTTGTAATATGCTGGAAAAAGTGAGGTGAGATCTTATGTGGAAAATGATATGATTGATCAATGTGCTTTCTCCTCTAAGTCATACCCAAAAAGTATTATAACCCATAAAATCTAATTTGGATTTGTATTTTGAAGAAGGTAGGCATACAATGGCGGCCACGAAAAGCCCTTTTATTTGATATTCTAAATTGGTGGAAACAACACCAAGAGAAGTACAGTGTTTTTCTGTTGGATGGCCACCGATATTCTTGTTGTATCCATTATTACGATGGCTTTCTAAGCAACATTTAGTATGATAGATAGAGTGATTGATCCATGTCATGGCTTATTAGATCCTAAAGCTATGGAAGCCTTGACATGTGCAAGTGATTGGCTCCACCATCTACAAAGTGGCACATGGAAGAAGAAGGTAATTTTTTTTGCCAATTTAAATTTAAATTGAAATAAAAGTTTCTTACAAAATGATCCAGTTGTAACTTTTCTTTGGCCCCCCCCCCCCCCAAAATCCAAAGAAGATGACCCAATATAGTGAAGGATCGATGTGCCCACTTTGATGACATTTGGCTAAATTGAAGTTTAGGAAGAGGAGTCTAATTTTTATAGCCAATGGATGATCTTATTATCTATTACAAACGTATAGACTCGTTACTGAAGTGTGATTGTGCAATTTCAAAACGCATGATTCGTATTTGATAATTATTTTAGTTGTAGGATGACTAAATAAGTTTGCAATGAGAACAAATAACAAAGTAATGGTTTGTGTTGGCTTGTCAACGACTTTGTATAAGTTTTATGAAAAACCCAGCCAAGGCTCAAACTTTTAACAAGTCATAGTTCAAGCGTGGCGAGCTCAAGCTCTGCTTGGGTCGAAGACACCCCTATGTCCACCTAATGTTTTCCTCTTTTGTTTATTCTTTCTTTTTGTTTTCCTTGCGATTTGCGTTAAGGCTCTAGTTCTGAGAAAATCAATCGGAAAGAAAATTGAAAAGAAAAATGTTAGGGAGAAAAATGTTTCTAATCATTTTCTCTTTTCCCTTGGTTGGATATGAGAAAATTATTAGGGAAAATAATAAAATTACTTCGGAAAAATAATAATGTTAGATTGGAAATCTGACAAAAGTAATTGAGTATTATCATTACAAGAGAGAGTCCCTATATCTATTTCTCCCCTTCATTCAGGTTTCCATACTCCCCTTCCCTCTATTTCTGTCTCTATATGTCATCTATGTACCTGCTTGTGTTCTATCTCCTCTGTCTATTATTTTTCTCCAATCTTCCTTATGTTTATCGAAGGAAAGTCAAAAACTTAGTTCTTCACCAACTTTTTCCTCCCATAATTTTTTTTGGAAAAAAAAATGTTTTCCTCAAAACCAACATGGGGAGGGTGGGGACCTTCTTTTTTTCTTTCCACCTAATTTTCTAAGAGCCAAATAGGGTGTAAAGCAAATACCTAAAGAAAAAACATCCCCCTCTTCACCTAAGTTTCTAATGGTTGTCAGAGTCGACCTGCAACGAATTACATCTCTCTAACACAAATCCGTTATTCTCCCTTCTTTTCCAGTTTTTCGTTGTGGAGACAAAGGAGAGGACAAGATAGTCACACAAACCTTAAAAGTAGACAACAATGTACATGCACAAACAATTTCATTGTTCGCTGAAGGCTAGACTCAAATATATTTAGTTAAACAAAGCTAATAACCTCTGCTATAGGGACAATCAATAAGGATTAATAAATACAATAATATTGTATTTAAATTGTAGTGATATAGTTACATCAAATACATGTTCTTTCCCGAAAATTACTCTTCAACTTAAAGATCCAATTTAATATGACACCACCTCGCCCGCCGGCACTACTCGCCGATTCCACCATTGGCGCCGATGTTGATGCCGCAAACGGGAATTGTTTTACTACTGGATACCTTAATCAACACCACATCGCAACTTAGTCTCTTTTCTCACTCCCTTAACACCGTTACAGACGAAGCATGCGCGACTAAAAGCTTTCCTGTCAGGACAGCTTCGCATTAAACATGATAAATCTTAGACTCGAAGAAAGCAATTTAATCTTAAACAAAATCATAAACTAGGGCTGATTTCATCGATCTAGATGGTTGATCAAGAGAAAATCAGACTAAACCACGCAACGGTCACCAGATTTATGGAAAGGATGGCAGTGATGGAGCATCACGTCTGGATGGTTATAACAAGAATGAGAAGTGGACAGTTTAGGGAAATCAATTTGTCAGTAGTGATTAGCAAGTTTCAGAAATTGTGCTTCAACAGTATTCAATTACCCTAATTAGTGACTTTGTATTCGAAAGTATATAAGTTGCTTAATTAAATGCTGCTCAAACACTGTGCTTACGGCAATGTTTCTCTTTTACCTGAGTTAAATGAATACATACCTCACAGGAATATCACATTAAGGATACATGGCCTACAAAATTTTACTCGAATGTCAAATGACCGGCACAAGCAGAATTTACAAATCTCCAAGCCATCCTTCCATCAACGAAATAAAAAACACAGAGCCCGTGGGGGTTGGGGGGGGGGGGGGAAGGCTCACAATGTATACAGTGTCCTCGGAGTTGTGGATGTCGAGCCCACTGTTTGGTTAGTGAGGAGCTGCAAGCCCCAAGTCTTCGAGTAAATATATCCAACAGAAAAGATGGTTTAAAAATTAATTCTGTGTATTCTTCCCAGGCAATCTCTCCGCAAAGGAGAGTCGGTAAATATGGCTTTGATGAAATCTACCACCTGCAATGATGAATAACTTGTCAAGACAATATAACCATTAGAATGTCATCGTATCTCGTATAAAATCAATGAATGAATAACTAGGCAAGACCTCATCGCATCTCGCATAAAATCAATGAATGAATAGCTAGTCAAGATCATGTAAGCATTAAAATCTCTCTCTGGTGTAGTATCAATGAATAGCAGATAGATCATTACATTCAGGGACTCCTAAAGACTAGCATACCTCTGTTAAAACAAATCCACAACCATACAATTCTCCATTTTCCCAAGCTTCCGTGACAGATTTCAAAGACATGTCCAAAAGATCTGATGAATTCCATCAAAAAGACAGCAGTTAGGCAACAAAACAGTAATTTCACCAGAAGCATTCTACCTAACAGGTTGGCCAATATTAAAATAGTCAGGATGGGTTCATGGAACAGCTGGATCTGATCGGTACACATTTATGATTTCAGGTTCATGTCTTGTTGGGTTGTCCGATAAATTTGCCAAGAAAAATGCAACCACCAATGGTCAGGCCAATTTGAGGTCAGTTTGACTGGCATTGGGTCAATTCCGGGGTCCACTTTTAAATTCTCTTATCGCCAGTCTATCTGCCTGGGCAATCAGGTCCCTCAACAAGAGGGGTGCGTTTTTTCCTCTCTTTCTTCTCTCTTTTTTTTGGGGTGGGGGGGGGGGGGGGGGGCGATAGTGGAGGTTGGAAAACAAGAGAGGATGTAAAATACTATACCAGCCAGTTTCCGAATTTTTCCCAAAGAAGGAATGTCGGCTTCAAGTGGCCGTGAGATGCACTGATTAGATTTCTGATCCACCTGAATAATGTTCAGGGACTCCAGTAACGGGGCCAAACTTTCCAGCAGCAAATGAATCAATCTTTGAAGCTGAAAGTACGAAGATAAGCACTTCAAAGGATTCTCCTCCTAACCAACCAGGCAAATGTTGTAAAAGGTTTTACTTACTTGCAGTGTCTCTTCAGCAGCTATGTCATCCAAGAGGAGTATGTCTTGTGTAATTCTAGAAAACACTGATTCTAGAACCACGCACATATTCCTTTTATAAGTTGAAGGCAGCAAGACAGGCTCCCATATAAGACGGACTTTCTCAAGTATGAATACAACCTGGTAGAAAAATAATTAATTCTGGGCCACAGTTTAGGAAAGAAGCTAACAGTGTATGTACCAAGAAGAACTGAAAAGTGAGGTTCACCACCTGCTCTAGACTAAACTTGGCAGACTCATATTGTGGCATTTGGTGAGTATTCTGAAAACCATCACCACCATCAACAGCCTAAAGAATCACAAGATTGCAATGAGTAAAGCAAAGGAATACACTGCATCATGATATTGCCACAAATAAGCCCCATGAATTTCAATAACAATGGGCTGAAGTTGTAAGGAAATTAGAGAATCCTTACCTCCTTCAGGTTGGAAGCAATCACTCGGATGTGTTTCTGTAGTATCTCTTCTGCCACCAGTTGCAATCTTGGAGCCATGTCGACAAACATAGCATGCTCTTTCATGAAACTGCGAAGGTTTGGCCGGTACTGTGAAGACAACAGTAAATGCACAAGTTGAAGAAAGGAAGATTCATCCAGCAAAATAGAAGCACGAACTGATTAGAATGCCCACTAGAAATATGGGGTCTGAAAATTAACAAGCGTTTGTGGGATTGGTTCTGCAAATGGCAGTAATAAGAATGCAGTATTATACCCCATACAATACAGAAATTTTAATCACAGAAATGTACCATTGGTTAATGAGCATAGAAGTTGGGATTTGGAAAGCCTTTTCAATCTTGAAGGGGCAACTATTATTGATGGATCCCTTAATAAGCTTAGAAGACCGTACTGGAGAGGGATCTTGCACACTAAGTAGAAAGTTGAAATTTTCAAGAACATATATTTATCACTTTACTTTCTCGAAAAATTTTAAAACAAAAAAAAAAGGAAAGAGCGGCCAGGTTTCAGATAGGACAAACAGAAGAAAGTCTCTTCATACCTCAAATCCCAGTCCCAAAATTTCCTGAGAGAGATACAGACAGTCATTGTACATAAGAACTGCGACCTGGTTGACACTGTCGAGCCGTCGCTCTAACTTCAAATGTCAAAAGACCAAATTAGTACAGCCCCAGAATTGTACTACTTTTCCCAGTCAAAAATATGCATACCTTGATTGGAATGATTGCTTCACAGAGAAGTAGAGCATCCCTTGCAGCATAATAAAATTCCAGTGCCACTCGAGGGGAGGATACACAAACATCCTGCAAGAATTCCCACAAGACATAGGACAACCTTCAGTAATTCAACATTTTATAGTAAGAACGGGCGCAAATAATGTGACTGATTTCTGTACTGATGTCCTGGACACATCGTCAAATCATCTTTTTGCATTCTTCCAGATATTTTAAGTTAATTTTCAAGAACCAGTTAGGATTTCCACAGGTTACAAAGCTCTTCAGATGCTGTAAACCAAACCATTAAGATAGATTCTTATTTTCCCCAGATTCAGCATATCATTTCAATGGATGACGCTCAATATAAAACTTAACATGTAATTCACAGGACACTTATGGCCAAAGCTCTACAGGTGAAAGATGGATCATGGATGTGATCGAATCCATTCTCTTCTTCTTCTACTTATGAGAATACTTAATGAGATTCAATTTTATGATTATGCAAGTACTTATAGTAAGTCTTTTATCATGCTCGAATAACATTTGATGAATGCAAAGAGTTGAATTCACTGTCAGATATTAGTGCTTTATGTTATAGGATAACCAATTCCCTGCATGACTGCCTCATATATGTGGCACTGTCAGTATCAACCCCTGGATACATATGCATTGTGAATCAGAATCATGGCCTACAACTAAAGAAAAGTTGACATGAACAGGAAACTCACCCTAAGGGTTTGATCCACCAGTTGCATTAACTGCAGGGCAGCTTCAGACACCATACAACTTTCCGATGAAAAAAGCAAGTCAACAAACCGATGACTTTTTCTGTCACCTCCAAAATTTGGTTCTTTGCTGTCAAAATCCTGGAGCTATTTGTTAACATACAGGCCATGCTAATGAATGTATAAAAGACACAAGATCATGTCATTTGAGGCTCACTAGTGGAATAGTAAAATTGCACTGTAGAATTAACTGCCTAGCCTTTGCCAAGATTTCAGCCTTTTTCCTCACTGCAAATTGTACCTCAACATTATCGGCAAAGTTACTTAGTCTCTGATCATTCTTATCAGACTCAGAAATGAACATAACCTCCTTCAGCACGATCTCAAATTCTGAAGAAGTATTCATGACTATATGGAAATCAGCTAATTTGGAAGCATCATCAGGGACAACCTGCACAAACAGATTTCAGAAGATTCAAACCACCAAAAAGGAAGGAGCAGTGAAGCAATAGCTTCAGTAACAGAAGAAGAGGTCAACATCAACTGCTCCTGAAAAGTAAAATTCAAAGTTGAGAGAAGACACACCAAATGAACATCAAGCCAAACTTCAGCCCTTCAAAGGCAAATGTTTTTGATACCAGGCATAGGAGGGAAAAAGGGAAAAATCAATTAGATATAGCTCTTAAAGCAGCCAGGAGGCCCAGGACACAATAAGACAGCCTGCATCATACATACAGCACCCATTTTCTAGTTGACATAATGGTTGCATCATACATGCAGCACCCATTTTCTAGCTCAAGCTTCAACAACATAGCCAGTAATTTCTCAATCACCAAATTGCATTCTACAGGCATTAAATTAGAGTATTAGTAACACTGGGAGACAAGTTAGAAAGCGGACCTTTGACAGAAAGTTGGAAATAATTAGCTCAGACATCCTGGGCCATGTCAACTTTCCAAAACATCGCATCCATGGGCCGCTTTGAAGGCATATAAACCGGTGGATAAATTTAACTACAGTCGTCAATCTTGAAAATAGAGCCTTGCCATCGACATCTTCCATCTGCAATTCAACCAGTATAATCATTGCTGAATACTGTATTATATCCCATACAGGCTCACTCAGTGAAAGGAATAATGTAGCTGGTCTTTGAAAACATAAGTTGATGTTTTTATTCGCACCGATTTCTTGTATTAAGAAACAGAACTAACAGGATAAGAAAAACAGGCAAGGACTAGGGGAGTTAATCACTTTTGATGATTGCATGTCAGCACCGCCAAACATGAAGAAAAAGCATCTTTGAGATGATCCTAGTTTGTGTTCATCATCCTCACCTCCTCCCAAAGGGCAAACTTTCCTCTTTTTTCACCATCATTGTCCTGTTCATCTCCCTCTATCTTGGCAGCCTCCCCCGCCCCAACCCCCCAAAAAAGAACCCTAAATCAGCGGAAGCACAAGGTTGCTTGCCTATATCTGTCCCCTTCTATCCAGTTTCATCTATCATTGCTTTCTCTCCTCCAGCGCCTCACTTTTCCAACCCACACATTAATCATAGGTATAACAGACATAGTTATCTTCTTCTTTAAATTTGAAAATTTCCTGTTTATTTCAACTTGTCTTAGTTAATTCATAAGTTCATACATAAGATTTGGTCAATTTTGCATGTTGCTGTCAGAGATGCCAATTCATTCCAGAACAAAATCCACAATTACAGATCCAATTAGCAGTATAAAGGGGATCAAAGCAATCCCACTTTAAATGACCAAGACAAAGGCCATTGCAAAATTTTCCAATATCAATCTAGTAATACAAAAATTCATCCCTCCATGAAATGAAAAATTCTAATCAGGTTTTTGCTGAGAGGTTATGACAATGACTTCATGTCATTCCCTTCAATAACCCTCCCATTTCGTTACCATAGCATCCCAATAACCCATGAGTACCTATCTAAATGGTTTCATAATTTTGTCCTCCTAAAGAACCCTCTTCCCCAAAAAAAAAAGGAAAAAAAAAGAAGAGGTCCAGAGTTTGAAGACTTAACCCTTTCTTGTAGATTATTACATTAAAAAAAAAAAAAAAGGAATTCAACGATTCCCAAACAAAGAAAGGTTTTGTAATGGGTACTAATTTTTATATAAGTTCTACAATATTGTTACGTCTCAAGAATATAAAATCAAAGTCTTGGAGAAGAAAGCTTAAAGATACACAACTTGGCAGTACACTTCATGCTTAGTCTTGGCTGCAGCACCCTCTATCCTCATGAGATTTTCAACCCCTTCTGACTCATGTCCAAGCTTTTTTAATGTTTCCTAGAGGAAAACAGATTTTCATATCAAATTTTTTGTCGTTTGATGCGAGCAAATCATTTTCCATGGGAACAGAAGATATGTCATCTGAATTGTTCAAGTGGATATGTCAGCTGAATTGTTTAAGTGACCAAAAAATGCTAATTGCATTGTTGAATTGGGGATAAATGTCAACCAAACAACAAAATTTGCACTCAAAACTTTGTTTTTAATCTTTCACATCATATAATCAAGTTTTGATCCAAACTGTTGAAGTTGTTTTAATGACAAAGACTAGCAACTGACTTGTTCAAGTGGTGAGAAATATCAACTAAATTGTTGTAATAGAAATAAATATAAACCAAACGAAAGAATTCTACACTCAAAATTGAGATCTAAGCTTCTTTTTTAACATTTGCCTTTGGATAATCACATTTCGATCCAAACACTACCTAAAAAAGAAAAGAAAGGAACCCTTATCGCAAGTTTTAGTGGGACATTTAGGTAGATGGTATGAAAATAGAAATTTTGATGCCCTCCTATTATTAGGAGACTACATAACTCATGCCCCTCCTACCTATACACGTAAGCATTTGATTCAATTTGGGAGGATCATCTTCGCAAAAGACTGCACACCATGTTTGACCAATTTTTCACCACTTTCAACCGACAACTGTAAGTCACATCCAAGTTCAAGGATTTGTAATTAACAAATCCATTGAAAGACTCTCACAGAGAAGCAAAGCTACTCACAAGTTCTACGCATAATGTGTAGGCAGAATCAAATGTAAGTCAATAGAGGCTCATGCATTCACCAGTCTTATATCCCATGTTGAAGCACATAGCTCTAAGCCTTAAACTTGCATTAATAATTGATTCTACTGCAAATGAATGGTGTTCTATAAGGGCTTCAAGAAATCAATTACATCATAAACTCTTTTAGGGACTGTTTAGTTGGAGAAAAAGGAATGGAACTTCATGTTTTTAGGTAACAAGGTCCCATACTCATTGTTTGGTTGAACTTTTACAGGTATGGAACTTGATAAGGGTATCAAGTTCCCCCTATATCTAAGCCAGGGGACTTGATTCCCCCATTATTCACAGGGTTAAAGTCCCATTTCTCCAATAATCATCCATAACATTAAAAAAAAAGTAAAATTACTACCTTCCTTCCAACCATGACCATCCCGTTGTCCTCCTCACATCCCACCATCTACAACTATGGTGGTGTTTCCAGCAACGTTCCCAACAATTTTTCCAGCAAAATCTTATCTTTGCCTACCAATTGGACAAGAATAGCTCAACTCGAACTAAAACCCTAAATTGCAGTTGTTGATTGTAAAAGAAGAGATCAATCTAAGATTCAGAATGGTTATCGATTTCATGGACTCCTGTGGACCGGTGGGATGGGGAAGAAAAGAGGGACAACATGGCTGGAAGATGTTTTCAGAGTCTATGAAGGTAGAGTCGACGTGGCCGGCGCAAAGAAGAAGAAGAAGAAGAAGGCGGGGGATTGTAAGAAGCTACCAGACCTGGTAGAGAGAACGGGAGGAGAGAAAGACATAGGGTGTCAAATCTGTGAATAAGCATCGGATGTTCACCACAAAGGAAGAAGCCGAGGCGGCAGCCATTCACTAGAGAGGAAGGAGGCGCCAGCGAACCGCGGTGGCCTGAGAGGACGAGCAATGGCAAACCCTAGCTTTTTTTATGAGAAAGAGTGTCCAAAGGACATATGGACCATTAAAAATAATTAATCTGAAATAAAAAATTAAAAATAAAAAATTTGATTCCATTCCTTTGGCTAACCAAGCAGATGGTATCAAGGAATCAAATTTCATTCCATTCCTCCCAAATTTCAAGTCTCATTCCATTCCATTCCATTCCACTTTTGTTGAACCAAATAGGTGAGAGTTACAGCTATCACATGCTCTCCCTTGGTTTCATTCAATAGATTTCCATGCTTCATTTTCCTTATATTCGAGCAAAAATATGAAAGTGTTGAATTTTCATATGCCAATAAGACTTGCTTCTAGAATTCTACGCAATCTTGCTTAGGATTGCTACTTGATGCCTGCTTGTCAAGGGAATGCAAACAATGTCTAGCTTCTCCCAATACTACCATTGCCACTACCACCATTCAATGCAGGCTCAAAGATACATATCTATATTACCTTATCCATAACTAGAGAAAATTACCTACTTCTATTACCCAGAGGAAGTTTCAGGACACACTCCTTCAAACCCTCCAATACAACAACAGGGAGAAGACTTTAACTAAGGATAAACATATGTAAAACCAATAACACAAAACATGAAGTTGAATGACGGAAAACAATACTCAGGTAGAGGAATATACGATGAAGAAAAGGACCAAAGTCATAGTCAACTAATTTAGTGAAAATAATGTAAGGAACCAATAGCACGTAACAACATGAAAGGAGGACCCATGGTTGGCCCCAAACCATCGTAGTTTTATACCCTCAACTATCTAGCTTTTGTTTATAAGAAATTATAAGTTTCAGGACTTTTATTTAGTTTTGCTTATTTTTTAGGAAATAATGTTGATCCAAAAGTTGGTAAAAAACAATTCCCAAACAGTATAAAAGTCCAAGACCATGCGTACAGATGCCCGAGAAGATGCATATAATTCATGAAGAGACTATGAAACATTCGCCAAGACACTGCGCCTTGTCCATGTCATTTGACATGGCTGTTTCATCTCACCTGGAATCTTCCAGATGCACGCGTGCACGCACACACTTGTATGTGTGTGTGTGTGTGTGTGTGTGTACATATACATACATACATGTGTATACAACTTATTTCGTGTAACTTACTTTTATGAAATAACTTATTTCACAAATCATACATTGAAGACCAATATATATCTAAAAATTAATATGTATACAATTTTTTAATAATTCTACAACTACTTACATCTATCATTACAGCTTTTTATATCTTCTTCCAGTTTCTTATAGCTTCTTACAATTCTTACAACTCCTTACAGCTTTTTTCAGTTCCTTACTTTTCCTTGCAACTTATGCCCTCAAAGTATCCAACAGTCGTAGAGGGTGTTTGTGCTTCTTAGATCAAACAAGAAAAGAAACCTCACTAGATCGGTAGATCCTAAATTGATCTTGTGTGTCTTGTGTTCAATCAGCCTAAAATAAAAGTTCCAAAATTTCTTTCAAAGAAAAGGTTGTTAATCAAAATCTACTAAAATGAACATACGGCTTAGGGAGGCAAAATTTGAGGATGAAAGCTGACAAGGTGGTTGATGTATCCGCCGAGGGTTCAAGCTAAGACTCAATTTAAGAATAAAAGCTCAAAACTAAGAGAGAATACAATCAAGGGAAAACCAAAGGAAAGTGGCACGTAATATGCTGGTTGTGAGACAACAAACACGTGAGGTAGGAATGGAATTTAGAATCAAGGGATTCTAAATGAGAAATAAAAGGGAACTTGATGTATCTTGATGTATGTCTCAAGGAAAGGAAGAAACCAAGCTAAAACCCACCAAGTGCACGAAGCAAACAAGTGAAATCAACACGGCAAGGGTGGCACTGTCGTGCCTTAGGGCACGGTGTGGCCGTACCAAAGTGCTACCTAGCACGACCAGCTTTGTCAAGTTTCACAGTTTGAGTTTGGCTTTGTCTTTGTGATGGAAGCTACACCAAAAGGGATAGCCTTAGCTTTGGTTAACCATGGAAATGGATGTATGAAAGGTTATGAATGTGTGGAAAGGAAAGAAAATCAAATTTATGATTCACTAACTCAAAATTAAGCTAGCAAACCCTCCTTTACTCTCTTTGAATCCTTGAGGATGAACACTGAATTGGATAGAACCAAACTCAATGTTTGGATACAGAAACACCACCAAACACAAGTTTAGGGTCCCTAATCTTTAATTAAGATACAGAAACACCACTTAACAAAGCGTAGGACTTACTTGATCACCACCTTAATCGACCAAATTAAGGATAAGCAAGTGAAGTATTTGATGGAAGAAAGCTACAAGCTCTCAAAACTGATTTTCATTCAAAGTTGGCTATAAAACTTCAAGGGGGTCGTGCACCCTTATAGTAGAAGCACACAACCAAGCACCTACACACCTTAGGGCTTTCCTTACTAGGAAGGAAAGGTGTTAATTAAGCTAATACAACCGGTTTAGAGCTAATTGAATACAAAGCTTGCTTAAACTATTCTAAATACATCCAAAGCATAAAGTAAAGCAATACTAATGTTTATTACACATTAATCATCTCATACTTAAGCTTAAACATGCTGAATAGCTAGCTAGAATCCCATTGGCCAGCTATTAAGTGAAGCTTCCTTTTTGTCTAACCAATAGCACGCAAGAGACAACTCTTTTTGCTGCTTTCTCCTCATTGGTCGTTCTTACCAAGGTTTGCAGCCCATGATTGATGCCTAGGGACGTATGCCAAGCTTTGGAAGGTGTGCCACACTAGCTGCAAGTGAGAAACTTCACGGTTTTGGAGCAAACAAACCGGGTTCAACTGAACCCGGTTCAAGCCAGTTTTGCACGGTTTTTGGCATTGGATTTAAGCTTATTAAAAGTGAGTATGATTTGGTTTTTAGGCCATGGGGGGTAACTTTGGGATGTGTATAAACCCCCCCCAAAAGAAATCAAGGTTATAGCACATTTAAGTAAGGTAATTTGGCTTAAACATTTAACTGCGCAAATTGGAACCCAATCTGACCGGTTTGACAAAAGGTCTTTATCTCTCATCCTCTTGTAGGTATGATTGAAAACTAATGCTTGGACCTAAAAGTAGACGTCATGAGGATTCCAAAAATGTAAAAATTCAAGACTTAAGCCACAATATAGCTTAACTTATGAAGTGAACAAAACCATGTATATTCTGGTCCTGTTGGGCAGTTTGGATACCTTGGGTTTATTTGCTAATTTGAATGGATAAATGAAATCCAAATGGGATGAAACTTGTTTTGGTGTAAAGCTAACTTCCTGAACTTCAATCCCAATGAAAAATATTAGACTTAAACCTTAAGAAGGCTTGAGTAATTAAGCACACAAAAACGGGTTAGCTGCTGGAATTAACCCTTGCCCTGCAGTTTCAATACTTAAACAAAATTTGGATGATTTATTCATCCTTTAACCAGCATATTACGTGCCACTTTCCTTTGGTTTTTCCTTGATTGTATTATCTCTTGGTTTTGAGATTTCACTCTTAAATTGAGTCTTAGCTTGAACCCTCGACGGATACATCAGTGGTGGTGTTGTAGCCAGAGGCAAGAGGACCTCCTGGAGCGCCAAAATCTGTAGAGTTTTTGGTGCTCTGCAATAGATCCGATCATGCTGGTAAAAAGCAGCAGCTCCTACCCCGTGATAGGATACTCTATCTGCCTCAAAACATACACTTCCCAAAATAACATAATATAATAATTATGTTTCTTTGTCTCACCAGGCAAGGCAGCTAGAAGTATCATGATAGGGTGGGAATAGACTTGGAAAAACTGACCTGATACCAAAGGCATGAAATTCGAACTGACCCCTGAAGTAGGCTAACTCGATTTGACCTGACCTAAAGAGAGCTTCCCTGAAAATTTCCCATCAAGCATGTTTTCTTTTGCAAGAGAATTTTATTGGACCAAATACCACCGAAATAAAGTCAAGCTAAATCAAAAAGCAGCTGAACCCAAACCTAAATCTCATTGACACAACCAGAAATTAATCCTACTTTAACGCAAAACCAACGACCCATTCGCCACTCATGATAGGAGAAGTTCCATAGGTTATTAACATGAAGCACCAGATGCTCGAGAATGGCATTGCTGGATTAACCAATTATGAAGTAGAGCTAAAAATCCATTACGTCAGTGAGGGAGCTGGGAATGTAGCCCATTTCACGTGATCTGTTCTAGCCAATCTACACCATCTATAGGGAGTTTCCATTTTATTATCTCATGTACTTTCAGAATATGAAATTTCAGAGGAATTCCGTTGATCAACGAAGGACTTCTACACTTCACCCTGCTTTTCAAGTTTGTCAAGGAAACCAAGATCTCTCTCTCTCTCTCTCTCTCTCCCTCTCTCCCTCTCTCTCTCTCTCTAAATCTATCCGGAATATCATCTTAAGTCATTTCCAAAGTAGTTATGGTACTTTACAGGTCAATCCTAATCCATCATTACCAACAATTTGGCAAATCTTGATTAGCATTTGATGCTTATTTCTGGATTGAAACTGAACTTGGTCACATTGTGTTCATAATTTCGTATGAGGTCAAATTCGCTGATTGCATACACACCTACAACATGATAAATAACTGAAACAAATGAAACCTTGACAGCCTGTTATCATGATATCAGGTCTATCATACCTTGGCATCTGAACTAGGAATTATCTTCAAGATTGCCTCACCATTCGCTGAAAAACTCCCAAAAGATTCCTCCATGAATGAAACTGGAGCCCTTAAATTTGCAGCAGGGCCAATGGCATACTTCACAAATAAGTCAGCAGTTCTGGCAAACCCATAATCAAGGATTCCTAGCACCTGAAAAGGGGGAAAACATTAATTCTGACATAAATTGACACTGATGCAACTCTTATTTCTTAAGCACACAATGTGCTCTACAAAAACCACCCAAAAAAAACCAAAAAGAGAACTCAAAGCAACCAAAATGTTCAAAGTCGGTAACCAATAAGATTGCCAATCACCTGGCTCCTTGTAAAAGAATTTTAACACTGCTCAAGAGAAAACACTATGCAGTCGTTTGCATTTCTGCAGTAATGTCAACATAAAAGACGCAAAATAGTATTTTTGCGTGTTACACTTACATCCATGGCTTCCAAAACAGTATGAAGTTGAATTTTATCGGCGTCACCAACACCTGAACTGTAAACCACCCTAATTTGACTCAATTCATGCTCGAAACGCACAGCATTTTCCATAAACTTCAGTAGCAAATCTTGTATCTACAAACCGTAAAGCAATTCATCTAAAAACCAATCACCACAAAATTGAATAAAAAACCCCGAAAACAAATTTTAAGGAATTGGTAGACACCCCCCCCCCCCCCAAGAAAAGAAAGGTTTAAGTTACCTCCTCAAAGCAGAGCAACCACTGTCTCCTGAGCAATTCATGCACTATGACCTCTTTTTCTCTCTCCTCTTCGTGACCAATCCGCAGCGCCCGCTTCAAATCAATCATGACCTTGACTGCCTTAACCAATCCTCCCTTTTGCATCAACTCCCTCACCTTGCTAAGCTTCTTACTTAGCCTCACAATGACCCTCAATACGGACGCCTGTGACTTCTTCGACTCCAAATCGGAGACCGTGGATTTGATCTCCTTCAGAATCGAGTTGATTTCAATATCGATGGGGTGGCCATCGTTAGCCAGTAAAGAAAGGAGGGAGTCCAGTTGGGAGGAGAGAGAAAGGGATCGAGAAACAGAGGTGGAGGAGACAGACAGGAGTTCTGAGAAGTGAGAGTGATGACTGAGAATGTACTCCTGAACCTTCGACTTGATGTGCTGCGAATGGTTGTCGAGGCGGTCGATAAGAAGGCGGAGATCGGGAGCCGAGAGCGGTGACGAGGTGTCATCGGCGTCGGTTGCCGAGGGCAGGTCTCGAACGTCGATTGATTTGAAGAGAACGTCCATGGCCGCCGGAATTTTATCGAAGTTTTACTATTGAATGGCTTGCGGCGACTTTGGCGCCGGCGAAATTGGAGAGTGGGAATTCCGGTGGGTCAACCGATCCAGATGATTTTTGAGGGGGTTTTCGGGGTCTTCAGAGGGACGAACAGGGTTTACCTTTGGGTTTGCATTACAAATCTGCCTTTGTGCTCGGCAACTCTAGCGACCGCAAGAGGATAGAAGGGAATGCTAATTTCATCACAATCTATGTCCACTTCCTTGCAATCTGTTACGAGTTCAAGCACAAATTGAGTTGATTCAGCTGGATATGCCTTGAGATCAACAACAACACCTTCCAGTCTAGGTCCCACTTTCACGGGATCTGGGGAGATCCAACTGTAGGTAATCTTACCTCTACCGGTATTCCTACTCATAGAGAGGTTGATTCCAAGAGACTCACGAAAAAGTGCTTGCGAAACATTTAAAAGAAGTAAATCAGTGCCAAAGAAGCTGAAGTTGAAAGAAAACTGAAAGAACGTACATCAACAATCCACGTTAAGCAATTACTGTCACTCCCAAAAAAAAGCACAACTTGCATACAAGCATGACAGACCTCTACCAACACTAAACCACTACAGCTACTGACAACTCCAGAGTCGCTTCTCAGCCGTCTAAGATTCTAATCCTATTCCGCCACAGCCTCCTATCCTGAGCCAGGTCCTCCGTCAAACTCACTACTCTTAAGTTCTCTCTAATCACCTCGTCCAAACTCTTCTTCGGTCTACCATTTCCTCTCTTACCACCGGGGAGGTCGATTAACTCACACCTCCTTACTGGGCGCGACCATACTTCTCCTTTTCACGTGGTCGAACCATCGGAGTCTTGATTCCCTCATCTTCTCTTTTAGGGGGCCCACTTTAGCTAAGTCCCTGATTACATCATTCCTAACTGTGTCCATTCTCATAAAACCACACATCCACCTGACCATCCTCATCTCAGCTACCATCAACCTCTGAACCTGTGTTTTTTTTAAAGGCCAACACTCCGATCCATATAGGACAGCCGGTCGGACTACCATCCGATAGACTTTGCCTTTCAATCCTAAGGGCACCTTCTTGTCACACAGCACCCCTGAGATAGACTTCCATTTTCGCCAGCCCACTCTTATGTGCTGGTTAATATCCTCGTCAATGTCCCCATTTTGCTGGATGATTGAGACAAGGTGCTTAAACTTATCTACCTTAGGTATTTGTCTCCCATCCAGGGTGACTCCTCCCCCCTCTTCTATCCTTCCACTGAAACAACAATGCAGATATTCCGTTTTCGATCTACTTAATCTAAAACCTCTAACTTCCAGCGTAAGCCGCAAACTCTCCAACTTGTTATTTACCCCCTGCTAGGCTTAGAATCCTTTTTAGGAATTCCACATCTCGTGGTGGCAATGGAATAATAGTCTTAGGAAACCGAGAATCCTTTTAGGCATTCCAATTAACTGATAAGCTAACTATGGAGTAAACCATGTTGAGTTATGCTAGGCTTAGAATTAAAGTCCCACTGGATAGCTCCTTTTCAAATTATGTCAACTTCATTACTATAAAGGGATTGCTACAAGGCAAAAAGTTAATTTTGAGTAGAAGCCTATAAAGTGCAGCCACTATCACATGTTTGGTCACCCAGATGATGACTGTAGGGAAAAAAAAAGGGGCATTAGGCACGAATAAAGGTCAATTAATCCTAAACTTAGACAGGTACAAGAGGTAGTAGCTCCAACAAATGCTGAGAACGGTTTTGTTAGGCATAGGAAATCCAAATAGAAGGCAAGCTCTGCTAATTCAAATCTTGATTCTTGAGACTACTACTCATAATGACAACGAGCGGGCAAGCTCTGCTGATTCTTTTCAGGCTTTCCTTGATGAAAATAACCTGGAGACCACTGATCATAATGACAATGAGCGGGCAACCCCACCTTATGAATAGGCTCCTTTGTTGGAACGTAATAGTCCTACACATGCCTAATAGACAGGAAGATGCCAAAATCATCCTCGACAAGCATGGTATTGGCATGCTGGGACTACTTGAATATAAAGTGAAGGTATCGGATCTAACTAAAGTTGCTAAAAAGCTGTTTCATGGATGGAATTGGTACACTAACTTATAGTTTAGTCCTAGAGGAAGAATTTGGGTAGGTTGGAAACCTCTCTATTTCCAAATCTTGGTTGAGTACACAAGTGACTTGCTTATACATTGTCATGTGCATCATGCGTCTTTGAACAAGGAATTTTATATTACCTATGTGTATGGACATAATAGGGTTGAAATGAGAAGACCGCTTTAGGATCAACTGACATCCCTTGCTGATTCCATAGAAAGTGCTTGGTGTATATTAGATTATTTCAATTCCATCCTCAATCCTCAGGATATGATTGGAGGGGATGAAACATTGGAACGTGAAATCAGAGAATTTTGTTTACACATTAAAAGTTGTGAAATCCAAGAAATGAGAAGTGTTGATAGTTCCTATTCTTGGTCAAACAGAGCAAATAATGGCTAGAGAATGATACTTTACTCTAGGCTTCTCCATGTTGATTATTTGGCGACGGGTTTGTCTAATCATTCCTCCCTAATGATCTCTTTTCTTAATTCTCCAAAGCCTAAATCATCATTCAAGTTTTGTGATACATGGTATACTGATATTTTAAAAAGATTGTTGCTGATGCTACCTCTTCTAAGCCTAAGGGAATTGTTATGCTTCAACTAATGATAATTCTCCAGAATTTAAAGGCACCTCTCAGGCAGCTTAATAAAGATTATTTCACCAATGTACATCAACAACAAGAGCTAAGCAGGGCAAAGCTTGAATGTATTCAAACTAAACTACAAGAGGACCCTCTTAATATGTCTCTTTAGGTTCAAGAAAGAGAAGCAAGAATCAAGTATATGAAACCTCTTGACTCTTCTATTTCCTTGATCAAACAACAAAGTAAGGTCAATTGGATTTGTTATGGGGACCAATGCACCAGAATCTTTTTTGCCAAAATCAAGCAAAAGCAAACTAGCCTCATATGCACATGTCATTAATGACTCCTCAGGTAACGACATTAATGGTTTTGATAAGGAAACTCAAGTTATGATTGTTATCAAGCATTGTTGGGTAAGCAAAGGGATAACAAGACCTATGTTGATATAGCAATGTATTGAAAGCTGGTCTCTTACTTACTATTGAACATCAGTTGTCTGTACGTGCTGCAATAGCTGACTCGTAGATCAAAGGGGCTTTATTTTCAATCCCTAATAACAAATCACCATGTCTAGATGACTTTAGCAGTGGGTTTTTTTTTTAAAAAAATCAAGCTGGCAAGATATAGGCTGCTTTGTGTGTCCTACTATTAAAGAGTTCTTTCACACAAGAAAGTCTACTTAAAGCCATCAACGTCACTTGTCCTGTGATCCTACCAAAAATAGTTTCACCTTCAACAACTGTCGATTTTAGGACCATTTCATGTTGCACAGTTGTTTATAAATGCATATCCAAAATTCTAAGCAAAAGGCTAAATGGAGTCCTTCTTTATCTAACTAATCCCTCCTAAGAATCATTTGTTAATGGAAGAGAACTCATTTATAATATTTTGCTTTGTCAAGAAATTGTAAGAAATTACAATCGGAATTACATTTCTCCTATATGTTATGAAAATTGATCTCAAGAAGGCCTTTAGCTCAGTACAATGGGAGTTCATTAAGGAACTGTTTGAGGGGATTCATGTTCCTCCCATATTTATCCAATGGATCTATTCCCACATCTCTTTTCATAACTTCTCAATTAATATCAATGGAGGATCTTATGGTCACTTTGAAGGGGTAAGGGTTTGAGACAGGGGGATCCACTTTCCCCTCTTCTCTTTGTTATTTTTATAGAATATCTCTCAAGATTACTTAACAACATCCTCTAAAAGTTCCCCTTTAAATATCACCATGGTTGTAAGAAGCTTAATCTGATGCATCTAATGTTTTGTAAATGATTTATTAATGTTGTGTGAAGCTAATCCACAAACTGTAAAGACAATCATGACAGCACTCACACGGTTATCTGATTACACATGCTTAACTGCAAACTTCTCTAAATCGTAGATTTTAATCAGTGGTTACACTAATAGAGTATGTTGGTATATCTTGAGTATTACAGGATTTTCCTCTGGAAAGCTTCCGTTGAAATACCTTGGTGTATCAATTATAGCTAGCAAACTTAGTAAGATTGAATGGAGCTATTGTGCAGAGAAGATTACTACAAGAATAAGGAGTTGGTCATCCAAAAAGATCTCTTATGTTGGTAGAGGTACCTTGGCAAATTCGATTTTGGATGGTATCTTTAATTTCTGGGTAAGCATCTTCATTTTATGTATGGGGGTCATCAAGCAGGTGGTGACTGTATGTAGAAGCTTTATGTGGGGAGCATATAGTTAGTATACGAGGCTTCTATATGTATCATGGGCTGAAATATATTAGTTGTAAACCTATGGAGGGATTGGATTAAAAAGTCTTGAAGCATGGAACAATGGTAGTACAGATAAGCTTATATAGGAAATTGCACTTAAGAAAGACATACAACGGATAAGATGGGTGCACAACAAATAGCAGATAGACAAAACATGGTGGGACAATCTACCTAAGCAGGACATCCGTTGGTTTTGGAGGAAAATTTACAAGGTGAAAGAGTGCTTTACATGGGGGATTATACCCAGCAATAAATGGTACTACGCTCTCTCCATCCTAAAAGCTATTATTTTATCTCTTCAGGATGCAAATGGCTTCCTAATGTCCATGAAGAAAAAGCCTAGGCTAACTTTATTTGTTGTGGAGCCAATGTGCCCAGACATTCATTTTGTGGTTTGCTCTTCATCACTCACAAATTACCTGTGATATGGAGGCTAAAGCAATTCTTACCCCATCTCAGCACAAATTGTCTTCTTTGTGGAGGTAAAGAGGACATTGTAGAACACCTTTTTTTCTTATACCCTTTGGTAATCTCAACTGTGGAATCAATTTGGGCATGGATAGCTACTCTAGTCAAAGTAAGGTGGGTGCAGGAGCTTGAGTAGCAACTCCTTTCATTGCAGTATCTAAGGACAATAAGGAAGTTGATGTATATAACTACTTTTGCAGTGTTGTACAATATCTAGGCTAAAAGGAAAAAAGTTGTGCTTAAAGGCATTGGAGCTATTTCTTCAAGCACAACAAGAAGAATCAAGGAGTAGATTTCCCAAAGGTTTTTATTTTTGTCTGCCAGATCAAATAGATAAAAAACGTGTATAGATATAGTGCTAAGATGAGCTTTTGTGGATGATAGGTTTTATTTTTTGTTCAGGTGGCAATGAAATAATCTTTATCCTTACGCAGCATATGTGTGTATATAATGTACGTGTGTGTGTGTGTCTATACATATATACATATATACATATATATACATATATACATATCCATACACACATACATACATACATACATACATACATACATACATACATACATACATACATACATACATACATACATACATACATACATACATACATACATACATACATACATA
>JACYFF010031955.1:78848462-78878067 GCA_017589665.1 Selenicereus undatus
ATTGGTTATAGTGCTCCGGGCGGGTGGCCCGTAGAGCTGTGAACTCCAACGGGTGGCCGTTGAGTTAGTTTTTATTTTTTTTCAGTGCAGGGGTTTTATTGTAAGGCTGTAAGCCTGGGAAAATGGTCAAGTTTTAGGCGAAACTCTGTCCGTTTTGCCCCAGGATTTAAGAACAAGATAGTAAAACTTCTGACTTTAGGGTTGGGGGCCTTACTTTTTGAGCCCCCATAAAGTTTACTAAATCAAGTAGCCGTGTTCCATCATGGAACGGCGGTAATGCCTCCAATCAAATTAGAAGTCTTCCGTTGCTAAATTATAATAATAAGTGGTTATGTTAGAATAATCAGATATTAGCAATTGGGGGCGTTACAGATGGTATCAGAGCCAGGTTTACCCGTCTGCAGTTTACTTAATTCATAATCATTAAATAAATGAACTATAAATGCCTAGAATCGATATATGTATGCTTAGTTGATTCATGCTCGTTTAATATGTTTAGTTAGACCATGATCGTTCAATAATTCGATATGATAACTATGATAACGAATGCCTGGAACCATAATATGCTTAAATGGCTTAAGTTGATTCGATTACTGACTTCGAAGTAAAAACCGAACGTTTAGGACCGTATTAGGCTTAAAGGGTTTAATTAGGCTTGAAATGTAAATTCGAAACAATAAATGGACACCTCAAATGGCCCTTATATAACTGCCACGCGATAACTTTAATAATTTAGTACAACTAACATATATATATACATGGTATCGTTCAATTCATGCTACCACTTCCTCATATTACTGATAATTGATTCAAGTTCAACCTGAACGAATTTTAATCAATAACTATTGAATTCAAGCTGAACGAATTATAATCAATAACTATTGAATTCAACCTGAACGAATTATAATCAATAACTATTGAATTCAACCTGAACGTACTATAATTAGGAATTATTAAACTTTATTGAAATTAACAATTCAACCATAAGTAGGAGGATGAGGAAACCCACCTCGAATACAAGCTAAAGGACCCGTTTTAGGGTTTGATTCGTGTTGATTCGGTGTAGGTTCGGGCCTTTGTCTCTGCCGTCTCGGCCTCCTGCCCCGTCGCCGGCGTCCGGCGAGCCGTGGGGGTGCCGTGGACCACCCCCACCTGAACCCTCTTTCTCTTCCCCCTACATCCACCTCTGTTTCTCTCTCTGGCCCAACATGGGGCGCCGGGGACGGCCAGGCGTGAATCAACCGGCTGTC
This sequence comes from Selenicereus undatus, assembly GCA_017589665.1. Lineage (NCBI taxonomy): Eukaryota > Viridiplantae > Streptophyta > Magnoliopsida > Caryophyllales > Cactaceae > Selenicereus > Selenicereus undatus. The sequence continues at coordinate 78,849,713 of JACYFF010031955.1, forward strand.
GGCGACACCGTCGGCCTCCCTCACCCTCCCCGGCGTGCGTGTCTGGTCGCCGAGCTGCAAGTCGGCCCCCTTATTCCTCTTCGCGACTCTCCTCTCTCTGGCCGGGCGTGGGGTGGGGAAACGGCTGGCAGACGGCGGCCGGTCGTCGACGGCTCGCCGGTCCCTTCCCCTCCCTCCTTCTCCTGCGTGTGGGGTCGCCGGGATGGGGGTCAAGGAACCCCCCCTCTGCTCGCCATTCTCCCCTCTCCAGTTCTCGATTGCTCTCTGAAAAGAAGAAGGGGCTTCAGCCCCTTTTCTAATTTTATTATTATTTTTTTTTTCCATCCATTACCCCCATATTACATATATAAATATATATACCATGGAATATATTAGGCCTAACTTGGTTAATTTGTAATGAATGAAATTAGAAAGAAGATTAGGTTCGGGTCGTTACAACAGGGATGCATGTACTGAGCTTTGGCTCACAGTTCGAAATGTTTTTATGTTTTGTTTAAGGAAAATGCTCAGTAAACCGGTCTCAGGCAGGCAGGGAGGCTGAAGGTGATAATTAAATCAGGACCGTCCCTATGATTGGCGGATAGAAGTGCTAAGATGTTTTCATGCCTTTTTGTGGTGCATTTTGGTGTTTCATCTATATATTTAAACTGAGTTATGTATGTTGTTATAACCTTGATGTAACTCGGAGAAGTTAGAATCATTCCTGTATGTAATTAAATAGTTTGAATGGACGTGTTTGCCCTTTGAAGATAAACTTTGATTTTATGGCTAAACTTTCATATTTAAGCGAAGCCTTGTCCTTGCGGACGGCGATAACCCCCATTCATTGTTTTTTTTTTGGTGCTATGCTTAGGTAGGTAAATGCAGCTATGATTTAAGTATTATTGGGGCGTTACAGATTTGGTATCAGAGCTAGGTTGAGATTTTCTTGAGGATGGTAGGGCTAGAAACAATAGGGTGAGAGTGGAGGCTAGGAGGGGCTATCGTATATTGCTAGGGTGATATTAGGAGAATGCAAGTTGCTTTTATCTGCATGTTCTTTATTTATGGATGACTATGGTTATGCCTGTCTCTCACACATGTGTTTTTTTTGTTAGATGGATCCCTATGGTGTGAACATGTTGTCGGGAGGATCAATGATAGCACACATTACGCTGCTCCATATTAGTATGGAGGCACACGCGCAGGACCCTTATTCTGAGTTCCACAGTATTGCGTTTCGTGCCCGGAGATTGTTGTGGTCCCTACCCCCGGTTGGCCCGTGGATGGAATTCAGGCACCGTTATAATGACTTTATGACGACAGGGAACCCAGGTGTAGATGGGCCTAGGTTTCAGGCCCAGGGGGGGCTTGGTCGACTCTCACTGCAGAGTTGTTGTTGAGAGAAGAGTTTGAACTGAGGGGACTTACCGTGGAAACCCTTCAGCACGTTTTTCTCCTCCATCAGGTCCATCCTCCACCAGTAGCCCCAGCGCCAGCACAGGAGCCACTTATCCCACCCGTACCAGGCACCAAACTGATGCCTGAAAGCCCTGGGGAGGCCCATGAGGTGATAAACATCCCTGATACCCCGAACCTAGTAGTGATCAGTTCTAGTGAGGACCACCAGGAGGAGGAGGATGATCCTGAGGAGAAGGATCCTTAGAAGGATGATCCCGAGGAGGATCAAGGCAATGAGGAGATGGGGATAGAGCAGCCAGGGGAGGAAGAGGAGGATTAGTTGATGGTAGAGGACGAACATGAGCCCCAAGTTCAACCAGAGGTTGCTGATGCCGAGTCGGAGGCATCCACGAGCAGTTTTGATTCAAGTGAAGAACTTGATGACGAGTAAGACCCAGATTACGATCCATCTAGGGATCGTTAGGTGGCTCTAAGGATCGACGTGGTGTTTTTTTTATTTTATTTTGGGCCCTGTATGTAGATATGGTATGGTGGGATTGGATGGTGATATTTTTGGGGCATCCGGCATTGTATATAGTTAGTCCAATCCTCTTTGACCATGACGACATGATCCGTAACTCTTTTTGGTGATGTGACGGATCTAATGTCTAGGGCTATTTAGTGTTTGGTGTTTAGGAGTAAGAACTAGGCTAGCAGGTGTTATATGCTTTTGTGTTCATGTATATGAACCAACTATGTATGTAAGTAAGCAGTTATGTAATGAAGTTATAACGCTTTGAGTTATGAAATATTTTGTGAGACATCTCTTATGTATTTATTGGGCATGTTTATCCTATATGACTGGGGTCTCAGTGTTTGAATTGTTTTATTTAATGTCTGGTCAGAATGTCTCAGACAATGCAAAATGACAATGAGGTGCATGTAGAGGACAATTTGGAGCTGGCAACTTAGGCAACCCGAGTTACTGGCCAACCTTAGTTGCTGAATTGGTGAAACGAATTCCCCAAGTGTCTACTGAAACGCCTCCCAAGGATGATAAATTGGCAGATAGGGTAGCATGGCGCAACCCTAAAGTTTACAACGGGTCCTATGATCCTGTAGTATTAGAGGAATGGATAAGGGGAATGGAGAAAATTTTTGCAGTAGTTGAGGTACCAGAGGAAAAGAAAGTGAACATTGGGACATATTATTTGTCAGGTGAAGCTGACACTTGATGGAATACAGTGAAGGATAAGCTTGAAGGGCCTGAATTCACCTGCAATGAATTCTTAACAGAGCTGAGGGTGAAATTTTACCGAGTTGTGGTGCAAAGGCAAAAGGCGAAAGAATTTATTGAATTAAAAATTAGCAGTAGCATGTCGGTGATGCAGTATGCTAGTAAGTTCACCGAACTATCTAGGTTTGTCCCTGAATTCGTGTCATCTGAAAGGTTGAAGATGAGAAGGTTTGAGGAAGGTTTGACCTTCTATATTCGAAATCAGTTAGCTGGACAACCCATGCTAACTTATCAAGAATTATATGAGCGACCAACCGAAGTGGAAAGAGTGAAGACGGAGTTAAGGACACTGATTCCAATCAACCATAAGAGAAAGGGGTTTGAGCGGGGGACTCCAAGTGAGAGTGTGAACCAGAACTAGCAAAACCAGAAGAAACCTACTTCTATTCCCTCCAAGAGCCGTCATGCAGGCTCAACAACACCTTGTGCGAAATGTGGAAGAACAAATCATACCACTCCTGAATCCCGCGTTGGCACCAACAAATGCATGTGGTGTGGCAGTCCTGAACATCTTATCGCTACATGCCCCCGATGATTAAAAGTTGTAGATAAGGGTGCAGCGAAACCCTTGGCCCCGCTCCGCCAGGGACCTCCACCTTCAAGGCCTGCAGTTGCAGGAAGGGCATTTGTGATGAACAAAAAGGAAGCTGCTACCTCTGGTACAGTAGTCACTGGAACTCTCTTTTTAAATTCAAAGCCATTTTGCGTATTATTTGATTCAGGTGCCACTCATTCGTTTATATCTACCCGATCTGCTAAACAATTGAGCCTTGAGAACAGAAGGATGGCAACCAATTATAGAATCAAGCTGCCCAATAATTCTGTGATTGAGTGCCCCCTCTCTTATCAACTTGTCCCCATCACCATTGGTGAAACCACCTTCCCTGTGGATTTGATTCAATTTGATTTGTCTGATTTTGATATCATTTTGGGGATGAATTGGTTGCATTCTTATGGAGCCCAAATCGATTGTGAAGATCTTAAGGTTATCCTGAAAGATAAAAAAGGGAGAAAAGTGTTTTTTTATGGGCAGAAAGAGGCAAACTCTTGTCCTTTGATTTCTGCTATGAAAGCAAGTAAGGTATTATATAAAGGATGCATTGGATATTGGTGTTATGCTATCAGCACCCAAACCAAAGAAGAGGAAGTAGAAAATATACCTGTGGTTTGTGAATTTGAAGATGTTTTCCCGGAAGAATTACTCGAACTACCCCCGCAGAGGGAAATTGATTTTGGGATCGAGTTAATTCCTGGAGCCCTACCTATTTCTAAAGCTCCATATTGTATGGCCCCAACCGAGCTTAAGGAATTAAAGCTTCAACTAGATGAACTGTTACAAAAGGGCTTTATTAGGCCAAGTGTGTCACCATGGGGTGCTCCACTGTTGTTTGTCAAGAAGAAGGACGGAACCTTGAGGCTATGTATTGATTATAGGGAGTTGAACAAGATTACCATCAAGAACAAGTACCCTCTGCCACGAATAGATGATTTGTTTGACAAATTACAAGGGGCAGGAGTGTTCTCTAAGATTGACTTGAGGTCAGGGTACCATCAACTTAAGATTAAATCTGATGACATTCCTAAGACAACATTTAGAACCAGGTATGGTCATTATGAGTTCACAGTGATGCCTTTTGGTCTCACTAATGCTCCTGCAGCCTTCATGGACCTTATGAACAGGGTTTTCTGACCTTATTTGGACAAGTTCGTAGTGGTGTTCATAGATGACATCCTTTTCTATTCTAAGGATAAGGAGGGGCATGCTGACCAAAATCGAACTGTACTGCAAACCTTAAGGGAGCATCAACTCTATGGCAAATTAAAAAAATGTGAATTTTGGCTGGAGGAAGTGGTATTTTTGGGGCATGTGGTCACAAAAGAAGGAATTAAGGTTGACCCCCAAAAGGTGAAAGCAATCACCGAATGGCCAAGGCCTACCAATGTCACTGAGATTAGAAGCTTTTTAGGTTTAGCCGGTTACTACCGAAGGTTCGTCAAGGACTTTTTAAAAATAGCTTCACCACTGACCAATTTCCTAAAGAAGGTGAATAAGTTCGAGTGGAGTGAAAGGTGTGAGAAAGCCTTCCAAGAGCTAAGGCAGCGACTGACAACCGCCCCGATCCTAACATTACCAACAGAAGGAAAGGAGTATACTGTTTACAGTGATGCATCGAAGAACGGCCTAGGGTGCGTGTTGATGCAGGAGGACAAAGTGGTACCTTATGCCTCTCGACAACTCAAGCCATATGAGAAAAACTATCCTACCCATGACCTGGAACTAGTAACTATGGTCTTTGCCTTGAAAATTTGGAGGCATTATCTATATGGGGTACCGTGCAAGATCTATACTGATCATCAAAGTTTAAAGTATATCTTCACCCAAAAGGAGCTCAACTTGAGGCAACGGCGTTGGCTAGAGTTGCTTAAAGATTATGATTTGCAGATTCAATACCACCCTGGTAAAGCAAATTTGGTGGCGGATGCCTTGAGTGGGAAGGCGCAACATAGTTCAAACACTATGGTGATTACTCAATTAAACCTCTTGAGAGAATTGGAGGACTTTGGGATTCAATTAGTATCTCATGGGCAAACGAATGCTCAACTATCAGCACTTACTGTTCAGTCTTCCCTAGTGGAAGAAATCCGACTGAATCAAGAAAGTGATCCTAAACTCCTACGTATAAAGCAAAATTTAGAAAAAGGGAAGTTCCCAGGGTTTGTAGTACATGAGGATGGGACTTTGCGGTTCCAGAATCGCCTATGTGTGCCCAAAAATGGGGAGGTAAGAAAGCAAATTTTGGAAGAACCTCACAATACTCGTTATTCAGTGCATCCAGGAGGCACAAAAATGTACAAAGATTTGAGACAATATTTTTGGTGGAATAACATGAAGAAAGATGTTGCAGAATATGTGAACAGGTGTTTAATCTGCCAGAAAGTTAAAGCAGAGCATCAACGCCCTATGGGTGAATTACGACCCTTAGAAATTCCCACTTGGAAGTGGGATTCAATCTCAATGGACTTTGTTATGGGTTTACCCCTTTCTGTCTCGAAGAAGAATGCTATCTGGGTCATAGTGGATCGACTCACGAAGTCGGCTCATTTCCTGCCAATTAAGGATACTTGGGGAATAGAAAGACTAGCCCAACTGTATGTAAAAGAGATAGTCTGTTTACATGAGATTCGTCTCGACATAGTCTCGGATAGGGATCAACGATTCCAGGCGCGCTTCTGGCAAGCACTTCAAAAGGCCTTTAGAACCAAACTAAACTTCAGTAGGTCCTATCACCCAGAGACAAATGGACAAACTGAAAGGGTTAATCAAATTTTGGAGGACATGTTGAGAGCTTGTGTATTGGAATTCCAAGGGAAATGGGAAGATGATTTATCTTTGGTGGAATTCTCTTATAATAACAGCTATCAATCCACCATCAAAATGGCCCCATTTGAGGCTCTGTACGGGAGAAAATGTAGAACCCTGTTGTGCTGGAGTGACTTGGATGAGGCACTGATAATAGGTCCTAAAATGATCCAAGAGACTACTGAGACGATCAGAAAGATTCAGGAGCATATTAGGGTTGCCCAAAGTCAATAGAAAAGTTATGCAGACAAAAGAAGAAGGCCTCTAGAGTTTCAAGTCGGTGATAAAGTTTTCCTAAAAGTTTCACCAACTAAAGGTGTGAAGAGGTTCGGAGTACGAGGCAAATTGAGTCCAAGGTACATTGGACCTTATGAAATCGTTGAGAGGTTGAATCCTGTCGCTTATCGCCTAGAGTTGCCTGTCGAACTTGAGCACGTCCATAACGTGTTTCATATCTCTCAGCTTCAAAAATATATTTCAGATCCAAATCATACCATTGTATCTGAACCTATCGATATCGCTGAAGATCTAGTCTATGAAGAGCGTCGCGTTCAAATACTAGATCGCATGATCAAGCAGCTGCGCAAACAGATACCATTGGTTAAAGTACTCTGGACGAACCATACCTCCCAAGAAGCTACTTGGGAGACCGAGGAGGCAATGAAAGCCAAATACCCACATTTATTCGAGGTAATCTAGCATGATTTGGGGAAGTCCACTAGTTTAGTTTCGAGGACAAAACTTTTTAAGGGGGGAAGACTGTAGTAGTCCGACCCTAAGTTCTGTTTATTAATTTCGTGGCATTAATCCATGTGATTGATTTCATTTCATTCGCATCATTCCTTTTTATATTCCCATCTTTTTATTATTCTCATTTGGTCATTTCTAACGGGCCCTTACTTTGCAATTCAGGGATTTCTTCTTCTCAGTTTTGGAAATTGAGTTAGGCCTTGATATTTAAGAATTTAATGTTTAACATTCTTTTTCATGGCACCACAACCATTTATCCCAAACTTTAAAAAAAAAATTTCAGAAATGCACTCGGTTTCAGTTTTTCGCTAAACCCGAGCCCGTTTAAAGCCGATTTCAATGCAACAAGACTTGACGTTAATTGATTAACTAAATCCTCTTAATTAAGCCTTAACCAAGCATGATATTATTGACTTTTCTACCCTATTTGCAGCCAAGTATTCAGCCATGTATTAAGGTGAGTATAAAAATTAAAAAAGTGGCTTTTATCTTCATTTTACACCAAGTGATTTTCTCTCTCTTCCCACCCCTCTTTCTCTCTCTACTCGGCAGCCCCATCTCACCACCTTTACACCACCAAAAAAACCATCTAATCATCCCCCACTCACCACCCCCTAACACCTCTTTCACTCCTTAAGCATCAAGAAGCATATCAACCTCTTTTGCCAGCACAAAGTAAGTGTTCTTTCACCTCTATGCTGATTTTTGTTTTTGATGTTTGATCTTGTTGGGTTTTGTTCTTTATTTTGGTTGTTTTAATGATGGATTATGCTGTTTTTGTAGTATTAAGAATCACCTTGTTGAGGGTTTATGGTGGAGTTGATTTTGGATGAAGTTAGGGTTAGGGTTTCATCTTTGGTATGCAAGCTTCTTGTTCAAGTGATCTTTATGGCTTGTTTTCTCCTTGTTTTTGCTTATCTTTTAAGGTATTGAAGTTTATTATGGTTTTTATGATGTGTTGGAAAGATGATATGGGGTTCAAGTTGTAACGCCCCAATAATACATAAATCATAGCTGAACATCAAGAACTCCATGGATGGGCATTACCGCCATCCGCAAGGACAAGGCTTCTCTAAAATATGAAAGTTTAACCATAGAATCAAAGTATAACCTTAAAGGGCATTACGCATAATCGAATCATTTAACAACACACGGGAATGATTCTAACTTCCTAGGGTTACATCATACATAACCCAGCTTAAGCTTACAATTATAACATCAAAATACATATTTCAGTTCAAATATACTATACAGTTGGGACACCAAAATGCACCACAACCAGGCATGAAAACATCTTAGCACTTCTATCCGCCGATAAAAGGGACGGTCCTTATTTATTTATCATCTTCAGCCTCCCTGCCTACCTGAGAGCAGTTTACTGAGCATTTTCCTAAAACAAAACATTAAAGCATTTCGAACTGTGAGCCAAAGCTCAGTACATGCATCCCTGTACTGATAAAGATTCAATGGGGAAAGAAATTATGAGGGCCTGCTTTGCAATTCATTTTGACTTTAAAACAGGGAATGAGATGTATATAAAACTCAATTGCCAATTATTATCTGTTAGTGCACCCCTTAGTAACTGTTATGATCTATGTATAGGTGTACACCTGCCAAGTCAACCGGAAGACCTGACCTGAAGCCGCGCGGGTAACTGAAGGGCAACGCCCTATAACTGGTAACTGATGGGGTCACTAATTATGTGATAAATCACTGGTTCAATTAATTCATTGATGTACTTACCAAAGCATTATAATTTCGATAAATATGTGCTAATTTCTAAAGATACAGTCAATGAACGTACCTGGGGCTTTAAAAGTTAGTTCACAGATTAAACAGATGTACTAAAATGGAGAAGAGGATGAGAGCTTAGGCCTTGATGCTGTTCAAAATCATTACAGGCATAAAATTAGTACAATGGATACCCTTAAATAAAAAGGCTCATAAAGAATGGAGTGAATCAGTTAAAGAGAAAAGGCTTATAGAATTTGAGTGAATCAGTTAAACAGAAAAGGCTTATGAAACTGATAAAGGTAAATAAGGTATGGAAATGCTAAGTTAAGGCACTGTAACAAGTTTAGAGGGTAGGGTTTATGATGAGGTACGAAAAGAATAATCCACAACTTATACACCCGACCTCCAACTGAGACATAAGACCCCAATATAAACAGCTTAGGAAGTCCCCTAAAACTTTCCTGAAGGGCACATAACCAGATTCCTATGACAGGTTTCATAAAATCGGGTTAGAATAACAACATGTCAGGTTTTGGTGCCAAAAACAACCATTCTGTCCATTCTGTCCACGTTCCGTAAAATAGCCGTAACTTCCTCCACAGACCTCAGATTAAGGCGATTCAAGAGTCATTTTAAAGCTAACATCCAGACCTATCAACCCACCAAAAATCAGAATTTTTGACCTGGCCGATCATTACCAGTTTTGCTCCAAAGTCTGTCCTGTTTCACTAAAAATTCCAGCCTCACTGATTTAGGTTGTTCTCTCACTTTTTCACACCAAACCTCAACTTAAACTCTTTCTTAAGAACATGTAAGCACACTATGGTACATCCCAACATCATACAAGATCACCACATTCAAATTCATTTTCTATATTTATCCAACATGGCTTACTTTCAAGCACATAAACACATACCTCAAGGTTAACACAACTTTGGTCCAAACCATGCATTTATGGAGAAAACCCTAACTTTGGGTCAACTTGAATCCCATCTCATCTTTCCAACACATCATAAAAACCATAATAAACTTCAATACATTAAAAGATAAGCAAAAACATGAGGAAAACAAGCCATAAATATCACTTGAACAAAAAGCTTGCATTCCTAAGATGAAACCCTAACCCTAACTTCATCCAAAATCAACTCTACCATAAACCCTCAACAACGTGATTCTTTGTACCACAAAAATAGCTTAATCCATCATTAATACAACCAAAATAAACAACAAAAACCAACAAGATCAAAGATCAAAAACTGAAACCGAGCGCTGACTGAGTTCATTTCATTCACATCGTTTCTTTTTATATTCCCATCTTTTTATTATTCTCATTTTGACATTTCTAACAGGGCCCTTACTTTGCAATTCGGGGATTTCTTCTCGTCAATTTTGGAAATGGAGTTAGGCCTTGATATTTAAGAATTTAATGTTTAAAATTCTTTTTCATGGCACCACAATCATTTATCTCAAACTTTAAAAAAATTAAAATAATAATAATAATAATAAAAAAAAAAATTCAGAAATACGCTCGGTTTCAGTTTTTCGCTAAACCCGAGTCCGTTTAAAGCCGATTTCGATGCAAGAAGACTTGACCTTTATTTGATTAACTAAATCCTCTTAATTAAGCCTTAATCAAGTATGATTTTATTGACTTTTCTACTTAAATTTTCAGCCAAGCAATTTGGGGTATAAAAGGCCAAATTTTTCATTTTACTTCATTCTTCACCAAGCAATTTCAAGACACTTTCTCTCTCCTATTTCTCTCCTCCTTCTCTCTAGCACACGACAGCAGCAACTTCAGGAAGTTTAGGGAAGATTGATTTTTGTGGGTGGATAGGTCTGGATTTTAGCTTTAAAATGACTCTTGAATCGCCTTAATCCGAGCTCTGTGGAGGAAGTTATGGCTATTTTACTGAACATGGACATAATGGACAGAATGGTTGTTTTTGGCACCAAAACCTGACATGTTGTTGTTCTAACCCCATTTTATGAAACCTGTCATAGGAATCTGGTTATGTGCCCTTCAGGAAAGTTTTAGGGGACTTCCTAAGCTGTTTATATTGGGGTCTTATGTCTCAGTTGGAGGTCGGGTGTATAAGTTGTTGATTATTCTTTCCGTACCTTGTCAAAAACCCTACCCTCTAAACTTGTTATCGTGCCTTAACTTAGCATTTCCATACCTTATTTACCTTTATCAGTTTCATAAGCCTTTTCTGTTTAACTGATTCACTCAAATTCTATAAGCCTTTTCTCTTTAACTGATTCACTCCATTCTTTATAAGCCTTTTTATTTAAGGGTATCCATTGTACTAATTTTATGCATGTAATTATTTTGAACAACATCAAGGCCTAAGCTCTCATCCTCTTCTCCATTTTAATACATCTGTTTAGTCTGTGAACTAACTTTTAAAGCCCCAGGTACGTTCATTGACTGTATCTTTAGAAATCAGCACGTATTTATCGAAATTATATTGTTTTGGTAAGTACATCAATGAATCATTTGAACCAGTGATTTATCACATAATTAGCGACCCCATCAGTTACCAGTTACAGGGCTTTACCCTTCAGGTCAGGTCTTCCTGTAACGCCCCCAAAATAATAATGACATGATTACTGGTAATTGCAGCGAAAGACTCAGCAAACGAAGGCGCTACCGCCGTCCTGATAAGGACAAGGCTCACTGAAACCATTTAATCTCGCAACTCGTGCTTACAATCACAGAATCTAGTAAACTGAAACACTTCAAGACCGAAGTTCATAATAGTTTAACCATACCATGTACTAACTCACATTCCATACCATACAAGTACTTGACCCTAAGATCGGTTCCAATATTCATGCTATACTGAATCCACTGTGAGCATCTGACGACCTTCAAAAGGCTTGCTAAAATGAGGAATATGTGATACTTCATCTCCTAAAATGGAAAACATGAAAAAAATTCGAAAACATGAGCAAAAACTCGGTACATACATCCCTATATCGTAAAATGAGCATAGAAACATTATTGATGGGTACCCGACTTTGCAATTCATTTAGTTGGCAATAACAATGAAAATGAAAGTAATATGAAATTGAATTGCTCATTATTATCTAGATGTGAACCCCTTCAACTGATATGATCTATACATAGGTGTACACCTGCCAATCCGATCAAGAGTTGGCCTGAAGCCGCACGGGTAAATGATGGGCTGACGCCCTATAGATGATAACTGACGGGGTCCCAAGTTAAATGGCAAATCACTGTATAAACGAATTCATTGATAAACTCATTAAGAGTTGTAACTTGATAAACATGATCTGCTTTCTGAAGATACAGGCAATGGACGTACCTTGAGCCTTTAAAAAATATCATCTGACTTGATACAAGTTAACTGTTTCATAAATATGTTCTGACTTGATAACACTTATGCATAATGGGGAACGATAACTAGGCCTCAACTCTGTTTCATAAATGTCATTGAAAGTATGTGTAGTTAGTAAATGATCTTCACTCGCACAATTGAGTAAGTAAAAGTATGCGTAACAGAAATTGAGTAATTAAATAGTGTACATAATTCGTGTATTTTAATATAACTTCAAAACTGAATTGATGAAAGTAAAATAGTCCACGATGAGATAAATGGTATTACAAAGGAAAAGGCCTGGATGGCGATAACTGAGAGAATGGTTACAGCCTTTTTTGAAATAAGTTGCTGATACAAGTTTAAGGCTCGCTGATGTATAGCTTGGTTTAAGATAACAGCGAGTACACTAGACTGGCTTGATAAATACATTTGATACAATCTGAATTGAGTAAGTAATAGAGGTTTGAGGCCAAGAGAGGTATATCTTGGTTCAATGGCACAAACTGCAATAACTTGGTCTGATAAGTCACAACATCCCACCTCTCATATTTCATTCATAAATCCATTAGATAAAGAATTCCACCTCAAATGGGTCATTGAACTCATTAGAAGCTATTAAGCTCACCAAGCATGGTATTTTCTTTGTGAAATCCATAGCTGAATCAACGCTCAAAAACAAGCTAAAAGCTCCATAAGAGTCCATGAATATTTATTTTCCTCTTAAATGACTTGGCCCAAAATACACAAAATGAGTGCATGATAAATCTCACTTGATGTTTATTATTACTCTTTATACAGTTACTCAGAATGCTTCCAACAATCACAAAACTCAAAATACTCATCCAAATTTCACGAGATCTTACAGGACAATCATAAATAATATGAACGGTCTACAATAAAAGTTTCAGAATTTTCCTCCTAGTATACACTGCACAGAAATTGTAATAACAACCTGATTTACACCCAAGCAGGTCAGTTCACTTCAAAAATTCATAACATTCATTCAGGACCTCAAATGGAGACCTAAAACCCCAATATGAAAAGATTAGGAAGTTCCCAAAAACTTTAATTTATAACTCAAGACATTATTCCCACAATAGGATTCCTAAAATGGGACTAAAACACAAGTGTATCAGTTTTGATCTCATTCTGCGCAGTTTTCGTAAAACGACCATAACGTTTTACACAGACCTCAGATTAAGGCGATTCAAGAGGCATTTTAAATATAACACAATGAACTATCTACCCACCAAAAATCGTAATTTTTGGCCGGACCATTCATTACCAGTTTAATCCCAAAGTCAGCCCTAATTTCCTAAAATTTCAGCCCTTAACTGATTTAACTTCTCTTCCTTTTTCACATAAAAATCACTTGAAATAATTTCAAATCACCACAATCAGATACAAAGAGATCATTTAAGGCCTCATATATATATCCAAACTCTAAACAACTTCATTAATACATAATTACTAAATTCGTATCCAAAACAGGGCAGTTTTCTTCAAAATTCCATAACTCACTGATTACACCTCCAAACTTCATGAAATATTTCCACAAAATCCCAAATAATATAGAGAACCTACAGTAAAAAGATTAGAATATTTGGACAATCCTGTGATTTCCAGAATTTTCGACAGTGGCATATAAACAAATGCAAAATCATGAAAATCATGCTCTTGATCAAATACCCATAACTCCAAACATCTCCAAACTCAATAAAAATTGCACAATAACTATCAATTTGGTCATCCAAACATAACTCATAAAGAAAACAACCATAAAACTCAAGATAAAACAAGTTAGGGTTTTGGGATATACCTCACTTTAGGCTTGAATTAGAGAGAGGAAGAGGTTGTTTTGAGTGATTTGAGGGGTTAGACTTGATAGCTAGCAGCAAGGGCAACTCAGGGCAGTTGGGAGGTGGCCGAAAAAGTGGCCGGGACCACCAAAATGGGTGGCACAAAGGGGCAGTAGCTGTTCTGCTGTGAGGAGAGAGAGAGAATGGGGAAAATGGGTTTGTGAATTACGTTGAATATTTGTGTTGATAAATTTCCTATTAACAGCAACATGTGGCTGAAAATTATCCACCCAAAAATTAGCTTTTTACTAATTAAAATTAGGTGCTAAAATGAGCAATTAGTGAAATAACAAAAGTTAGTAAGGTTTTGGGCTTTTGTTTTGGGCCCAAAAAGCTAAATTGGGGCTTGAAAAATTATTTGGGGGGTTGACAAAAATAAAAATTTGTATTGCTCGGAATTAAATTTTACCGAAGATAAAAAAAATAATTAATCACTAATTTATACTTACCGAGGCCTAATATCGATTCACCCGATATTTATTCAATCAACGAAACTTCGAATTAACAATAAATGAAACTTAAGTTGTAAAGTGGTACCCAAAAATGAAATATCTCCCAACCGGGAAGATTAAATACGATGAATGAAGGTGGAACATTTAAAAGACATGATGCAACTCGTTAAATAAATAAATGGAGCGTAATTGAATTTAATGAATATGATTTGGTTAAACAAATAACCATGAGTGATTAAGTCAATAAACATGGTAAAGTAATTGAATAAACATGATTAATGAAATAAATAAAAATGATTTAAATAACTAACTAAATAAATAAATATAGGTTAGGGTCGGGTTATTATAGTCTTCCCCCCTTAAAGAGTTTCGTCCTCGAAACTTATAACACTTGACAACTATATGCAATGCTTCTGTAAGACACAGGGGTCATTGGTTCCCATTGCTTCCCTCCGAAGGGGTATAATTGCCGAATGAACACTGATTAAGGGTGTACGTATTGCATAACTTCTTAATCCCATGTTGCAGTAGTAGATCCGAATACTTTTCACACAATAGCCTCAATGAACTCAATTACTTTGCTTCAAAGGTAATATTCCCTTCGAAAGAAAAGAACCTTGTTACTGCAAAGGAGGTATTCTACACTGCTGACTCATAAAGCCCAAAGTAACGAGGACTCAATTATCTCTGATGTCCAGTCTCCTGACATCCTTGACTAGATAAGCCCTTCAGAATACTTTATATCGCGTCTGAGACATTGGTTATTTCTTTGTTTTGCCAGCACAACTGTTTTGTCGACTTCGTATCACCTTGACATGTACTTGAATTTTTCATTTTTTCCTCTTATTGCTGGGAGTAGCTCTGACCTTATACTCAATGTGTCTTCTAGCTCATTCCAATATAATTAAACAGTGCTTGAGATTCTGCCCTTCTCAAAATATCACCAGCTGATTTTTCTAACACATCACAAGATCTCCCCTCATCAGACTACTCAGGGATCTGCTCCCAGTTGATAACGGGCAAAAGAAAAAAGACCATGGTTAGGGATGAGAGCGATGAATTTCTCATCTGAGCGAACTATTGCATACAAAAGAAATGAACAATGAGACTAGAAAAGGCAAATAAAGAAGAGATTATCATGGGGTGGTTAGAATATAGTAACCATATGTGTATCATGAATTCTGAAATATAATGCCACAAGAATTGTGGTTATAAATATGGACCATAAAGGGTCCAATAAATAATCCACCAAGGAGAAAGATGGGATGGTTATATTCGGGTTAACTGATGAATTGGAAACAAGATGACAAGCAATTGAGCTTCAACTAGATGACTTTATAGCCACAAGAAACAAGATAAGTGCAATAGATAGATGGGACAAGCAATGTGCAATGGATAGATAAATAGATTGGATAAGCAAGCAATGTCTAATGAATAGATAAATGGATTGAATAGGCTGTAGTGGAAACATGCATTTGCTCATATGGAGCCAAGTTAAGTACGACAATAAGATTAAACAAGGATTACTGAAGTTCACTTATGAGGATATAAAATATAGGTGTGAGAATTGCAAGTGCCATAAATAGATCAATAGATTGAACGAGCAAAGAACCAATGGATGAGTAAATAGATTAAACCGATAAAATACAATGGATAGATCAATATATTAAACAAGTGACATGAGAAACGTGCCTTGGCTCATATAAAACCAATTCAAGTCCAGCAATAAGATTGAACAGAAAAGCTAGAATTTACTTACGAGCAAGTAAGATATATGTGTGGGAGTTGAAGTTCAAAATAGGGAAAGGGGATTATGACAATTACAGTCACCTACACAAATGAGAGCTGAATTACATTATGAATTCAGAATAAGTTATATGAGCGTATTATTATGAATAAGTGAGATGTGAGGTAGATGTGGGAATCAACTCTCAACGAAATGAACTACTGGTCATGATCATGAAATAAAGATGGTGAAGGTCGAGAACACTGGAATGTTGACAATCATATAAGGTCGAATAAAAATGTATTGCATACTTAACAATGGGTTTGCGAAGACATGGAAAATCACACTAATAAGAAACATCGGGTTGAAATGCAAGGGAGATGAAACAATATTGGATAGCATCAAGTTTTGAGGATGAGACAAGCAAACAAGAATTACTATAAATGGGTATTCTTGCAAAAGATAAACTGTGGTTGCATGGTTTAGGTGTGATGTTCGAACCTTAAATCATTCTTAGACAAGACATCTATTGCTGAAAGTTAATCCCATAAATCATTTGTTCAAGGTATAGGGCATCTTGTGCAACTCTCTGTGTATAGTACACGATCATAAGGTTCTGTCTTTCTTCTTCATATGAACCTGAGGTTCCCCACGGGGACACACTTGGTCAAACAAATCCCTTATAATTCATCCATTGAATCTTTAATTCTCTGGACTCTGTTGGGGTTCATATGATAGGGGTTTTGAAAATGGATTGAGTACTTAGAACTAGGTTGGTCTGAAAATCAAATGCTTCTTGGGGAGAAACAATCCTGATAGTCCTCATATGAAACATCTCTAAATCCACCAACTGGAAATATGGATATGGATATACCGAGTGTGGTTGATAAATCACTAATATTCAATACATTAGTGACATGATAATTCACTTGCTTGCACAATGAAGTTAGTGCAGGAATAGGATTTTTCTTCTTTCAGTCCATGGAAACACACGTCTAGTCTTTCCACATTTCTCAAACTAACCTTAAGATCTTTACACGTAGACTTGGCAAAACTGACCCGAAACCCGAACCGAACGACCCGGACCCATACCCGACCCGCCACCCGAAATATGCTCACCCGAAAGTAGACCCGAAACCCGAATTGACCCGAACTGAACCATACCCGACCCGAAATTTTCTACAAAGTTGTTTGTCTTGGCATGACGAGCGTATTTGACCAAAAATTGGTTGACCCGAAATCAACCCGACCCGAACCATACCCGACCCAAACCGAAATGACCTGAAATGTCACTTAACCCGAACATGACCCAACCCGAACTTGACCCGACCCGTACCCAAACCAAATGACCCATTTGCCAGGTCTATTTACACGTCATCTTCTATAAGTACACAATCAGTTCATGTCCATAATGATAACAAGGTATACCAATCAAACTTGATTGAATGCCCAATGAATATGCTTCCAGCAATACTATACATAACACATTCAACTACTTACTGATTTCAGTAAATTTAAAAGACAAGGGGTGATCTAAAGTGCAGAGAGATGCAACCACACCATGAACTCTTGCAAAGATATTTCTTTATTGGTTAAGAAGGATAGGCATGTAAACTGAATGAATGAAAAGACGAGGATTCGTAATGAAAGAAGTAAGACATATAAATGTCCTGCATATACAAGACATGCAGTTTATTCAGGATTGTCATGATAGTAAAGTAAATGAACGATGTTATGAAGTTGAGAGAGAGTATTCAGTAATGAAGGTGAAGAAATGTGACAGATTCCCAAAGCAGCTTTTGAAAAGTTATATGGTATCCGTATGTGAGTAAAATGACGAAGATAAGGGTCAACACTATCAGAAGGAAAATTTATTCATCTGATGTTTGAAAAGACAATACGTCAAGATGAAGGAGTCAATCTTATGACTGAACATGATGTCATCCATCAATACAACAATTTGCAATAAATGGAAGTCTTGGGTAGACATATAAACTTCAGAACTGCTAGCAAATGGAAATAACACAAATCGTTGTTTATCATTACCAAACTAGGTTGTACTAGAAAAGAAAGGATTGCCAAAATAACTTGAATAACGACATGTAGTCATGGCCATAGAGTAGTATGCCAGCATGACGTTACGGTGCTATAACAACACGAACAATATAGTTTCATTTATTGCTGAAAGGGCACTCAATGACTGGGTCTAAAGCAACCAATGGCTTTACAAGCAACAAATGGATAGTGCCCAAATAGAAGCAAAGAGTTCGAGTAGGTAACAATAAAAATATGAACATAGTGATGACTGAGCTGCAAGTAGAATGAGTCAAATATGCTTAGGAAGAACTGCAAATCACATAGTGACGCACATCGGGAGTCATTATAGGCTCCATTATGGAAAGAGAGAATTAAACGACTGAGATTATCAGGGTTTGAATCACCTATAAGAAAGTTTGATCAGATGTGTTTGAAAAAGTCCCCACATACCACATTTGAGAATTCCTATAAACACCCCATTACAAATCAAGAGAGTGTTAGTAGCAAAGAAATGATGCATTTGAACGATTCAAGGTAACTAGGGCAGGAATAAGTCAATGAGGGGAAGTAATGGGAGCATTGCTTATGTAAAGTCTTAGTAGCAAGACCAAATTATTCCGATACATGGCAGCTTATTCTTACTTGCACCACCCACATAATGCCAAATAGTACACCATAAGCTACTAATTGCTATTACCATACATAAGCACTCATTGTAGTGTTCTTCTCATAATACTTCAACTCAAAAATATTGCCCCACCAAGCATTTCCTCATCTAGAGGTTCACCTCTGACTTAACATTGTATAAATCCCTTGAGAAGTTGCAAATGGCACCCCCACATCGACTTCAACCATCACTGTACTCAAGGTCAGGTATATTAATTCATCTCAATGAAACTCTCAAATTCTGGAGCGAAACGGACAGAGTTTCCCCTAAAAACTGGCTAAAACCCAGGCTTAAAGCCTTACAATTGATACCTGAAATGGAGAGAAACACTTTAATAGCTCAACAACCACACGCCGGAGTTCATAACTCAACGGGTCACACACCCGGGGTACACAATTACAAAAATTTATCCAAATACGAGAGATGAAACATACAATACAATTCTCAGATAAATGAGAGCATGCCTTTCTAATAGGTGACCCAAATGGTTCCATAGTCCACTTTGCTCATGCTTGAATCTCATGATATTACCAAATGATTGAGTCATCCAAATGACAATGGTTCCTCCATATATGCCCGTGCATATGAACTTATAGCCAACAACTCATTTAACTGGTCCAACAAAACTCATACACACCTTGATAGCTAACTCATAAACACTTAATAGCTTACTGTGGCCCTTAAACCTTATCTCTGATACCAGTTCTGTAATGCCCCCAAAATAATAATGACATGATTACTGATAATTGCAGCGAAAGACTCAGTAAACGAAGGCGCTACCGCCATCCTGATAAGGACAAGGCTCACTGAAACCATTTAATCTCGCAACTCATGCTCACAATCACAGAATCTAGTAAACTGAAACACTTTAAGACCGAATTTCATAATAGTTTAACCATACTATGTACTAACTCACATTCCATACCATACAAGTACTTGACCCTAAGATCGGTTCCAATATTCATGCTATACTGAATCCACTGTGAGCATCTGACGACCTTAAAAAAGGCTTGCTAAAATGAGGAATATGTGATACTTCATCTCCTAAAATGGAAAACATGAAAACAATTCGAAAACATGAGCAAAAACTCGGTACATACATCCCTATATCGTAAAATGAGCATAGAAACATTATTGATGGGTACCCGACTTTGCAATTCATTTAGTTGGCAATAACAATGAAAATGAAAGTAATATGAAATTGAATTGCTCATTATTATCTAGATGTGAACCCCTTCCACTGATATGATCTATACATAGGTGTATACCTGCCAATCCGATCAAGAGTTGGCCTGAAGCCGCACGGGTAAATGATGGGCTGATGCCCTATAGATGATAACTGACGGGGTCACAAGTTAAATGGCAAATCACTATATAAACGGATTCATTGATAAACTCATTAATAGTTGTAACTTGATAAACATGATCTGCTTTCTGAAGATACAGGCAATGGACGTACCTTGAGCCTTTGAAAAATATCATCTGACTTGAAACAAGTTAACTGTTTCATAAATATCATTGGACTTGATAAATATGTTCCAACTTGATAACACTTATGCATAATGGGGAACGATAACTAGGCCTCAACTCTGTTTCATAAATGTCATTGAAAGTATGTGTAGTTAGTAAATGATCATCAGTCGCACAATTGAGTAAGTAAAAGTATGCGTAACAGAAATTGAGTAATTAAATAGTATACATAATTTGTGTATTTCAATATAACTTCAAAACTGAATTGATGAAAGTAAAATAGTCCACGATGAGATAAATGGTTTTACAAAAGAAAAGGCCTGGATGGCGATAACTGAGAGAATGGTTAGGGCCTTTTCTGAAATAAGTTGCTGATACACGTTTAAGGCTCGCTGATGTATAGCTTGGTTTAAGATAACAGCGAGTACACTAGACTGGCTTGATAAATACATTTGATACAATCTGAATTGAGTAAGTAATAGAGGTTTGAGGCCAAGAGAGGTATATCTTGGTTCAATGGCACAAATTGCAATAACTTGGTCTGATAAGTCACAACATCCCACCTCTCATATTTCATTCATAAATCCATTAGATAAAGAATTCCACCTCAAATGGGTCATTGAACTCATTAGAAGCTATTAAGCTCACCAAGCATGGTATTTTCTTTGTGAAATCCATAACTGAATCAACGCTCAAAAACAAGCTAAAAGCTCCATAAGAGTCCATGAATATTTATTTTCCTCTTAAATGACTTGGCCCAAAATACACAAAATGAGTGCATGATAAATCTCACTTGATGTTTATTATTACTCTTTATACAGTTACTCAGAATGCTTCCAACAATCACAAAACTCAAAATACTCATCCAAATTTCACGAGATCTTACAGGAAAATCATAAATAATATGAACAGTCTACAATAAACGTTTCAGAATTTTCCTCCTAGTATACACTGCACAGAAATTGTAATAACAACCTGATTTACACCCAAGCAGGTCAGTTCACTTTAAAAATTCATAACTTTCATTCAGGACCTCAAATGGAGACCAAAAACCCCAATATGAAAAGATTAGGAAGTCCCCAAAAACTTTAATTTATAAATCAAAATATTATTCCCACAATAGGATTCCCAAAATGGGACTAAAACACAAGTGTATCAGTTTTGATCTCATTCTGCGCAGTTTTCGTAAAACGACCATAACGTTTTACACAGACCTCGGATTAAGGCGATTCAAGAGGCATTTTAAATATAACACAATGAAATATCTACCACCAAAAATCATAATTTTTGGCTGGACCATTCATTACCAGTTTAATCCCAAAGTCAGCCCTAATTTCCTAAAATTCCAGCCCTTAACTGATTTAACTTCTCTTCCTTTTTCACATAAAAATCACTTGAAATAATTTCAAATCACCACAATCAGATACAAAGAGATCATTTAACGCCTCATATATATATCCAAACTCTAAACAACTTCATTAATACATAATTACTAAATTCGTATCCAAAACAGGGCAGTTTTCTTCAAAATTCCATAACTCACTGATTACACCTCCAAACTTCATGAAATATTTCCACAAAATCCCAAATAATATAGAGAACCTACAGTAAAAAGATTAGAATATTTGGACAATCCTGTGATTTCCAGAATTTTCGACAGTGGCATATAAACAAATGCAAAATCATGAAAATCATGCTCTTGATCAAATACCCATAACTCCAAACATCTCCAAACTCAATAAAAATTGCACAATAACTATCAATATGATCATCCAAACATAACTCATAAAGAAAACAACCATAAAACTCAAGATAAAACAAGTTAGGGTTTTGGGATATACCTCACTTTAGGCTTGAATTAGAGAGAGAAGGAGGCTGTTTTGAGTGATTTGAGGGGTTAGACTTGATAGCTAGCAGCAAGGGCAACTCGGGGCAGTTGGGAGGTGGCTGAAAAAGTGGCCGGGACCACCAAAATGGGTGGCACAAAGGGGCAGCAGCTGTTCTGCTGTGAGGAGAGAGAGAGAATGGGGAAAATGGGTTTGTGAATTATGCTGAATATTTGTGTTGATAAATTTCCTATTAATAGCAACATGTGGCTGAAAATTATCCACCAAAAAATTAGCTTTTTACTAATTTAAATTAGGTGCTAAAATGAGCAATTAGTGAAATAACGAAAGTTAGTAAGGTTTTGGGCTTTTGTTTTGGGCCCAAAAACCTAAATTGGGGCTTGAAAAATTATTTGGAGGGTCGACAAAAATAAAAATTTGTATTGCTCGGAATTAAATTTTACCGAAGATAAAAAAAATAATTAATCACTAATTTATACTTACCGAGGCCTAATATCGATTCACCCGATATTTATTCAATCAACGAAACTTCGAATTAACAATAAATGAAACTTGAGTTGTAAAGTGGTACCCAAAAATGAAATATCTCCCAACCGGGAAGATTAAATACGATGAATGAACGTGGAACATTTAAATGACATGATGGAACTCGTTAAATAAATAAATGGAGCGTAATTGAATTTAATGAATATGATTTGGTTAAACAAATAACCATGAGTGATTAAGTCAATAAACATGGTAAAGTAATTGAATAAACATGGTTAATGAAATAAATAAAAATGATTTAAATAACTAAATAAATAAATAAATAAATAAATATAGGTTAGGGTCGGGTTATTATACTTCCGGTCGGCTTGGCAGGTGTACACCTATACATAGATTGTAACAGTTACTAAGGGGTGCACTAACAGATAATAATTGGCAATTTAGTTTTATATACATCTCATTTCCTGTTTTAAAGTCAAAATGAATTGCAAAGCGAGCCCTCATAATTTCTTTTCCAATTGAATCTTTATCAGTACAGGGATGCATGTACTGAGCTTTGGCTCACAGTTCGAAATGCTTTAATGTTTTGTTTTAGGAAAATGCTTAGTAAACCGCTCTCAGGCAGGTAGGGAGGCTGAAGATGATAAATAAATCAAGACCGTCCCTTTTATCGGCGGATAGAAGTGCTAAGTTGTTTTCATGCCTGGTTGTGGTGCATTTTGGTGTCCCAACTGTATACTATATCTGAACTGAAATATGTATTTTGATGTTATAATTGTAAGCTTAAGCTGAGTTATGTATGATGTAACCCTGGGAAGTTAGAATCATTCCCGTGTGTTGTTAAATGATTCGATTACTCGTAATGCCCTTTAAGGTTATACTTTGATTCTATGGTTGAACTTTCATATTTTAGAGAAGCCTTGTCCTTGCGGACGGCGGTAACGCCCATCCATGGAGTTCTTGATGTTCAGCTATGATTTATGTATTATTGGGGCGTTACAGATTTGGTATCAGAGCCAGGTTGAGATTTCTTGAGGAAAGTAGAGCTAGAAACTATAGGGGGAGAGTGGTTGTTAGGAGAGGCTACCGCATGTTGTTAGAGCTATATTAGGAGAATGCAACTTGCGTTTATTTGCATGTTCCTTATTTATGGGTGGCTATTGTTATGTTTGCCTCTACCTCACATATGTGTTTTCTTTGTTTAGATGGATCCCTATGGTGTGAACTTGTTGTCGGGTGGATCAATGATAGCACACATTGTGTTGCTCCATATTAGTATGGAGGCACACGCACAGGACCCTTATTCTGAGTTCTATAGTATTACGTTCCGTGCGCAAAGATTGTTGTGGTCCTTACCTCGGTTGGCCCGTGGGTGGAGTTCAGGCACCGTTATAATGATTTTATGATGACAGGGAACCCAGGCATAGACGAGCTTAGGTTTCAAGACCAGGGGGGCTTGGACGACTCTCAGTGCAGAGTTGTTGTTGAGAGAGGAGTTCGAACTGAGGCGACTTACCATGGAAACTCTTCAGCATGTTTTTCCCCTTCATCAGGCCCATCCTCCACCAGTAGTCCCAGCGTTAGCACAAGAGCCACCCATCCGACCGGTACCAGGCACCCCACTGATGCCTGAGAGCCCTGGGGAGGCCCACGAGGTGATAAACATCCCTAATTCCCCAGACCTAGTGGTGATCAGTTCTAGTGAGGACCACCAGGAGGAGGAGGATGATCCTGAGGAGGATGATCTCGAGGAGGATAAAGGCACTGAGGGGATGGGGATAGAGCAGCCAGGGGAGCAAGAGGAGGAGGAGTTGATGGTAGAGGACGAACATGAACCCCAAGTTCAACCAGAGGTTGGTGATGCCGAGTCGGAGGCATCCACGAGCAGCTTTGATTCAGGTGAAGAACCTGATGACGAGTCAGACCCAGATTACGATCCATCTAGGGATCGTTAGGGATCTATGCATTGGCGTTGCATTTTTTTATTTATTTTGAGCCCTGTATGTAGATATGGTATGGTGGATTGGATGGTTATGTTTTGTGTGACATCTAACATTGTACATAGTTAGTCCAATCCTCTTTGACCATGGCGACATGATCCGCAACCCTTTTTGGTCACGTGACGGATCTAGTGTCTAGGGGTTATTTAGTGTTTAGTGTTTAGGAGCCAGTTTTAGGCTTGCCTACTCAGTTAGGTGTTGTATGCCTTCGTTGTTTGTATATAAATCAGCAACTATGTATGTAAGTAAGCAGTTATGAAATGAAATGAGGATGCCTTGAGTTATGAAATATTCTATGAGCCATATCTTATATATTTATTGGGCATGTTTATCTTATACTTTTGGGGTCCCAGTGTCTGCATTGTTTTATTTAATGTCTGATCAGAATGTCTCAAAACGACATTGAGGTGCATGTGGAGGATAATTCGGAGCAAGGCCAGGGTTCCGGGGATCAAGGCTCATGTCAGGGACCACCACATGGTGATGTGTCGCCGTCACTCTCAGAGTTAGCTAACAACATAGGCAACCCGGGCTACTGGCCAACCCTAGTTGCCGAATTGATGAAGCGGATTCCCCAGGTGCCTACTGAAACCCCTCCCAAGGAGGATAAATTGGTAGATAGGGTAGCACGGCGCAACCCTAAAGTTTACAACGGGTCTTATGATCCTGTGGTATTGGAGGAATGGATAAGGGGAATGGAGAAAATATTTACCGTACTGGAGGTACCAGAGGAAAAGAAAATGAACATTGGGATGTATTACTTATCAGGTGAAGCTGACATTTGGTGGAATACAGTGAAGGATAAGCTCATAGGGCCTGAATTCACCTGGAATAAATTCTTAGTAGAGTCAAGGGCAAAGTTTTACCCAACTGTGGTGCAAAGGCAAAAGGAAAAAGAATTTATGGAGTTAAAAATGACCGGTAGCATGTCGGTGGTGCAATATGCTAGTAAGTTCACCGAACTATCTAGGCTTGTCCCTGAATTTGTGTCATCTGAGAGGTTAAAGATGAGAAGGTTTGAGGAAGGTTTGGCCTTCTATATTCGAAATCAGTTAGTTGGGCAACCAATGCTAACTTATCAAGAACTATATGAGCGAGCAGCCGAAGTGGAAAGAGTGAAGACGGAGTTGAGGACATTGAATCCAATCAACCATAAGAGAAAGGGGTTTGAGCGGGGGAATCCAAGTGAGAGTGTGAACCAAAACCAGAAGAAACCTACTCCTATTCCCACCAAGACCGTCTTGCAGGCTCAACAGCACCTTATGCGAAGTGTGGAAGAACAAATCATACCACTCCTGAATGTCGCGTTGGCACTAACAAATGCATGTGGTGTGGTAGTCCTGAACATCTTATCGTTGCATGCCCCCGACGATTAAAAGCCGTAGATAAGGGCGCTGCAAAACCGTTGGCCCCGCTCCGCCAAGGACCTCCACCTTCAAGGCCTGCAGTTGTAGGAAGGGCATTTGTGATGAACAAAAAGGAAGCTGCTACTTCTGGTACGGTAGTCACTAGAACTCTCTTTTTAAATTCAAAGCCATTTTGCGTATTATTTGATTCGGGTGCCACTCATTCGTTTATATCTACTCGATCTGCTAAACAATTGGGCCTTGAGAACAGAAGGATGGCAACAAATTATAGAATCAAGCTACCCAATAATTTTGTGATTGAGTGCCCCCTCCCTTATCAACTTGTCCCCATCACCATTGGTGAAACCACCTTCCCTGTGGATTTGATTCAATTTGACTTGTTTGATTTTGATATCATTTTGGGGATGAATTGGTTACATTCTTATGGAGCCCAAATCGATTGTGAAGATCTTAAGGTTATCCTGAAAGATGAAAAAGGGAGAAAAGTGTGTTTTTATGGGCAGAGAGAGGCAAACCCTTGTCCTTTGATTTCTGCTATGAAAGCGAGTAAGCTGTTATCTCAAGGATGCATTGGATATTGGTGTTATGCTGTCAGCACCCCAACAAAAGAAGAGGGAGTAGAGAATATACCTGTGGTTTGTGAATTTGAAGATGTTTTCCCAGAAGAATTACCAGAATTACCCCCGCAGAGGGAAATTGATTTTGGGATCGAGTTACTTCCTGGAGCCCAACCCATTTCTAAAGCCCCATATCGTATGGCCCCAACCGAGCTTAAGGAATTAAAGCTTCAACTAGATGAACTGTTACAAAAGGGCTTTATTAGGCCAAGTGTATCACGATGGGGTGCTCCAGTGTTGTTTGTCAAGAAGAAGGACGGAACCTTGAGGCTATGTATTGATTATAGGGAGTTGAACAAGATTACCATCAAGAACAAGTACCCTCTGCCACGAATAGATGATTTGTTCGATCAATTACAAGGGGCAGAAGTGTTCTCTAAGATTGATTTGAGGTCAGGGTACCATCAACTTAGGATTAATGTAACGGCCCGAACCTAATCCTCTTCCTAATCCTCTTTCTAATTATAATCCTCTTTCTAATCCTCTTTCTAATTATATTGAAGTATATATATACCAATATATGAAAAAAAAAGATTTTAAGGGGCCGAAGCCCCTTCTGTTTTCGAAAAAAAAAGGAAAAAGGAAAAAGAAAGAAGAAAGGAAGGAGGAGGAGAAATCAGGGGAAGCAGAGAGGGGGGGTTCGACTCTCAGCCCCCAGACCCACACCCACACTCGCGCCGGGAGAGAGAGGGCGGCTGGGGGAGGTCGCCGGCGACCGGCCGCCATGCCTGACCGGTCTCCCATGCCGGTCGACGCACCAACCTGAGCCAGAGGAGGAGAAAACGCAAAGGGAGGGGAGGAAGAGCAGAACGGCGAGAAGGAAGGGGGGGCTCCTCGACCCCCAGTCCGGCGACGCCACACCCGAGAGAGAGAGAGAGAGAGAGATGGCCGGTGAGGGGACGAGGTGAGGCTCACCGGTGGCCGGCCTTGCGCCCTGGCCGTCTCCCACCGTCTCCCATCGCACAACTCGGGCCAGACACGCTCAGCAAGAGAGCCAGAGAGGGAGAAATGGGCCACGGGAGGTGCCGGCCGGCGACGTGGTGGCTCCTCCGTGGTCCGTCGGCGGTGGTGGCCTGAGGAGCGGTGGTTAGCAGATTGGGAGCAAAGGAAAAAACCCACATCGAATCAACCCGAATCAAACCCTAAAACGGGTCCTTTAGCTTGGGTTCGAGGTGGGTTTCCTCATCCTCCTATTTATGGTTAAATTTTTAATTGCAATAGAGTTTAATGATTATCGATTCTAGTTCGTTCAGGTTGAATTCGATTGATTATAATTCGTTCAGGTTGAATTCGATTGATTATAATTCGTCCAGGTTGAATTCGAATCAATTATCAGTAACTTGATTATTAATTTCGTTAAAACTTACTGATTAGCGATTATAGTTCATTCAGGTTGAATTCGAGTCAGTTATCAGTAATATGAGGAAGTTATAGTGTTAATTGAACGATATCATGTATATATATGTGTTAGTTGTACAAATTAAAGTTTATCGTTCGACAATTAAATAAGGGTCATTTGAGGCGTTCATTTATTGTTTCGAAGTTACATTTCAAAGCCTAAACAAACCATTTAAGCCTAATACGATTCTTATTACTTCGAAGTCAGTAATCGAACCTACTTAAGCAACGTAAGCATATTACGGTTCTAGGCATTCATTTATCATATTATCATATTCGAACCTAACCATATATACGTTGATTCTAACCATTTATAATTAACTTCGAAGTCAATACACGGTATGAATTAACTAAACGTACATTCGTCGCTTCTAATAACTTATAATCCACTTCGAAGTTAGTCTTCAGGCATGATTTAGCAGAACAGGTCCGAATCAAAGCTAAACATGCATAACTTATTGATTTATGTTATTTGTCAATTATATGAAAATTTATGAGTATGTCAAGTTTATCGAATATATATATATATATATATATATATATATATATATATATATATA
>JACYFF010031955.1:78878167-78928439 GCA_017589665.1 Selenicereus undatus
ATAATCAAATTGATATATATATATATATATATATATATATATATATATATATATATATATATATAACGTTCTTCATTAATTATGCATTTTATCGATTATTGATTTTCTAACGCATATTCATGGCATTCTATTACTCATTGATTATATAACGTTTATTAATTGCATTTTATTGATCCTTGCAATTAATTGATCATTGATCTCATCTCGTATGAAACACATATCGTTCATCGATTATGCATATTTATCGAATTATATATAGTGTTCGTCGATCATATAAGTTTAGCGTTTATATAACGCTCATTATATATATATGATGTTCATTGTGTATGCTCACTTAAAGTTCATTGCTTATATAACGCTCATCGTATATATATTGTTATATATAACGTTCATTGAATATGCCTGCTCACTTGCAGTTCATTGATTTTATAACGCTCACTGATTATACAAGATTATAGTATCGATTATATGCATGATTACATTAGCGATTACTAGTAGATCTTGATCCATAGGGTGAATTCCTGGATTATATAATAGACATAGAAACCATGATCCATAAGGTGATTTCATGGATTATATGATAGAAATTTTAGGTGGAAAATAGTTCCACCTTAATTGGAGTAGAAGTGAGGCCACCTCGGTACGTACATTGCCTATGTTCTTCAAAAACTCTATGTTATTCACAAACTCACAGTATTCTCAGCAATAAAAAATCAAAACAAGATTCATTTAATGAACCAAGTTCTCAATGTTTTGTTAGATAAACAAGTGGCCCCGCTCATTTATCATCAGGGCTTATGCCCTTCAGTTATCAAGGCTTATGCCGACCAGTAAACCCGCGTGCGGCGTCATGTACCACGGAAATCTACGCGCGCGAAGAATCAACTCAGGTTTCTCGATCGGCCTGGGGGGTGTGAGCACCCGAAGTACGATCGTCTCAAGATGTACATCGACCAAGGGGTTCACTTTCAAATAATAAAAATCAACAAATCAATTTTACTTATACATTCTCTCCCTCCGGTTTGCAAAACAAAATATTTTGAAATACGGGCGCCCAACCATTTGACCACCAAGTATGTTTTACTGCATAGGGATGTACGTCTGAGTTCCGGCTTATATTTCGAAACATGTTAGGTCTTATATTTCGAAACATGTTAGGTAGAAAATAGTCACATGTTTCATCTATTGCCTAAGTTGTAACCAACCTAAAATAGTTTCATGTCTAGTCGATAGACATTAGTTTATCGATCGACATTACATAGACATTAGCTTACAATCGACATTTTAAGTTTATTGCCTCTATATGTTTATCGATCGTATACACCGTATCCATTATATAGATTATCGATTGCATAGTTCATCGTATCGTATCCATTGATTATGTGAAGGACATGGATATCGTATGGTGATTACATGACGTTTGTCAATTGTATATTATAATCAAGGTCCATAAATGCTTTATTACATGATCGCTAAGTGCTTCTAATTGTTTATCAGCTGCCTGTTTGCATCGATAAGTCATTGGTAATGAAGTAACCTAAAACCATCGGATTGAGCAACCGAGCGAGTCAGGTGACTAGTAAATAGGTCGAGGAATAAAGCATTTTTAAGTGTTATTTGCATCTACAGCTTAACCAACTCAGTATCTTCCTAGAAGCTTGCATGTAACTTCAACTAATATGTTTCAAGCTCATTATTTGGCAGAGGATTCAAAAATCAGTATTTCATTCCTCTGCCAGTAGGCAGAGGATGCAAAAACCAGTATTTCACTTCTCTGCTAGAAGGCAGAGTCAGAGTATTTCATTTCTCTGCCAGTAGGCAGAGGATGCAAAAATCAATATTTCATTTCTCTGCTAGAAGGCAGAAACAAAGCTCAGTATTTCACTTCTCTGCCAGTAGGCAGAGAATGCAAAGCTCAGTATTTCATTTCTCTGCTAGAAGGCAGAAACAAAGCTCAGTATTTCATTTCTCTGCCAGTAAAGAGAGGATTCAAAGTTCAATGTTACATCATGTTGCCAGTAGGCATATGTGGAAGTTACATGTTTCATAGCTCAGTTAATATGCAGTGGAGTCACGGGAAACATGATCAATTGAATAAACAAGCATGTAAAGTTCAGAGGTCCATATATTCATTTTATTGCTCTTACTACTTGATACTGAAGAAGATTATTGAAAAATTGAATTGAAAACCTGAAAAGGTGATTAATTGTTTATGTCTTATTTAGAAAATGATGTTATAGATCCAAATTTATGATACGAGTACAAGAGGAGAGGAGATAATGGTATTCATAGATCATGTCCACTACTTACATTAGCATATGATATTGTTTTATTAAGTTTACGAGTTCATACGAATGGCTTTTGGTGCAAATGCTATTTCTCTTGCTTTGTGATTGGAATACACTATGCGACAGGTGAATTCTTCAAAGAAAAGGAATTACGAACAACGGTTGTAACTTATTATTGCATCTTTTAGGGGAGGGGGCTATCCACTGTGCGATTATCGCTCATCCCATCTATCATTGTGCCTCCAGGTTTCTGAAGGAAGCCGAAAGGGAGTCACTGCTGCCTAGAAGTGAAATGATGGACTCGTACGTGAACTGCAATGTGTTTTGTGGTGTGTGTTTGTAAATTGAGGTCTTATGTGCTTAGTTGCATATCATTTAGAGTCGCTCTGTATGGCCATATGAGCCACCATCTAAGTTGTCAGGTCTGTATTGTATTTGTCGTCTTTTATTTGGTTATCATTAAACTGCATTGGTTATAGTGCTCCGGGCGGGTGGCCCGTAGAGCTGTGAACTCCGGCGGGTGGCCGTTGAGTTAGTTTTTATTATTTTTCAGTGCAGGGAATTAATTGTAGGGCTGTAAGCCTGGGAAAATGGTCAAGTTTTAGGGGAAACTCTGTCCGTTTTGCCCCAGGATTTAAGAACAAATTAGTAAAACTTCGGACTTTAGGGTTGGGGGCCTTACTTTTTGAGCCCCCATAAAGTTCACTAAATCAAGCAGCCGTGTTCCATCATGGAACGGCAGTAATGCCTCCAATCAAATTAGAAGTCTTCTGTTGCTAAATAATAATAATAATAAGTGGTTATGTTAGAATAATCAGATATTAGAAATTGGGGGCGTTACAATTAAATATGATGACATTTCTAAGACAGCATTTAGAACCAGGTATGGTCACTATGAGTTCACAGTGATGCCTTTTGGTCTCACTAATGCTCCTGCAGCCTTCATGGACCTTATGAACAGGGTTTTCAGACCTGATTTGGACAAGTTTGTAGTGGTGTTCATAGATGACATCCTTATTTATTCTAAGGATAAGGAGGGGCATGTTGACCAATTGCGAACAGTACTGCAAACCTTGAGGGAGCATCAACTCTATGGCAAACTAAAGAAATGTGAATTTTGGCTGGATGAAGTTGTATTTTTAGGGCATGTGGTCACAAAAGAAGGAATTAAGGTTGACCCCCAGAAGGTGAAAACAATCACCGAATGGCCAAGGCCTACCAATGTCACCGAGATTAGAAGCCTTTTGGGTTTAGCCAGTTACTACCGAAGGTTCGTCAAGGACTTTTCGAAAATAGCTTTATCACTGACCAATCTCCTAAAGAAGGTGAATAAGTTCGAGTAGACTGAAAGGTGTGAGAAAGCCTTCCAAGAGCTAAAGCAGCGACTGACAATCGCCCCGATTCTAACATTACCAACAAAAAGAAAGGAGTATACTGTTTACAGTGATGCTTCGAAGAACGGCCTAGGGTGCGTGTTGATGCAAGAGGACAAAGCGGTAGGTTATGCCTCTCGACAACTCAAGCCATATGAGAAAAACTACCCTACCTATGACCTAGAGTTAGCAGCTGTGGTCTTTGCTTTAAAAATTTGGAGGCATTATCTATATGGGGTCCCATGCAAGATCTATACTGATCATCAAAGTTTAAAGTATATTTTCACCCAAAAGGAGCTCAATTTGAGGCAACGACGTTGGCTTGAGTTGCTTAAAGACTATGATCTGCAGATTCAATATCATCCGGTCAAAGCAAATGTGGTGGTGGATGCCCTGAGTAGGAAGTCACAACATAGTTCAAACACTGTGGTGATTACTCAATTAAACCTCCTGAGAGCAATAGAAGAGAGAAAGTGTCTTGAAATTGCTTGGTGAAGAATGAAGTAAAATGAAAAAATTGGCCTTTTATACCCCAAATTGCTTGGCTGAAAATTTAAGTAGAAAAGTCAATAAAATCATACTTGATTAAGGCTTAATTAAGAGGATTTAGTTAATCAAATAAAGGTCAAGTCTTGTTGCATCGAAATCGGCTTTAAACGGGCTCGGGTTTAGCGAAAAACTGAAACCGAACGCATTTCTGAAATTTTTTTTTTATTTATATTTTTTATAAAGTTTGAGATAAATGGTTGTGGTGCCATGAAAAAGAATTTTAAACCTTAAATTCTTAAATATCAAGGCCTAACTCCATTTCCAAAATTGACGAGAAGAAATCCCCGAATTGCAAAGTAAGGGCCCTGTTAGAAATGTCCAAATGAGAATAATAAAAAGATGGGAATATAAAAAGAAATGATGTGAATGAAATGAACTCAGTCACATGGGTTGATGACATGAAATTAATAAACAGAAATTAGGGTCGGACTACTACACAAGTTGACCCAAAGTTAGGGTTTATCCAAGAATGCATGGTTTGGACCAAATTTGTGTTAAACTTGAGGTATGTGTTTATGTGCCTAGAAAGTAAGCTTTGTTGGATATATTTATGAAGTGAATTTGAGTGTGGTAATCTTGTATGATGTTGGGATGTACCATAGTGTGCTTACATGCTCTTCAGAAGGAGTTTAAGTTGAGGTTTGGTGTGAAAAGTAAGAGGACAACCTAAAACAGTGAGGCTGGAATTTTCAGTGAAACAGGACAAACTTTGAAACAAAACTGGTAATGATCGGCCAGGCCACAAATTATGGTTTTTGGTGGGTTTATAGGTATGGATGTTAGCTTTAAAATGAATCTTGAATTGCCTTAATCCGAGGTCTGTGGAGGAAGTTATGGCTATTTTACTGAACCTGGGCAGAATGGACAGAATGGTTGTTTTTAGCACTAAAACCTGACATGTTGTTGTTCTAACCCCATTCTATAGAACCTGTCGTGGGAATCTGGTTATGTGCCCTTCAAGAAAGTTTTAGAGGACTTCCTAAGCTGTTTATATTGGAGTCTTACGTGTCAGTTGGAGGTCGGGAGTATAAGTTTTGCATTATTCATTCCATACCCTCGCCATAAACCCTACCCTCTAAACTCCCTACCGTGCCTTAACTTAGCATTTCTATACTTTATTTAACTTTATCAATTTAACCTATTAACTAGTTCACACAAATTCTTTATAAGCCTTTTCTATTTAAGGGTGTCCATTGTACTAATTTTATGCCTATAATGATTTTGAACAGCATCAAGGCCTAAGCTCTCATCCTCTCCATTTTAGTCATCTATTTAATCTGTGAACTAGCTTTTAAAGACCCCAGGTACGTTCGTTGACTGTATCTTTAGAAATCAGCACGTATTTATCGAAATTATAAAGTTTTGGTAAGTACATCAATGAATCAATTGAACCAGTGATTTATCACATAATTAGTGACCCCATCAGTTATCAGTTATAGGGCATTGCCCTTCAGTTACCCGCGCGGCTTCAGGTCAGGTTTTTCGGTCGGCTTGGCAGCTGTACACCTATACATAGATCGTAACAGTTACTAAGGGGTGCACTAACAGATAATAATTGACAATTTAGCTTTATATACATCTCATTCCCTGTTTTAATATACAAATGAATTGCAAAACGGGCCCTTATAATTTCTTTCCCCATTGAATCTTTATCAGTACAGGGATGCATGTACTGAGCTTTGGCTCACAGTTCGAAATGTTTTTATGTTTTGTTTGAGGAAAATGCTCAGTAAACCGCTATCAGGCGGGCAGGGAAGCTGAAGGTGATAATTAAATCAGGACCGTCCCTATGATTGGCAGATAGAAGTGCTAAGATATTTTCATGCCTTTTTGTGGTGCATTTTGGTGTTCCAACTATATATTTAAACTGAGTTATGTATGTTGTTATAACCTTGATATAACTCGGAGAAGTTAGAATCATTCCTGTCTGTAATTAAATGGTTTGAATGGACGTGTCTGCCCTTTGAAGATAAACTTTGATTTTATGGCTAAGCTTTCATATTTAAGCGAAGCCTTGTCCCCTTGCGGACGGCGGTAACGCCCATTCATTGGTTTTTTTTGGTGCTATGCTTAGGTAGGTAAATGCAGCTATGATTTATGTATTATTGGGGCGCTACATTGCATAAGATCAATATTACGATATCAACGTAACTCATCAAAATAAAATATTCAACATGTCAATATCAGCATGACCCATCATATCAATATTAACCACCAATTGAAGAAAGGAACATTAACCTTATGTCTTTCCATGAATGAATGGCACTCTTGTCTTATGAATGATTGACCATTTAGAACAAAGTGCGAAAGAAACCATTTTCTTTTGACCTAATTCTCTGTGGAATTAAAATTTTGTCTCGGATAGTCTTGACAGATTTGAAATGGCTTTGAAAGATGAAAATGTTGGAAGTTGCATACTTGAATATGTTGGAGATCAAATTGAAGAAGAAGCTTCATATATTGGTTAAGCGATTGGAGCTTTATAGTAAATTTTTTTTGGGAATCTTCTACTTCGTTATCTTCTAAATAGTCATAATTAGAAGACTTGCAGACATGGCATATGAAGATCGAATAAGTTTAACATTTTCAAGAAATTTTCGGGATGAATCTTTGTCTTGGCTTGAAGTAAATTCTACTAATACTCTACCATCGGGCTCCTCTATTAGTTGTTGAATATTCTTTTGAGCAATATTTCTCGTTGGGCTAGTATTTTGAATAGTAAATTCTTTACGAATAGTAATTTCATTCCGTCTTAATAACTTTGGGGTAAAAGTGGCAACATTATCTGATTGGATTTTAATATCTTTGTTTCATCTAAACTAAGTTTTAATATAAATTTGGGATTAAGTTGGAATGATAAAAATTTGAAATACACTCTACGAGTAAATGCAAAATTTCTTGAGAGCTCACTAATGTGGACCTGAATTTTTTTCCAGTGATCATTTATGTCCACCGAATAATATGGACAACAATTAAAATATATGGGACCATTGCCATTGTACGTTTGAATCATAACTAAAGATGGATCTTTGTGACATATTAATCCATTGTCTCTAGTTGCTGTGAGCATAGGATAATCGAACCCTGATGTTGTTAATGGTTTGAGTGCAGCCTAAGTCACACCAAAACGAATATGTCCATATTTCTTTTTGTATTTTTCAATAGCAATGTTAGAAAGTAAGTTAAT
Source organism: Selenicereus undatus (assembly GCA_017589665.1). Taxonomy (NCBI): domain Eukaryota; kingdom Viridiplantae; phylum Streptophyta; class Magnoliopsida; order Caryophyllales; family Cactaceae; genus Selenicereus; species Selenicereus undatus. Next base: position 78,885,565 of record JACYFF010031955.1, read on the forward strand.
GGTTTCAAATTCTTCATCTGAACTAAAAGTTTCTTCACGATCTTTGATTGATAACATCGAAATTAAGCTTACCATTTCTACCTTTTGCTTAGGAATTTTCCAATTTGAAAAATATTCTGGACAACTAACACTCTTACAATTACCCACGTTAGACTTCTTCACACAACCTAAACAAAGACGATCGCTAAACCAAGAGGTCGATTGAGTCACGTTTGAACACTTAGTCAAGAGTCATGCACATTCTATCGGGGCGCCTAGGAGCACCCTATCGAGACCACCTAACACACCAGGATCAACCTCGGCAGGTATGGTAACTTTCTAAATGTAGGATTAACTCGAAGGTAGCGGAGTGTCAAAATGATTTATGTGAAATGTAATTCTAAATTAATAGTTGACATGAATAAATGAGCGAACAAAAACTTACATTCATTTAAATAAAACTTTGTAAAAAGATTCAATTGAGGCACTAGGTAATGGAGTACAACGGAGTGGAGAAAGCTTAAGAGAGCTTGAGGCGATAAAGGATTACAAGAGTGAGTGTGAGTGTGTCAATTAGGCTGTACGATTGAATTGAATCTTGATCTTAATAATGTGTGCTGACAATCTTGGAGACAATCTTGAATTATTGCCGCTTCTTCTTGAACTTGGACTGCCACCATGTTATAAGTGAAACAGTGTTGCACAATAGTGAACTTTGGACCGAACTTGAATTATTGATGTGATGGGTGGTGCTGATGCTCACACGTTGAACAATTTGTTTTGATGTGTCATAGTGATATCCTATTGAGTTGTCCTGAATAGTAACCATGCATTATAGCGTTGAGTAATAATTACCTTTGATGAGCATATATCAATAATGATTTTGAGACGTTGACCAGAAACGTTACATAAGATCAATATTACGATATCAACGTAACTCATCAAACGAAATTACTTAACATGTCAATATCAGCATGACCCATCATATCAATATTAACCACGAATTGAAGAAAGGAACATTCACCTTATGTTTTTCCATGAATGAATGCCACTCTTGTCTTATGAATGATTGAGCATTTAGAACACAGTGCGAAAGAAACCATTTTCTTTTGGCCTAATTCTGTATGGAATTGAAATTTTTTCTCGGATAATCTTCACTGATTTGAAGTGGCTTTGAAAGATGAAAATGTTGGAAGTTGCATACTTGAATGTGTTGGAGATCGAATTGAAAAAGAAGCTTCATATATTGGTTAAGCAACTGGAGCTTTATAATAAATTGTTTTTGGGAATCTTCTACTTGGTTATCTTTTAAATAGTCATAATTAGAAGACTTACAAGACATGGCATATGAAGATCGAATAAGTTTGACATTTTCAAGAAATTTTCGGGATGAACGTCTGTCTCAGCTTGAATTAAATCCTACTAATACTCTACCATCGGGCTCCTCTATTAGTTGTTCAACATTCTTTTCAGCAATATTTCTCAATGGCCTAGTATTTTGAATAGTAAATTGTTTAGGAATTGTAATTTCATTCCATCTTAATAACTTTGGGGTAAAAGTAGCAACATTATCTGATTGGATTTTAATATCTTTGTTTCATCTAAAGTAAGTTTTAATATAAATTTGGGATTAAGTTGGAATGACAAAAATTTGAAATACACTCTACGAGTAAATGCAAAATTTCTTGAAAGCTCACGAATGTGGTCCTGAATTTTTTTCTAGGGGTCATTTATGTCCACCGAATAATATGGACAACAATTAAAATATATGGGACCATTGCCATTGTTCGTTTAAATCGTAACTAAAGATGTATCTTTGTGACATATTAATCTATTGTCTCTAATTGCTGTGAGCATAGGATAATCTAACCCTGATGTTGTTAAATGTTCGAGTGCAGCCTAAGTCACACCAAAACGAATATGTCTATATTTCTTTTTGTATTTTTCAATAGCAATGTTAGAAAGTAAGTTAATGGTTTCAAATTCTTCATCTGAACTAAAAGTTTCTTCACGATCTTTGATTGATAGCATCGAAATTAAGCTTACCATTTCTACCTTTTGTTTAGGAATTTTCCAATTTGAAAAATATTCTGGACAACTAACACTCTTGGTATTACCCACGTTAGACTTCTTCACACAACCTAAAATAAGACGATCGCTAAACCAAGAGGTCGATTGAGTCACATTTGAACACTTAGCCAAGTGCCACGCACATTCTATCGGGGCGGCTAGGACCACCCCATCAAGACCACCTAACACACCAGGATCAACCTCGACGGGTATGGTAACGGTCTAAATGTAGGATTAATTCGAAGGTAGCGGAGTGTCAAAATGATTTATGTGAAATGTAATTCTGAATTGATAGTTGACATGAATAAACGAGCGAACAAAAAATTACTTTTATTTGAATAAAACTTTGTAGAATGATTGGATTGAGGCTCTAGGTGATGGAGTACAAAGGAGTGGAGAAAGCTTAGGAGAGCTTGAGGGGATAAAGGATTACAAGAGTGAGTGTGAGTGTGTCAATTAGGCTGTATGATTGAATTCAATCTTGATCTTAATAATGTGTGCTGACTATCTTGGAGACAATCTTGAATTATTGCCGCTTCTTCTTGAACTTTAACTGCCACCATGTTATAAGTGAAACAGTGTTGCACAATAGTGAACTTTGGACCGAACTTGAATTAATGATCTGATGGGTCGTACTGATGGTCACAAGTTGAACAATTTGTTTTGATGAGTCATACTGATATCCTATTGAGCTGTCTTGAATAGTAACCATGCCTTATTGCGTTGAGTAATAGTTACCTTTGACGAGCACATATCAATATTGATTTTGACACGTTGACCAGAAACGTTGCATAAGATCAATATTACGATATCAACGTCACTCATCAAAATAAATTATTCAACATGTCAATATCAGCATGACCCATCATATCAATATTAACCACCAATTGAAGAAAGGAACATTAACCTTATGTCTTTCCATGAATGAATGGCACTCTTATCTTATGAATGATTGAGCATTTAGAACACAGTGCGAAAGAAACCATTTTCTTTTGGCCTAATTCTCTATGGAATTAAAATTTTGTCTCGGATAATCTTAACTGGTTTGAAATGGCTTTGAAAGATGAAAATGTTGGAAGTTGCATACTTGAATATGTTGGAGATCCAATTTAAGAAAAAGCTTCATATATTGGTTAAGCGATTGGAGCTTTATAATAAATTTTTTTTGGGAATCTTCTACTTGGTTATCTTTTAAATAGTAATAATTAGAAGACTTACAAGGCATGGCATATGAAGATCGAATAAGTTTAAAATTTTCAAGAAATTTTCGGGATGAACCTTTGTCTCAGCTTGAATTAAATCCTACTAATACTCTACCATCGGGCTCCTCTATTAGTTGTTGAACATTCTTTTGAGCAATATTTATCGGTGGGCTAGTATTTTGAATAGTTAATTCTTTAGGAATAGTAATTTCATTCCATCGTAATAACTTTGGGCTAAAAGTGGCAACATTATCTAATTGGATTTTAATATGTTTGTTTCATCTAAAGTAAGTTTTAATACAAATTTGGGATTAAGTTGGAAGGATAAAAATTTGAAATAAACTCTACGAGTAAATGCAAAATTTCTTGAAAGCTCACGAATGTGGCCTGAATTGTTTTCCAGGGGTCATTTATGTCCACCGAATAATATGGACAACAATTAAACTATAGTGGACCATTGCCGTTGTTCGTTTGAATTGTAACTAGAGATGGATCTTTGTGAAATATTAATCTATTGTCACTAATTGCTGTGATCATAGGATAATCTGACCTTGATGTTGTTAAAGGTTCGAGTGCAGCCTAAGTCGCACCAAAACGAATATGTCTATATTTCTTTTTGTATTTTTCAATAACAATGTTAGAAAGTAAGTTAATGGTTTCAAATTCTTCATCTCAACTAAAAGTTTCTTCACGATCTTTGATTGATAACATCGAAATTAAGCTTACCATTTCTACCTTTTGCTTAGGAATTTTCCAATTTGAAAAATATTCTGGACAATTAACACCCTTGCTATTACCCATGTTAGACTTCTTCACACAACCTAAACTGAGACGATCGCTAATCCAAGAGGTCGATTGAGTCACGGTTGAACACTTAGCCAAGAGTCAAGCACATTCAACATGTCAATATGAGCACGACCCATCATATCAATATTGACCACCAATTGAAGAAAGGAACATTAACCTTATGTCTTTCCATGAATGAATGTCACTCTTATCTTATGAATGATTGAGCGTTTAGAACAAAGTGCGAAAGAAACCATTTTCTTTTGGTCTAATTCTCTATGGAATTAAAATTTTGTCTCGGATAATCTTCAGTGATTTGAAATGGCTTTAAAAGATGAAAATGTTGGAAGTTGCATACTTGAATATGTTGGAGATCCAATTGAAGAAGAAGCTTCATATTTTGGTTAAGCGATTAGAGCTTCATAATAAAATTTTTTTGGAAATCTTCTACTTGGTTATCTTTTAAATGGTCATAATTAGAAGACTTACAAGGCACGACATATGAAGATCGAAGAAGTTTAACATTTTCAAGAAATTTTTGGAATGAACCTTTGTCTCAGCTTGAATTAAATCCTAATAATACTCTACCATCGGGCTCCTCTATTAGTTATTGAACATTCTTTTGAGCAATATTTCTCGGTCGGCTAGTATTTTGAATAGTAAATTCTTTAGGAATAGTAATTTCATTCCATCTTAATAACTTTGGGGTAAAAGTGGCAACATTATCTGATTGGATTTTAATATCTTTGTTTCATCTAAAGAAAGTTTTAATATAAATTTGGGATTAAGCTGGAATGATAAAACTTTGAAATACACTCTACGAGTAAATGCAAAATTTCTTGAAAGCTCACGAATGTGGACCTGAATTTTTTTGCAGGGGTCATTTATGTCTACCGAATAATATGGACAACAATTAAAATATATGGGACCATTGCCGTTGTTCGTTTGAATCGTAACTAAAGATGGACCTTTGTGACATATTAATCTATTGTCTCTAATTGCTGTGAGCATAGGATAATCTAACCCCGATGTTGTTAAAGGTTCGAGTGCAGCATAAGTCACACCAAAACGAATATGTCTATATTTCTTTTTGTATTTTTCAATAGCAATGTTAGAAAGTAAGTTAACGGTTTCAAATTCTTCACCTGAACTAAAAGTTTCTTCACGATCTTTGATTTATAACATCGAAATTAAGCTTACCATTTCTACCTTTTGTTTAAGAATTTTCCAATTTGAAAAATATTCTGGACAACTAACACTCTTGGTATTACCCACGTTAGACTTCTTCACACAACGTAAACTAAGACGATTGCTAAACCAAGAGGTCGATTGAGTCACGCTTGAACACTTAGCCAAGAGTCATGCACATTCTATCGGGGCGGCTAGGACCACCCCATCGAGACCACCTAACACACCAGGATCAACCTCGGTGGGTATGCTAACGGTCTAAATGTAGGATTAATTCGATGGCAGCGGAGTGTCAAAATGATTTATGTGAAGTGTAATTATGAAGTAATAATTGACATGAATAATCGAGCTAACAAAAACTTACTTTTATTTGAATAAAACTTTGTAGAATGGTTGAATTGAGGCTCTAGGTGATGGAGTACAAAGGAGTGGAGAAAGCTTAAGTATAACGCCCCAATAATACATAAATCATAGCTGCATTTACCTACCTAAGCTTAACACCAAGAATTCCATGAGTGGGCGTTACCGCCGTCCGCAAGGATAAGGCTTCGCTTGAAAATGAAAAATTTAGCTAAAAGATCAAAGTTTATCCTCAAAGGGCAAACACATCCATTCAAACCATTTAATTACATACAGGAAATGTTCTAACTTCTCCGGGTAACATCAAGGTTAAACAACATACGTAACTCAGTTTAAATGCACAGTTGTAACTCCAAAACATGTTGCAGTTCAAATATAGAACTGGAACACCAAAAAGCACCACAAAAAGGCATGACAATATCTTAGCACTTCTATCTACCAATCATATGGACGGTCCTGATTTATTTATCACCTTCAGCCTCCTTACCTGCCTGAGAGCGGTTTACTTAACATTTTCCTAAAACAAAACATAAAAACATTTCGAACTGTGAGCCAAAGCTCAGTACATGCATCCCTGTACTGATAAAGATTCAATGGAGAAAGAAATTATGAGGGCCCGCTTTGCAATTCATTTGTATTTTAAAAACAGGAAATGAGATGTATATAAAGCTAAATTGCCAATTATTATCTGTTAGTGAACCCCCTTAGTAACTGTTACGATCTATGTATAGGTGTACACCTGCCAAGCCGACCGGAAGACATGACCTGAAGCCGCGCGGGTAACTGAAGGGCAATGCCCTGTAACTGATAACTGATGGGGTCACTAATTATGTGATAAATCACTGGTTCAATTGATTCATTGATGTAGTTACCAAAAGATTATAATTTCGATAAATACGTGCTGGTTTCTAAAGATACAGTCAATGAACGTGCCTGGGGTCTTTAAAAGTTAGTTCATAGATTAAACAGATGTACTAAAATGGAGAAGAGGATGAGAGCTTAGGCCTTGATGCTATTCAAAATCATCATAGGCATAAAATTAGTACAATGGATACCCTTAAATAGAAAAGGCTTATAAAGAATTTGTGTGAACCAGTTAAATAGAAAAGGCTTATAAAACTGATAAAGTAAAATAAAGTATGGAAATGCAAAATTAAGGCACGGTAGCGAGTTTACAGGGTAGGGTTTATGATGAGGTACAGAATGAATAATCTACAACTTATACTCCCGACCTCCAAATGAGACATAAGACCCCAATATAAATAGCTTAGGAAGTCCTCTAAAAATTTCCTGAAGGGCACATAACCAGATTCCTATGACAGGTTTCATAAAATGGGGTTAGAACAACAACATGTCAGGTTTTGGTACAAAAAACAACCATTCTGTCCATTCTGCCCAGGTTCAGTAAAATAGCCATAACTTCCTGCACAGACCTCGTATTAAGGCGATTAAAGAGTCATTTTAAAGCAAACATCTAGACCTATCTACTCCCCAGAAGTTTTGGCTTGTCCGATCATTACCAGTGTTTCTCCAAAGTTCGTCATGTTTCACTGAAAATTCCAGCCTCACTGATTTAGCTTGTTCTCTCACTTTTTCACACCAAATCTCAACTTAAACTCTTTCTTGCGAGCATGTAAGCACACTATCGTACATCCCAATATCATACAAGATCACCACACTCAAATTCATTTCATATATTTATCCAACAAGGCTTACTTTCTTGGCACATAAACACATACCTCAAGGTTAACACAACTTTGGTCCAACCCATGCATTCATGGATAAAACCCTAACTTTGGGTCAACTTGACCCCCATCTCATCTTTCGAACACATCATAAAAACCATAATAAACTTCAATACATTAAAAGATAAGCAAAAACATGGAGAAAACAAGTCATAAATATCACTTGAACAAGAAGCTTGCATACCCAAGATGAAATCGTAACCCTAACTTCATCCAAAATCAACTCCACCATAAACCCTCAATAAGGTGATTCTTAATACCACCAAAAACAACATAATCCATCATTAAACAACCAAAATAAAGAACAAAAAGCAAAAAGATCAAAGATCAAAAACACAAATCAGCATAGAGGTGAAAGAACACTTACTTTGTGCTAGCAAAAGAGGTTTCAAGGATCCTTGATGCTTATGAAAGTGAAAGAGGTGTTTGGGTTGGTGAGTGGGGGTTGTTTTATGAGGTTTTGGTGGTGGAAAGGTGGTGATATGGTGGTGGGAAGGGGGCTGCCGAGTAGAGAGAGAAAATTACTTGGTCGAAAATGAAGATAAAAGCCACTTTTTTATTTTTATACTCCCCTTTAATACATGGCTTAATACTTGGCTGCAAACAGGGTAGAAAAGTCAATAATATCATGCTTGATTAAGGCTTAATTAAGAGGATTTAGCTAATCAAATAAAGGTCAAGTCCTGTTGCATCGAAATCGGCTTTAAACGGGCTCGGGTTTAGCGAAAAACTGAAACTGAGAGCATTTACGAATTATTTTTTTTTAAAGTTTGAGATAAATGGTTGTGGTGCCATGAAAAGAATTTTAAACATTAAATTCTTAAATATCAAGGCCTGACTCAATTTCCAAAATTAACGAAAAGAAATCCTCGAATTGCAAAGTAAGGGCCCTGTTAGAAATGTCCAAATGAGAATAATAAAAAAAGATGGGAATATAAAAAGAAATTATGTGAATGAAATGAACTCAATCACATGGGTTAATGACATGAAACTAATAAACAGAATTTAGGGTCGGACTACTACATTAAGAGAGCTTGAGGGGATAGAGGATTACAAGAGTGAGTGTGAGTGCGTCAATTAGGCTGTACGATTGATTTGAATCTTGATCTTAATAATGTGTGCTAACAATCCTGGAGACAATCTTGAATTATTGCCGCTTCTTCTTCAACTTGGACTGCCACCATGTTATAAGTGAAACAGTGTTGCACAATAGTGAACTTTGGACCGAACTTGAATTATTGATGTGATGGGTCGTGCTGATGCTCACACGTTGAACAATTTGTTTTGATGTGTCATAGTGATATCCTATTGAGTTGTCCTGAATAGTAACCATGCATTATAGCGTTGAGTAATAATTACCTTTGATGAGCATATATCAATAATGATTTTGAGACGTTGACCAGAAACGTTACATAAGATCAATATTAGAATATTACCGTAACTCAACAAAACAAATTATTCAACATGTCAATATCAGCATGACCCATCATATCAATATTGACCACCAATTGAAGAAAGGAACATTAACGTTATGTCTTTCCATGAATGAATGTCACTCTTGTCTTATGAATGATTGAGCATTTAGAACAAAGTGCGAAAGAAACCATTTTCTTTTGGCCTAATTCTCTATGGAATTGAAATTTTGTCTCGGATAATCTTGACTGATTTGAAATGGCTTTGAAAGATGAAAATGTTGGAAGTTGCATACTTGAATATGTTGGAAATCCAATTGAAGAAGAAGCTTCATATATTGGTTAAACGATTGGAGCTTTATAATAATTTTCTTCTGGAAATCTTCTACTTGGTTATCTTTTAAATGGTTATAATTAGAAGTCTTACAACGCACGGCATATGATGATCAAAGAAGTTTAACATTTTCAAGAAATTTTCGGGATGAACCTTTATCTCATCTTGAATTAAATCCTACTAATACTCTACCATCGGGCTCCTCTATTAGTTGTTGAACATTTTTTTCAGCAATATTTCTCGGTGGCCTAGTATTTTGAATAGTAAATTCTTTAGGAATAGTAATTTCATTCCGTCTTAATAACTTTGGGGTAAAAGTGGCAACATTATCTGATTGGATTTTAATATCTTTGTTTCATCTAAAGTAAGTTTTAATATAAATTTGGGATTAAGTTGGAATGATAAAAATTTGAAATACACTCTACGAGTAAATGCAAAATTTCTTGAAAGCTCACTAATGTGGACCTGAATTTTTTTCCAGTGATCATTTATGTCCACCGAATAATATGGACAACAATTAAAATATATGGGACCATTGCCATTGTTCGTTTGAATCGTAACTAAAGATGGATCTTTGTGACATATTAAAGTATTGTCACTAATTGCTGTGAGCATAGGATAATCTAACCCTGATGTTGTTTAAGGTTCGAGTGCAGCCTAAGTCACACCAAAACGAATATGTCTATATTTCCTTTTGTATTTTTCAATAGCAATGTTAGAAAGTAAGTTAATGGCTTCAAATTCTTCATCTGAACTAAAAGTTTCTTCACGATCTTTGATTGATAACATCGAAATTAAGCTTACCATTTCTACCTTTTGCTTAGGAATTTTCCAATTTGAAAAAGATTCTGGACAACTAACACTCTTGCTATTACCTACGTAATACTTCTTCACACAACCTAAACTAAGACGATCGCTAATCCAAGACGTTGATTGAGTCATGTTTGAACACTTAGCCAAGAGGCAAGCACATTCAACATGTCAATATCAGCACAACCCATCATATCAATATTGACCACCAATTGAAGAAAGGAACATTAACCTTATGTCTTTCCATGAATGAATGCCACTCTTGTCTTATGAATGATTGGGCGTTTAGAACAAAGTGCGAAAGAAACCATTTCCTTTTGGCCTAATTCTGTATGGAATTGAAGTTTTGTCTCGGATAATCTTGACTGATTTGAAATGGCTTTGGAAGTTAAAAATGTTGGAAGTTGCATACTTGAATATGTTGGAGATCCGATTGAAGAAGAAGCTTCATATATTGGTTAAGCGATTGGAGCTTCATAATAAATTTTTTTGGGAATCTTCTACTTGGTTATCTTTTAAATAGTCATAATTAGAAGACTTACAAGACATAGCATATGAAGATCAAAGAAGTTTAACATTTTCGAGAAATTTTCGGGGCGAACCTTTGTCTCATCTTGAATTAAGTCCTACTAATACTCTACCATCGGGCTCCTCTATTAGTTGTTGAACATTCTTTTCAGTAATATTTCTCGGTGGTGTAGTATTTTGAATAGTAAATTCTTTAGGAATAGTAATTTCATTCCATCTTAATAACTTTGGGGTAAAATTAGCAACATTATCTGATTGGATTTTAATATCTTTGTTTCATCTAAACTAAGTTTTAATATAAATTTAGGACTAAGTTGGAATGATAAAAATTTGAAATACGCTCTACGAGTAAACGCAAAATTTCTTGAAAGCTCACGAATGTGGACCTGAATTTTTTTCCAGGGGTCATTTATGTCCACCGAATAATTTGGACAACAATTAAAATATATCGGACCGTTGCCATTGTTCGTTTGAATCGTAACTAAAGATTTATCTTTGTGACATATTGATCTATTGTCTCTAATTGCTGTGAGTATAGGATAATCTAACCCTGATGTTGTCAAAGGTTGGGGTGCACCCTAAGTCTCACCAAAACGAAAATGTCTATATTTCTTTTTGTATTTTTCAATATCAATTTTGGAAAGTAAGTTAATGGTTTCAAATTCTTCATCTGAACTAAAAGTTTCTTCACGATCTTTGGTTGATAACATCGAAATTTAGCTTACCATTTCTACCTTTTGTTTAGGAATTTTCCAATTTGAAAAATATTCTTGACAACGAACACTCCTGCTATTACCCACGTTAGACTTCTTTACACAACCTAAACTCTGACGGTCGCTAAACCATGAGGTCGATTGAGTTACGTTTGAACACTTAGCTAAGAGTCAAGCACATTCTATCGGGACGGCTAGGACCACCCCGTCGAGACCACCTAACATGCTAGGATCAACCTCGACGGGTATGGCAACGGTCTAAATGTAGGACTAATTCGAAGGTAGCGAAGTGTCAAATTGATTTATGTGAAGTGTAATTCTGAATTGATAATTGACATGAAAAAATGAACGAATAAAAACTTACGTTTATTTGAATAAAACTTTGTAGAATGATTGAATTGATGCTTTAGGGGATGGAGTACAAAGGAGTGGAGAAAGCTTAAGAGAGCTTGAGGGATTTGAGGATTACCAGAGTGAGTGTGAGTGTGTCAATTAGGCTGTACGATTGAATTGAATCTTGATCCTAATAATGTGTGCTGACAATCTTGGAGACAATCTTGAATTATTGCCGCTTCTTCTTGAACTCTGACTGCCACCATGTTATAAGTGAAACAGTGTTGCACAATATTGAACTTTGGACCAAACTTGAATTATTGATCTGATGGGTCGTGTTGATGCTCTCACGTTGAACAATTTGTTTTGATGAGTCATAGTGATATCCTATTGAGCTGTCATGAATAGTAACCATACATTATTGCGTTGAGTAATAATTGCCTTTTATGGACATATATCAATAATGATTCTGACACGTTGACCAGAAACGTTGCATAAGATCAATATTACGATATCAACGTAAGTCATCAAAATAGATTATTCAACATATCAATATCAGCACGACCCATCAGATCAATATTGACCACCAATTGAAGAAAGGAACATTAACCTTTTGTTTTTCCATAAATGAACGCCACTCTTGTCTTATGAATGATTGAGCATTTAGAACAAAGTGCGAAAGAAACCATTTTCTTTTGGCCTAATTCTCTTTGGAATTGAAATTTTGTCTTGGATAATCTTGACTGATTTGAAATGGCTTTGAAAGATGAAAATGTTGGAAGTTGCATACTTGAATATGTTGGAGATCGAACTGAAGAAGAAGCTTCATATATTGGTTAAGCGATTGAAGCTTTATAATAATTTTTTTTGCGAATCTTCTACTTGTTTATCTTTTATATAGTCATAATTAGAAGACTTACAAGGCATGGCATATGAAGATCGAAGAAGTTTAACATTTTGAAGAAATTTTCGGGACGAACCTTTGCATGTCACAAGTTTCAATGTGACCCTCATTGCTTCAGGGATTGTAGGGCGGCTAAATGCACTGCAAAATAACACTGACCACTTGCTCATTATTAATTAATATAATAATGGCTTTACTTTTTGTTTATTCAAAAACTTTCCTCTAAATAATGTTGGGCTCCTTTTGAAAAAAAATGAAATCAAATTGCAATTCGTTAAAAAGAAGAATGAAGTACCAGATATGGAGACACGGATTGTATAATCAAATTTTTGTATTGAATTTAGCTATCATTTTTTCGAAAACATGTACACAAATGGACACTAATGAGTAATACATAGTAGGAACAAAAAAGGGAAGCCCCGTACATATTTATCTTTTAGGAAGCATATTTTATAACCTTTGAAAACAATGAAGTACAATTTGAAAGCAACAAATCAATTAGCCACTCTTTTGCATGATCCACCCCTAAAATCGATACTTTGTCTTCAAGGATTTAAAGCAAACTTGCAGTTAAAAGTATTCAAAAGTGAAAATTTAAAAAAAAAACTGAAACTTATTCATTGATGGGAATTCTAATTAAAATATACTCAAGAGTAACATCATCAAAAGGATCTTAGAAACTAATTACCAGTTGACCCTAATTGTCGAGTGGCCTTTACCATATATATGGAATCCTCCTTTTCATATATGACAACTAGTCAAGTGTAGAGTGACTACAAATGAGTACAACCTTCGACTCTTATTTGAATTTGTAATTCTTTTCCTATGTAGCTCAACCTTACTTCATTTAGTTTGCCAAAATTGTTGCCAAGAGTCAAGGGAATTCAAACAAAAATCAAGTGGGGTGATGTAGATGTGTAATTTTCTTGAAATTTGAAGACACAAACATGTGAAGAGTAGGGTAAAGAACCTCAGCCAAAGACCCAGATGAAATGAACAAGAAGAGAAGATAGCATATAATCTAGAACGATAAAGAAGAGGTTGGAGTTTTTTTTTATTTTTGTTTATTACTTTCATAGGCTTTGTGCACATTTAGTGTTGTCAAGAAAATTTTTAACAGACATGGTTGTGCTAAATTTTTCTTGTCACCAAAAATTGTAGGTGCATTCATAGGTTGTCAAGAAAGGGGGGAAAAATTGCTAAGAATCAAGAATTTTGTTTTGGTGATGTTAAACCTTCAAAAAGTCCTATCCTACACCATCTAAGTCTTGATTCCCTTATTTTATTCTCTACAGGCATCATCCCTACTTTCTATCTAATAACTTCATTTCTGATCATATTCAATCCTGTATGACCATAATCTATTTTGTCATCCTCATTTATGCTACCATGAATATTTCAACATAGGTCTTCTTAATGGTCATATAATAATTTTGGTCTAACCTCTATACAGTACACGTTTCCCGTCATCTTTATTAAGATCTTCTTATCACACAATACTTTGGAATATACACTTATTTTTGTTAACCTACCTGTATATGGTGACCAATGTAGTCATCAATCTTTTCTATTCCCGTGTATGATGGAACCCAAGTATTCAAACTCGTCTATTTTTTGTATCACCGTATCACTAATGGTGACTTTCTCTACTGTCTCTTCATCCCCTTCGCTAAACTTACATCCTATATGCTCAATCTATAACCTTTGGACTCCAAAGTGTCTCTCCACTTTTCTAATTTATAGCTAACTCCGGTTTTAGTCTCATGTATTAAGACAATATTGTCAATAAATAACATCCACCATGTACCTCATCCTGAATGCATTTTGTGTGCTCACCCATAAGATTCGTCAAAAGGAAAGGGCTTAAAGATTACCCTTGATGCAATTCTAAAGATCGATCCAAAAAAAAAAAGATAGTGAGCATGATTTCTCCTACCAGCAAGGAAAAAAATAGGTAATCAAAGTAATTTACTAATCCAAAGAACAAAGATCCAAAGAACAAATAAATAGGGAGTCTTCCATGTGTCAGTGCAATGCTCACGTGTGTATCACTTTAACGAGACCTTTTGAAATATTTCTTGAAGAATAGCATGTGATGAGGTTTGTTAAAGAGCACAATCATATACTTCTTTTTCCTAATGGAATGTGTTTTTTTTTCATTTAATAAAGTCATCACATCTGAAGGAAAAAAATAACTATGTAAAGAAGCAGGACTCGTAGTTAGATCAATAATTTGAGTTATAGAGCTTGAAGAAAATTTTAAATATGGGGGCCTTCCATTGACTGGAAAGGATAAATGCAATCTTCTTTTTGAAGGTGAAGAAAATTACAGGACGTGATTATGCCTTGGACTTGATTAAGGGCATGAAATTAGATAAAGAAAAAAAATTCAAGTCTTAGTATGTGTACACCATAGACGAAACAAGACTTGAACATTTGTCTTAATGTCCTGCTAAAACTTTGATTGGCATAACAAAAATGGTGGCAATATTTTCATTGATACGACTACATAGTTAATGTGTATGACATGCCTTTTGGCAATTCCGGCGGCACAAATAACCATGTCAGCAATATTTTACTTGGATGCACTATTTTACATAATGAAACCAAGTATGCTTTTAAGTAGTTGATAAAGGTACTTTTTTTGGGATTTGTTTTTATACATGTATATGTACATATTCTTATTATTTTTCAACTTTGAAATTTGTAGTGTGATGTTCTGCTACATCAAATGTAGACTTCTGTTCAAGCATTAAGAAGACCTCCTAAGACAGTCATAACACATCAGTAGCCATGGATGTATAAGCGATCACAAGTGAAATGGACACTACAAAACATAGCTTGTGTATGTAGCATATAGCTTCAAAGTTTAGTGATTGGTTCATGCCTCTTGCTTGCAATGAATGGCAAGAAAAGTAAGGTAACTTTTGTGTTACATCGGATGAACTCTCCTAAAGAATTTGACTATAATTGGCTTTTCTTGTTGAGAAATACGATTTGCAAAAAAATATGCATGTAAAAGGTTTGTGCCAAATCAGACATTGTTAACCATGAGCTAAGTTTTGTGACTATATGTAACAGCCCGATCCTAAAGCATATTTATTTATTTAATTAAGCCATGTTATTCATTTTTCACATTTATTTATCTCATTCTCATTGAATCATCATAGTTGGAAAAATTTATGTCGGCCTCCACTTTGCAATTCGGGTTTCATTTACCGAAAATAATTTTTCAGAGAAATTGATATTAGGCCTCGATAATTATGATTTAAACGATTAAATTATTTTTCATGACATCATATTTAATTTCGAGCTTCAAAAAAACAAATTTAACTATCGCACCCGGTTTGGCATTTTTTTTTCCAACCCAAGCTCATGTAAGCCCAATTTAAGCCCAACAAGTTCCTCATCCCTTTTGTTTAGCTAATTAGCATGATTAACCATAATTATAATTAGCAAATATATTAATTTGGGGGTTTACATGTTTAGCCAAGTTTTTTACTTTAATTTTCAGCCAAGTGTTTTGCTTGCTCAAGTTAGTGATCTTTTTATTTCACACAAGCAAGACTAGTCATCCTCTTCTTTCATCCACTCACCTCTCCTTCTCCCTCTTACACAACTGCCCTCTTTTCTTGGCTGATTCGCCACCTTCCGACCACTTTCCATCCACCAGCTGGCCACCCTCCGACTACCATCCACCACCCAAACACCACCCACATCAAGCATCATCTTCATCTCTCTCTTTTAATCACCAAGTGAAGTAAACCCTAACCTTATCTTGTTGGTTTGTTGTATTTTGGTTTTGATTATGATTTTGTTTCTTGATCATGCTATTTTGACAAAAGTAAGAGCTATTTTTGATGTGTTAATTTGTTGGTTAAGCATGAAAGCATGCTATGGGTGAGCTTGTTCTTGATCAAGCAAGTTTGAGTTTGAAGTGATCGATTTGGGTCATATTGTACTTGATTTGGTAATATGTATCATCATAAACAATTATGGTAATGTTGGTATGGTTTCGGATGAGTTAAAGCATGATTTTAGTAGGTGGCTATGTGAAGAAAAGATTGCAAAGATGTGATTATTAAGCGGCCAATAGACCTGAAATAGGGGCTACTTCGGGTTTAAACTGGTACTGTTTGGCACATCCAACATTCATGATTTTTGGTTTAGTGATATCTTCATCATTTAGCTTTCAATAGGCTTTATAATTACTCAATTTCTATTTGTGTGGACAAAGTTATGACCAATTTACTCAAGACTATGCAAAATACATTGAAACTGGGAACTGAACTGGAATAGTAACTTTATAGAAAACCTAGCATTGATTAGGTCGAAATTATGATTTTTGTTGCGCGGATAGATCAATGAGTTATATTTCAAATTCATTTTGAATCGCCTTAATCCAAGTTCTTTGGAAAACGTTATGGTCGTTTTTCTACGACTGCACAGATTGGACTGAAATTGTGCATGCTTGTGTTCTACCCTAATTTTAGGGACCTTACTGTGGGAATCATACTTGGTGTCCTGAATGAATGTTTTATTGGACATTATGAGGTTTTTATATTGGGGTTTTACATCTTATTTAGAGGTCGAGAGTGAAAGATATGGATTTTCTATTGTAAACCATCAAACGGTAACATGAGTGAATGCAGAAATCATGACATTTGGAAATATTTTCAAAAGTTTCTATATAATTATGGGCATTGCAAGGAAATTACAAAATGTAGTGAGTTCAACAAGTTTGTTTATGTATAGAAGCTTACTTGGGTTTGAAAACCGAGTTAAGTGCACATGAAAATGAAATTTCAGAAGTGGGCACAGTAATGACTCAAGTTAGTGTCTATCAGATCTACTGAGGTTATTTGAGCTTTTATGAACCTCACAACACCCCTCATGGTATTGAACCTCATATTATCCATTTCAAAAGCATCACACTTTTCAATGTCCATTTCAGAGATATCAGAAACCCATATTTCATTTATATCAATTAAAATCTTTTCATTATCACCTCCATCATTTCCATTTGGTCTATTTTACTTCAATTTATTGCATTTCAAGTTCCATAACCCTAACTGATTTAAATCAGTTCATTTTGGTTTAACTTGTCTTATATTAAATTAAAATCAGTTTATTATATTGAAATGCACAAGTTATGTAGCCCATTTCATTACTCAACTTCTGTTGCACGTACTTTTACCTACTCTATTATGCGAGTAACGATCATTTACTAACTACACATACTTACACTGACATTTATGAAACAGAGTTGAGGCCTAGTCTATCATTTCCATTGTGCATAAGTATTATCAAGCAAAATATCATTTTTAAAGACTTCAGGCATGTCAATTGCCTGTATCTTTAGAAATCACAGTGTATTTATCAACGTTATCATGTTTTGGTAACTACATCAATGAATCAGTTTAGATATTGATTTATCAGTTAATTAGTGACCCCGTCAGTTATCATCTATGGGGCATTTGCTCTTCAGTTACCCGTGCGGCTTCAGGCCAGGTCCCCTGGTCGGCTTGGCAGGTGTACACCTATTCCTAGATCGTAACAGTATCAAGGGGTTCAATATCAAATAATAACTAGCAATGCAGCTTTACATCATCTTATTCACTGTTTTAACTAAATGAATTGCAAAGCGGGCCCAATCAATGTTCAATGATCATTTAACAATTCAGGAACGCATGTACTGAGCTTCGGCTCACAGTTCGAAATGTTTTTCATGTTTTGTTTTAGGCAAATGCTCAGAGTATTGTCCTCATGCCAGCAAATCAGCTGAAGAGAATAAGTGAAGCAGGGAAATCCAGATGGATTAGAAGTAATGTCGTATATGCATACTTTAAAGTTGTATTTGGAATTCTTCTGTGGGTGAAGATGTAGATTACATGATGAATTATCTTACTATGGTTTATAAACCTTACATTGGTTATCACTTGATTATGAATGGATGATCGTATGTGAATGTGTACAGTGGAGGTTATGCTTAACTGTGTCATTTATAACACTCATGTTTCAAGCCTTGTCCTTTTAGACAGCGGTAACGCCCCTATCATTGGATTCATCATATTACGATTGAGTGATTTATTAAGGAGAATATAAACAGTGAAACATGTTTAATTTGGGAGCGTTATAGATTTGGTATTAGAGCTAGGTTAAGATTTTCTTTATGGGATATAGATTATGGAGTTAAGATGTTTATGCTCATGTTGGTTAGTGAGGAATGAAGATTTGTGATAATAGTAATGTCTGCAATGTGTATCAGATTATTATGACAATATTCTTCTTTGTCAGATGGATCCATACAGTGTGTATATAGTTGATCTCAAGCATCAGATCCGAGGGTGACTTATAACAACAAGTTAAAGGTGTTCTAATGCATTGAGATATGTATGGTCATATGAGCCACCCATCATATTGGTATGCCATTCTTTTAGCTTGAATTGTTTATGTTTTGGATGTAAACCCTTATACTCCGGGCGTGTAGCCCGTAGAGTTGTGGTCTCCGGCATGTAGCCGTTGAGCTTAATTTGGTATCCTTTTATACTTCTATTCAATGCAGATGATGTGATGTAAGGCTTTAAGCTTGGGAATTGGCCAGTTTACAGGCGAAACTCTGTCCGTTTCGCCCTAAAAATTTCATAATCATTAACACTCGTAGCCCTAGAATTGGGGGTTGTTACAAATGTGTCCTATGACGGGCCATTGACTCATTATGAGGTTAAATGCATAGGGAAAATCAAGTATGGGCATATTACATAAGTTCAATCAACTTGACAGTTTTGATCAGTGCATAAGGATCGACCTTGAAGCAACTTTTGTCCATGATCACCATGATTTACACAAGGATTTTCCATCCTGAGTTTAAGTTTAAGGAGATATCTTTCATTTGAAACAAGTTTCAAGTGGATTAAAGGTCATTTGGTTATTCAAAACTATTAGACAAGTCAAAGTCTACAAAGTTGGCAGAATCCTAATGTACAAGGTCTGAGTTTAGTCCACTTGCAGCCATACATTTCATTAGATAGTCATGTTTTAGTTATTCTATATCAAAGTTGAGAAAGTAAGCTTTCCAATGACCCATGTTGCAACACATTTTTAGACTAGTGGCCAATGAAATTCAGCCTAGAAGTCTGATGGTACAGACTGTTCAAGTCAGTGGATACATACAATTTTGAGCTTATATTTCCTCATCATATGGGTGCCATTTTGTGTGCTTCTCGAATCCAAGTGGCAATTGTTTCAATATGCCTCATTGATTGCAGATATTTCCTTCTGTAACTCAAGAATTTCTTCTAAGTGAGCTATATGGGATTTCTTGATGTAGTATCCTCTGAATTGTAGGATTTTGGAGACGCTTGTTCTATGGTACATATTAACTATCGGTGATTCCATATAAGAGAAACCAAGGACACTTTAGAGAGACATTTTGTTTAAATCCATTGCAATTCAAGACCTGCTTCAATTGCCCAAACTCTTGCAAGCAGTCCATGGACTCCACCTCCATCTGTGAAGTAGACATTACTCTTTAAAATATTTCACTGCACTTTCTGATGACATACCATCTAGCATTATCCTTGTTGGATGATCAACTATTGGATACGCCTTACTTGACTAGGGGCTTCATCTTTTTGTCTTCATAGTATCACCCCATCCAGTTGCATCGTCATTCACTCTCATGTCATATCTTCATCAGTTCTGATCACTTTTTCCTGTTTTTAAGAGCTCAATTGTTACTAGTAGCTGGATTATGATTGGGTTGCACCCATGTCAATAGATGATAATTTTGTAGCATGCTTGAAGAGAAGGTAGATCTTAACTACGCTTTGTATAAAGGCTAGTTATTATCAAACTTGTGGAATCCATTGCTAAGGGGAACGCAATGTGTCTACCTTTTTGGCTGGTTCAATCTAAGTTTCATATGGAAGATCACTTGCACAAAGCTCAAATTTGACAACCAAAATCTTTGCCATGCATTTGGATTACGTTAGTGAGAAATTTTGGTGGGCTACTACCTCTTAGAAAAATGCCTTCAGCTGATTCAGACTAAAGAACTCTAGAGTGCAAAGTATGACCCAATGGAACCTAAAAAATAGATTCGAGGAATGGAGAAAGTTTTCACTATAATAGAGATTCTGGGTGATAAAAGTGTGAACATTGGAATATTTCACCTAACTGGTGAAACCGATATTTGGTGGAACATTGTTAAGAATAGGCTCTTAGGGCCTGACTTCACTTCAAGTAGATTTCTAGAAGAACTAACCACAACACTTCAAATTGCTAAGTGGGAACTAACAAATGCACATGGTGTGGTAGCCCAGAGCACCTCATCACTGCCTGTTCCTGAAAACTGAAGGCTGTAGATAAGAACTCTCACTTTCAAGGCCCACAGCTGTAGGAAAGGCTTATGTGTTGAGCAAGAAGGAAGCTGTCACCTGTGGTGCAGTAGCTACTGAAGCTCCCTTTTAATTTCAAAGCTATTTTGTGTATTATTTGATTCAGTTTCCAGTCATTCATTTATATCCACTCAATCTACCATGCAACTGAACATTGAGAATAAGGAGGCATGAACTAATTATGGACTCAAGTTATCCAATGACTCTAGAATTGAATGTTCTACATCTCATAAATTTGTTTCAATTATTATTTGTGGGATAGTATTCCCTGGAGTTCTAATTCAATTTGACTGGTCAGACTTCGATATCATTTTGGAAATGAGTTGGTTGTGTACTTATGGGGTCAAGATAGGTTGTGATGACCCTCAGGTTATTTCAAGAAAATGGTCAAAGAGAGGAAAAACCTTGTCCTTTAAATTCTGTTATAAAACCAAGTGAGCTCTTCTATCTAGGGTATATTGTGCATTGGTGTTATGCTATTAACATTCACGATCAAGGATTATTTCAACCTAAGGAAGAAAGTTACCAGGACTGCTCCGTAAAGAGAAATTGATTATTAGATTGAATTCATCCCTGGTGCCCAATCTATCTCAAAAACCTCATATCGTATGGCTCCAATTGAGCTTCAGGAACTACAAATTCAGCTAGATGAGCTGTTACAGACAGGCTTTGTTAGGCCAAGTGTATCACCATGGGGTGCCCCAGTGCTGACTGTAAAGAACAAGAATGGAACCTTGAGGTTATGTATTGATTTCAAAGACCTGAACAAGATCACCATCAACACCACATACCAATCGCCCCAAGTAGATGACTTATTTGATCAACTACAGGGAGCAGGGGTCTGATCTAAGATTGATTTGAGGTCAGAGTACCATCAACGTAGCTTTATATCTGAAGACATTACCAAAACCACACTACGGACCATGTATGGGACATGATGAATTCACTGTGATGCCTTTTAGCCTACTCAATGGCCCTGCGGCCTTTACAAATCTTATGAATAGAGTTTCAGACCATATTTAGACAAATGTGGTGGTATTTATAAAAGATATCTTGAAATACTCCAAGGATAAAGATGAGCATATTGTTCATTTGAGGACAGTGTTATACACCTTGAGGGGACATCAAGTACATAGCTAATACAAGAAGCATGAGTATTGATTAGAAGCAATGGTATGTTTGGAACATATGGTTTCATAGGAGGATATTAAGGTCAATTTGCAAAAGGCGAAAGCAGTTACAAAGTGTCGAAGCTCCACCAATGCACTGAGACTAGAAACTGTTTGAGTTTAGCAAGGAATTATCGAGTTTAGAAAGGATTGTTAAATATCATCTTCCTAGACCAATTTGTTGAAGAAAGCTATAAAGTTAGCAAGAAGTTAAACTGGTGGCTTATGGCTCCCAACAACTCAAGCCTTATGAGAAGAATTACCCTACCCATTTCTGTAGTTTTTGCATTACAAAGTTGGAGACATTACTTATATGGGGTACCATGCAGAATCAATACTGATCATCAAAGCTTGAAGTACATCTTCACTCTGAAACAGCTTAATCTACATGAAACATCAGTTGTGGCAGATCCAATGTCAACTAAGAAAGAGAAATATTGTGGTAGGTGCCCTGAATAGGAAGGCACAACATACCTTGAACACTGTAGTAACTACTCAATTTAATCTCTTAAGAGAACTTGAGGACTTGGACATTCAATTAGTGTTGCACTGGAAGGCAAATGTTCAACTGCTGGCACTTACCTTACAGCCCTCCCTGATGGAGGAGCCTAGAGTGAATCAAGATAGTGATCCTATGCTCTAAAGAATAAAGCAAAATCTTAAGAAAGTAGATCTTAGCGGAGACTCATAATACTTGCTATTTGGTGCACCGAGGGGGGACCAATATGTACACAGATTTGAGGAAATATTTTTGTGAAACAATATGAGAAGAGAAATTGCAAAATATATGGATAAAGGTCTGATTTGCTAAAAAGACCATGGCATGGCAGAATACCAGCGCCCCGTAAGTTAATTGAGACCTTTAGAAATTCCCACTTGGAACTGGGATTCAATTTCGATAGATTTTGTCATGGGATTCCCTCCAATATAGTGTCTGACATAGATAAGAGATTTCAAGCCTGTTTGGCATGCACTTCAAGGAGCCTTTGGAACTAGATTGAACTTTAGCAGTTCTTATCATTTCGAGCATCTAAAAATATCAATGGATCCAACTCTTCTGCGTTGGAGCCTATAGTACTTCATGACCTACAACCAACATTTATATTTGAAGAAAGTATGGAACATCCAATGGTCAACGTTGTGATAGCACTAGTAGGGAATCCTACATGAAACATCAGGATAAAATGACAGCCAACATTGACAACAAAATCATCTTTTGAGTCATGAAGATCTTCTTCAACATTCAATAAGGCTGCATATCTCAGAAGACTCTTGAAAGCATACCATTGGAACCGACAGAAAAGCTATGTTGATAAATGAAGGAGATTCCTGGAATTTTCGGTATATGATAAAGTTTTTCAGAAAGTCTCACAAACTAAGGGTGTACGGAGGTTGCACTGCAACCTAAATTGAGGTCAAGATCTTTTGGCCCATATCAGTTCATGGAAAGGTCGAATTCCATAACTTATCTACCAGATCTGCCTATATAACTCAAACATATGCATAACATGTTCTGTGTTCCTTACCTTACAACTCAGGTAATACACTTCAGATCCCAACCATGCTGTCATAATCAAATCCATTGCAGCCATTGAGGATCTTGTGTTTCAAGGGCATCTAATTTAGATATTGGATCACAGGATTCAGTAGTTGAGCATCAAGCAGATACCTTAAATCAAATTGCTTTGGGCAAATCATACCTCCTCATAAACTACTTGAAAAACTAAGGATCAAGTGAAAGTCACATACCCATATTTACGTGGGATAACCTTGCATCTGTTGACAAAGTTCATAAGTTTCGAGGACGAAACTCTTTAAGGGGGGAAGGCTGTAACAACCCGGCCCTAAAGCATATTTATTTATTTAATTAAGCCATGTTATTCATTTTTCACATTTATTTATCTCATTCTCATTGAATCAGCACAGTTGGGAAAATTTATGTCAGGCCCCACTTTGCAATTCGAGTTTCATTTATTATTTTCGGAGAAATTGATATTAGGCCTTGATAATTATGATTTAAATGATTAAATTATTTTTCATGACATCATATTTAATTTCGAGCTTCGAGAAAACAAATATAATTATCGCACCCAGTGTGGCATTTTTTTTTTTCCAACCCGAGCTCATTTAAGCCCAATTTCAGCCCAACAAGTTCCTCATCCCTTTTGTTTAGCTAATTACCATGATTAACCATAATTATAATTAGCAAATATATTAATTTGGGGGTTTACATTTTTAGCCAAGTGTTTTACTTTAATTTTCAGCCAAGTGTTTTGCTTGCTCAAGTTAGTGATCTTTTTGTTTCACACAAGCAAGACTAGTCATCCTCTTCTTTCATCCAATCACCTCTCCTTCTCCCTCTTACACTTACTTACACGGATGCTCTCTTTTCTTGGCTGATCCACCACCTTCCAGCCACTTTCCAACCATCAGCCGGCCACCCTCCGACTACCGTCCACCACCCAAACATCATCTTTGTCTCTCTCTTTTAATCACCAAGTGAGGTAAACCCTAACCTTATCTTGTTGGTTTGTTGTATTTTGGTTTTGATTCTAACTTTGTTTCTTGATCATGCTATTTTGACAAAAGTAAGAGCTATTTTTCATGTGTTAATTGGTTGGTTAAGTATGAAAGCATGCTAAGGGTGAGCTTGTTCTTGATCAAGCAAGTTTGAGTTTGAAGTGATGGATTTGGGTTATATTGTATTTGATTTGGTAATATTTATCATCATAAACGATTATGGTAATGTTGGCATGGTTTAGGATGAGTTAAAGCAAGATTTTAGTAGGTGGTTATGTGAAGAAAAGATTGCAAAGATGTGATTATTAAGCTATCAACAGACATGAAATAGGGTCTACTTCGGGATTAAACTGGTACTGTTTGGCACATCCAACATTCATGATTTTTTGTGCAGTAATATCTTGATGAGTTAGCTTTCAATCTTCTTCATAATTACTCAATTTTGAGTTGTGTGGACAAAGGTATGACCAATTTACTCAAGACTATGCAGAATACATTGAAACTGGGAACTGAACTGGAACAGTAACTTTACGGAAAACCTGGTATTGATTGGGTCACTGACAAATTGTAATTTTTGGTGTGTAGATATATCAATGAGTTATCTTTCAAATTCCTTTTGAATCGCCTTAATCCGAGTTCTGTGGAAAAAGTTATGGTCGTTTTGCTACGACTGTGCAGATTGGACTGAAATTGTGCATGTTTGTGTTCTACCCTAAGTTTAGGGACCTTGCTGTGGGAATCATACTTGGTGTCCTGAAGGAATGTTTTATTGGTCATTATGAGTGTTTCATATTGGGGTTTTACATCTTATTTGGAGGTCAGGAGTGAAAGATAGGGATCTTCTATTGGAGACCATCAAACGGTAACATGAGTGAATGCAGAAATCGTGACATTTGGAAATATTTTCAGAAGTTTCTGTATAACTATGGGTATTGCAACGAAATTACAAAGTGTAGTGAGTTCAACAAGTTTGTTTATGTATAGAAGCTTACTTGGGTTTGAAAACCGAGTTAAGTGCGCATAAAAATGAAATTTGAGAAGTGGGCACAGTAATGACTCAAGTTCGTGTCTATCAGATCTACTGAGGTTATTTGAGCTTTTATGAACCTCACAACACCCCTCATGGCATTGAACCTCACATTATCCATTTCAGAAGCATCACACTTTTCATTATCCATTTCAGAAATATCAGAAACCCATATTTCATTTATATGAATTAAAATCTTTTCATTATCACCTCCATCATTTCCATGTGGTCTATTTTACTTCAATTTAGTGCATTTCAAGTTCAATAACCCTAACTGATTTAAATCAGTTCATTTTGGTTTAACTTGTCTTATATTGAATTAAAATCAATTTATTATATTGAAATGCACAAGTTATGTATCCCATTTCATTACTCAACTTCTATGACACTTACTTTTACCTACTCAGTTATGCAAGTAAGGATCATTTACTGACTACACATACTTATAGTGACATTTATGAAACAGAGTTGAGGCCTAGTCTATCATTTCCATTATGCATAAGTATTATCAAGTGAAATATCATTTTTAAAGACTCCAGGTACGTCCATTGCATGTATCTTTAGAAATCACAGTGTATTTATCAACGTCATCATGTTTTGGTAAGTACATCAATGATTCAGTTTACACAGTGATTTATCAGTTAATTAGTGATCCCATCAGTTATCATCTATAGGGCATTCGCCCTTCAGTTACCCGCGCGGCTTCAGGCCAGGTCCCCGGGTCAGCTTGGCAGATGTACACCTATCCATAGATCGTAACAGTATAAAGGGGTTCAGTATCAGATAATAACTAGTAATGCAGCTTTACATCATCTTATTCACTGTTTTAACTACATGAATTGCAAAGCGGGCCCAACCAATGTTCAATGATCATTTAACAACTCAGCAACGCATGTACTGAGCTTCGGCTCACAGTTCGAAATGTTTTTCATATTTTGTTTTAGGAAAATGTTCAGAGTATTGCCCTCATCCAAGCAAATCAGCTGAAGAGAATAAGTGAAGTAGGGAAATCCGGATAGATCAGAAGTAATGCCGTATATGCATACTTTAAAGTTGTATTTGGAATTCTTCTGTGGGTGAAGATGTAGATTACATGGTGAATTATCTTACTATGGTTTATAAATCTTACATTGGTTATCACTTGATTGTGAATGGATGATCATATGTGAATGTGCACAGTGGAGGTTATGCTTAACTGTGTTATTTATAACACTCATGTTTCAAGCCTTGTCCTTTCGGATGGCGGTAACGCCCTTATCATTGGATTCATCATATTACAATTGAGTGATTTATTAAGGAGAATATAAACAGTGAAACAAGTTTAATTTGGGGATGTTACATTATATATGTAAGGACCACCAAATTTGTTAAATTAATTACTAGGGTTAGATTAATTTAGTCATTTTATTTAGTAAAATTTGTGATTCTGTGACATATTATGTTTTGGGTAATGTAATTGTTCATAGTTATGTGGGTTTTAAACTGTTGTTTTTATTTTGAAAATTTAAATTACATAATAATTCTTAATGTGGATCAAAACTCTAGTTAAGTACTAGTTAAGTTAGGTCAAACTCGCAATCCAGTTTAATAATTTATTGGGTCAAAAAAATATG
Organism: Selenicereus undatus; assembly: GCA_017589665.1. NCBI lineage: Eukaryota > Viridiplantae > Streptophyta > Magnoliopsida > Caryophyllales > Cactaceae > Selenicereus > Selenicereus undatus. The sequence continues at coordinate 78,912,657 of JACYFF010031955.1, forward strand.
AGTGATTGTGGGCTTTGCACGTAGGAAAGAGGAAAAGAGAGGGGAAAAAGAGAAAAAAGAAGGGGAGGGGAAAGCACACAACAGCAGGAGAAAAAAAAAAGAAAGGGGAAGGGGATTTGTGTTTTCACATTACACACACATCCACATGGGGGGGGAGAGGGGAAGAAGAAGGGGAGAATAAGGAGAGGAAAAAGAAGGGAAGGGCTTGGGAGTGAAGAAGGAGACCCAACTCACCTCTTATGCTTGCATTTGGCTTCCTCTTTGTTCCAAATTCAAGTGGATAAGTCCCCCCTCCCACCCCCTCCCCCAAAAATTATACTAATTTCAAACTAAATTTATTTGTAAGTTTATTGTAGAGTGTAAGTGATTTTTGAGTAATATTTAGGGTTTATATGCCTGAATATAGCAATACTTAGTAAAATGTGGACTTAAAATTGGAAATTAGGATTTTGTTGTTGAATTAAGGTATTTGGAGGATATAATAGTGTTGTCAAAAGAAAATTATGCAAATGTAAGTGAATATATAGCATTTTCAGTAGATCCATGAGTTTTACATGCCTAATTGGTATAATTATGTAAATAAAGTTTGACACCACAAACCTTGGTTGTGTGACATTAGAAAATTTGGAGATTTGGGGATAATGGGGTAGGGGTTTTCTGATAGAAAATTTGGGTGGAGATGGAAAAGGGAAAAGTAGTGTATGTATGTGTCTATGCATATAGCTAGTTTGTGATTCGCTATGAAAAAGGAGTGTATGTATGTGTCTATGCATATAGCTAGTTTGTGATTCGCTATGAATGTTCATAAGATTTGGTAGATCCTTGCCTATTATGGGTTCTCTTGAGTTATGGGAAAGTTAATGCGTTATTGGTTTTTTAGTGAAATTTTAACATGGGTCTTACATAAAGGAAATTCATAGTAAGCTAGGTGCTTTAATTATAGAGTATAATGGTCACATGGTAAGAGACAAATCACTAGGCCAAGTAGTGAGAATCAAGAAAGAAAAGTTCATTCGAAAATTATTAGATGATCCTTCGTTTATGTCAAGCGGTTGGTAGTCTTGTTGAACATTCATATGACCCTTTTATGACATTTATATTATACTTGTGATATTTTATTCTTGTTGTTGCCAATTGGTGTCTTGCTAATGTCGAGGAAGATGAGTTGGACACAAGATCAAGATGACAGTAAGCTCCTTATGTGTAATCTTGTGTTATAAAATGTCATGTCCTCGAACAAATATTTGGTGCTTTAATGTGTGTTCAAGTTGCTATTGACTATCATGTCATTCAAGTTGACTTATCGAACTTTTGGAATTACTAAGGTTCCTAACAAAGTTGACTCAGTAGCTAAAATTTCGAAAGGAGATTTTCTTGTGGGGCTTTATGCTCCGCTAAGTTGTTTATGGAAAACCACTTTGTTGTTGTGAATGATTTGAGAGCTTTGCAATATGGTCTAGTTCTAAAGAAGGCCTCGACCTATGTGTTTGAGGTTGTGGGACTCCCAATGGGACTCCGGCTCTCCAAAAAATATTAACATATGCATTTCAGGTTAATCTCACCCTAACGAGGGCAGAATACATCATGGACATTAGTGTCCTCAGAACTTAAGCATGTGACAGGATGCGTTTCACCCGTATTGAGGAAGAACTAGATACTAGCAATTACTCAAAGCCCTGAGAATGAGTTTTAATCCCAACAAGTGAAATTTTATGATTCCCTAAGGATTTTAACCCAAACAATGATTCAAAAGGCTTTTCAGTTCTATTCAGTTGAAATTGAAATGATGTTAGATCTTAACATGTTTGCATGTGGTTTGCAAGTGAAACAAAATGATTTACATAGTTCAAAGAAGCCACTTTTTATCAGGATTCTATTTGGAAACAGGGAACGTTTTAGTTTCATTCTGATGAAATTTTGCAAAAGCGATTTCTTACTTTCGTTCCCAAGCTACTATTATACCATTAATATTTGTGGGATGTTAAATGTTACATGATGTGCAAATGTTTTTGGTTTTAATGGTGGTAGTTATGCACTGAATGTGTTGTTGGCTGACTCCCTCTTTTCACCCTTTTCTAGGTTCAACGTAAGTACGGTCTTTGCGGAAGGACAATACTTCTAACTGGATAACCCATAATAGGGGACCATAAATTACATCACGGACTATCAAGATATAGGCTAATATTTTTCTGACTACACAATTTTGAAAAAATATTTTGAGGTCCATCTGGGCAAATGTTTTTTGGAACCAAAAGTGACCAAACTTAGCACTTAAAATTACAAAAAGTACCCTGAGTTTTAAAATATTCATTTTTAACCCCAACACTTAAAAACTTACGTTCGAAAAATTTAATTTTGGGCATGTGGTTTTCTGCTCATACCCTTTTTCATATGTTATCAGAGTCATGTGACCAAAAATGATTAAGATAATTAAGCTAATTAATGAATAATTAAGTTAATTAACTGTGTCTAATGCTTGAATCGTCACCCACTTGCCCTTCTCCTAACTATTCACATGTTGTTCACTCACAAAAAGGAATCACTTCAGTAGCACCTCAATTAAACTATATCACTTATATAGTTTTATAATTAAAAGCCAAATTAGCTAAAATTATGACTGAAGCTAAGGAGATTAAGAAGCAATTGTTTATAGTCCATCTTTCTTTAGTTAACAAGATTATACATAGTGGAAAATCTACTTTAAGAATTGATACTGCATTTCAACATAAATATCCATTCCAAAACCCAAAAAATAAAAACCCATTTCTTTTGCATAATATAAAAATCCAAAAAGAAGTAAGAGAAAAATCAACTAAGAAAGTAGAGAAAGAAGAAGAGGATGGAGTATAAGCAGCATAATCTTGAAGAACTACGGAATATGTTTGAAAACAAACAAAACCCAGAAGAATTAAACAAAATTATGGGCGCAATAGTTGATAAAAAAAATGTATTATTTAATGATAATAAAGAAACAAATAATGTCCACTTGGAAGAAGAAATATATCGGCAGATCAACCTAATTAAACGAGAGGATTTTAATGTTGTTCGTTCAGAAGAAATTAGGAGGAAACTAGACAAAAAAATATGGTAAAAGGGTAGTTAAGAAGGAGATTAATGAGATTGGAGAAGACCTTAATATAAACAAAATTGAGTCCAATCTAGTTAACATTGTAGTTCGTAAACCTAAGGAATTTGGTGAACCTTCTAGAAGAAATACTCATTTTATGAGACCTAGGTACGTTCCAGCAGGATGTACAACTAACGTTTCCATTGGGTTTATCCTAAGAAAAACCATGACCTTTAAAGAGATTGGTCTTGCCCCAATTAGCCCAATAGGATACATCTTAAACATTGATGGAGCTCGTAATAGAGAAAAAATATTTATGAATTAGAAAAGAGGCATGAATAGTGTACTAAACCTAAATACTACGTAGCCAGCTGCAAAATTCCTAAATTATATCGAGCGTAGTTTTTCTGGCACTATAGCTGACTGGTATGATTCGTTAAATGAAGATGGTAAAAATGCATTAATAATGATGGAAACATTAGTTGCAATGTTCAAAACCCTATATAAGGAAATTGAAACAGAATTCATTGAAGCTACACTTGATTCCGAAGAAAAAGCTAGAGAATGGCAAAGAAAGATAACACCATAGAATTATGGGATATGAGATACTTGGAAAACTATATTGTTGAATTTAGTCAATAATATTATAAAATTGGGTATAACGAAACCAATCTTGGAATATCTTTTGACAAATCACCATATCCGATCAATTCCATAATTACTTAAAAGTATATTGCATTGCTTGAAAAGCAAATGTCATTGATACCCCTGGTTCAAGAATCTCTTATCTAAGAAAATGGGTTGATGATCAATGTCTCGATCTCTAGAAGCAAAAGAAAATGAAGAAATAATTTCTAACTTGTTGGGATAATCCTCATCAATAGGAAAAAGAACCTGAAAGGAGAAGAAAAAGAAAATTTTGTAAGAAAAGGAGCTTTAACAAGCAAAGGGGAGAGAAGTATAAAAGAAAATATTATAACAAGCCAAGCCTTAAAAAACTAAGATTTTTTTAGGAAAGTCACTTATTGCCCTATAAGAAAAAACAACTGTAAGTGCTGGGCATGTGGAGAAACGAGACATGATGCAAATGAATGCAAAAATGGGAAGAATAACAAGCTCATAAGACCTGGGGCAATCTAGACTATTTTCAACTTAGCAAAAAAGAAGCACTAGATCTAGCACTGAAAAACAATAAGGAAATTGTTGAAATGGTACTAGAAGACGAATTTGAAAAAAGTGATACGAAGAAACCAATCATATGATGGAAAGTAGTTTAATTACGATTGATGATCTTCAAGAAGAAGAATTTGTTGTGGATAATGAAAATGAAGAAGTCAAAGGAGATTGGATCATTCCCATAATTCAGAAAGATATGATCTATAAAAAATCGATCTTTTAATTACAATGCAAATACATATGTGAAAGAAGAAGATCTAGAAATCAAAGATTGTGAGAATGATGTAGGAGAAGTTAATCTCATCAATTGGAAGCATATCTTTAAGCATAACAAAGATAGAAAGTATAGATATATCCATGTTGTAAGTGTTCAAGTACCAATCACTCCATTACAATATTATGACAAGGATATTGATCTTTATACTTTGCTCTATGATATTAGGCTTACCGAATTTAACAATCAAATTATCACAAGGATTAAGACTAACTATGTAATGGATCAATAAGATTCAATTGCTGACCTGGATATTATGTGAGCCTGGAGGATGAATTTGCTAAAAATTTCCTATCCCTTAAGAAAAAAACAGTTGAGATGGACATGAAAAGAAGAGGATACCCATTGAGGATATTTTGAAAAATAATCTACAAACTAAATAACGCTATAGATCCAAAGACCAAGGTAATAATGATAGAGGCAGAGGATTTTGAAGTCCTACCCCTATGCAAAAAATCCAAAGGATAAAATCTACTCCACAGGAAATAAAAATTGATAGGTCTTGGATATCTAGTTTTACTAATCCCATAAAAATCAACAAGAAAAATATTATAAACATTAATGAGAATGGTAAAATTGTCATTAAACTCCAATTATGAAGAAGCATGAGTGCAAGATCAAAATAAGGAGAAGGGTCCATATCAGCTAAAGAAGAACTTAAGGAAGATGATACAATTTGTGTGACTAGTGAAATGAGTATAATGATTTTTGAACCCACAAGACATAATGTAGACTGAAGTATGAGTCTAGATACTAAAGTCATTGGGCACAAAACAAAAACTGTTAGTGAACCAAATATGACCATGGATATGCTATGAAGTCACCAACACAAATCCGAACAGCATCTATATCCCAATAAATGTATGTTTAGAGGGATATAATAAATATGAATTATGTGCCTACATAAATAATGGTTGTTCTATCTATTTTGGAAAAAGATCTTCATTTGCAAAATTCATGTGGAAAAGAGTCAAGAATCCTTTATAAGTAAGGATAGTTGACAATAGCATAATAAGCCATAATGAAGTTATAGAAGGTTATCCATAGAAATAGGAGGATTCAAATGCATGATACCAATTTTTTGGGCAACTTATCAACCCTCTCATGATATGATTATTGAAAATAATTTTCAGAGAATATATTCTTCATGCACACAGACCATAAACCAAATAACATTTACAATCAATGGTCACTCAGTTCCCATTGAAAAATTAAATAAGGCTTACACTCAACAGAAGATTGAGTTTACACGGAGCTAGCGTGGTGAAAAGATAATGCCAGAACAACGTGAAATAGCATTAACAATCTCAGTACTTGAGTTATCTATTAAAGAACAAATTACTGAATAACAAGAGCAATTATGCAAAGAACTCTACTCTGATAACTCACTAAAATTTTGGGATAAAGATAAGATATTTGCAAAATTCACTTTGTTAAAGCCCAATACTATTATTAAAGTCAAACAAATGGCGTATACACACCATGATATCCAAGAATTTAATAAACAAATCGAAGAATTTCTGGATGAAGGATTAATTAGGAATAACAAGAGTCCTCACATCAGTCTCGCTTTCATGGTAGGAAATCATGCTAAAGAAAAAAGAGGAAAAGCAAGAATGGTAATCAATTACAAAAACCCTAATAATAATGTTGTCGTTGATGGTTATTATATTCCTAGCAAAACCATCCTTTTCAATACAATTCAAAGAGTCTCTTAGTTCTCGAAAATGGATTGCAAAAACGGATACTAGAAGATTAAAATGGATAAAGAAAGCATTCCTTTAACCATTTTTAGTGCCCCTCAAGGACATTATGAATGGATAGTAATGTCATTTTGTCTAAAAAATGCACCTCAAATATTTTAAAGAAGAATTGATAACATCTTCAAAGATCTTAATCACTATTGTTTAGTTAACATCGATGATATCCTTTTCTTTTCCAAGACAATAGAACAACACAAAGATGATGTCCTAGCTGTCACTCAAAGATGCATTAATCATGGTATTATTCTTGGTGAGAACAAGTGCATTGATGCTGAAAAAGAAATCGAGTTTTTAGGTCTAGAGATAAAAGTTGGACAAATCATCCTACAAAAGCATATTCTACATAAAAATGTAAAATTTTCCTGAAAAGATTGAAGATAGGAAGCAATTAAAAAAATTCGTTAGATGCCTTGACTATGCTTCAGATTTCATTAAAGATTTAGCTAAATTGAGAAAACCATTGTAGCAGAAATTCAAGAAGGAAGTAAGTTGGACATGGACCCTTAGTAATTCAAAGATTGTTCAAAACTTCAAAAAGATGTGTGAAAATCTTCCTATTCTTAATTTGCCTAATGAATGAGATGATTTAATTCTTGAGACAGATGCTAATAATGAGCACTAGAGTGCAGTACTCAAAATCAAAGAAGGAGAAAAACTCTGCAAATATTGCATTGGAAATTTTAATAAAGCATAATGTAACTATCCCACGATGGAAAAAGAAATCCTTGCAGTTATACGAGAGATGAAAAGTTCTTAATCCTTAGCCCTAAAACTTTTTCTTATCCGAACTTATTGCAAAGGAGTAGTTGGTTTTGTGCAAAACAATTTATCAAGCATGTAAGCACAAGGAAGACTCCTGCATTAGCAATTATGGCGCAACCAGTTTTCTTTCTCTATTGAACATATATAGGGATTGAACAATTCTTTTGCAGATAGTTTAACTCGTGAGCTTGCCAATGGTGATCATTAGAGCATAACTCATGCCGAAAAAGGAGAAAATCCAAAATGAAATGCCATCACTATTAGAACGGGTTTCTCCTAGTAAAATTCTTACGGATATTTTGAAATTTTTTAATACAAAAAGTATATCCCTTTTTGGTCTGCTATCTTCTTCCTACCTAATGCCTCAAAGATTTAGCCTTTTAGAGTTATAGATTAATTACCTAAGATGTACTTATGATATCTAAGAAAAACTAAGCTCTTATGTTCAAGAAGAATGGTTTAACGGGTGCTATGTAGTCTGCATCGACCATTATCATAATTATTCCTATGATATTTGGGAATCATGGAATACTACACTCTACTTTTTCGATAGATTTGGAATTGGTGGCATTAGTTTTCTAGCAAATTTAATCTCTCCAGATAACCCTGTCATGAAAGCCTGAGAATATGAAATGGTAGTTTACCTCATGAAAATCTCACATCCGAAGTACCTATTTTTCTTAAGACTAATTAAGTTTCAACAATGCATTTGATGCGAAGCAACTCCTGAGCTTGGGCATACCTTCACTAGTAAGGGTCTCGAACCAAGTCGGTCAAATGTTGACCCTAGGTAAAGGACTAGGTCCTCCTAGGTCAATATTAACTTGAGACCCTTGAGAAGGTCCAAGTAGGAATAGGAAAGGTGGTTGGGCCATAGTAGTCTGGAATAAGGAGTTAACCGTTTAATCCTCCCAAAACCACCTCATTAGCTCATTTTTAGTTTTTGGGCAGAATACTTTGCTTTATTTCTAGCTCTATTTTACTAGGAAAATGAGCTCTAATTTCTATAAATTGTACATAGATGGAAATCTACAGATGTCTATTTTGCAACGAGTCTTAAATCACCCCCAAATTCTAAGAATTGAGAAAGTTATGGGCTAAATACCGAGCAAGGGTCGATATAGGACTGGAAAGTGCATGTTTCTAATTATGTGCTTAATTGATGAGGTTAAGACTATAATTTTGGAGATTAATCAACATGAAATAAATATTCACAAACAAGGAATATTCGACTAGTGCCGGCACCTCATTTGGAGGATTGGAGCTTAATCATGGCTCTCTAGAAGTTGAAGGATGAATTCTGAAAAATACAGCTCATAGTGATTGTAATTATCTTAAGCATCTTCAATTATTTTCCTACGATATTTTGTAAGCCTCCTATTGGACCACTTACCCCACTAATGTATAGCTGATTCCGCCTCCCATTGGGTATTTATGGCCCAATTACCTCCATGAAAAATTAGATTGAATGAATGATATGAGAGCTTGAAGTTTGGTTTTCCCCAAAATCTCAAAATCTTTGTCTCTCTTAGGAGGGTAGTGATTTGAGTCTTCCTTTTAATCTAATCCTTGTTGCTAAGGCTTTAAAGGGCTAGAGAGTGGGATGAATTATCTTCTTGCTACTTTTTCAAGTGTTGAATGTTTGCCATTAGAAGCCTTCTTTAATTATTTGGAACACTCTCTTTCTCTCTCTCTCTCTCTTGATTCATCTTCAGGGTGATTAATCTTCACCCTCCATTGGGCTCACCTACAAGCATTTCATACCTTTATTTTCCCAAATGGAAGCCTACATACATCATTTGGTATTAGAGCACAATGATCCTACCTCTTAGTAAGCATCCATTCCAACCATCCTTGTGTTAAAATTGATTAAAGTTTCCCCCTTCGTATACTATTTTGTCACTAGTTCTTCCTCTTTAAATCTCTTATCTAGTCCATAAAGTACCCTAATTATAGTCCAAATACAAATTCCAACCAAAACACATCCCTAAAACTCCACAAAAATGCCAAAAACATAAATTTAGCACTGCTAGCCTGTGCCACTTGGCACGCTTGTGCCAAAATCCTGCACTTTGAAAATTTAACCCAGAAATTTGGCACAGCCACCCCATGCTGCCTGGCATTACCATGCCTTTTTTCTGCACTCTCAAATCCTATTCTAGAGATCTAGCATGACCCCCCCGTGCCACAAAGCACGACCGTGTCCCCTCCTTTTTCACTGTTTTCTTGCCTGTATTCCTTCAGCATGCCAGTGCCTCCTCTGTTTTCCCCTCCTTTTTCCTCTCTATCAACCATGATTATTGAAGGCAGTCCTTCTCACTCCTTGAACATTCATCTTGAGCAAGCCAATGAGATTGGTAGGGCCCTTGTAGAGCTTCAAGAGCAAATGAGAAAATTCACCCCAAGAGGTTGAACAAATAAGAGAATCCGCTCCACAAAACCCTTATCAACGAGTCTACAATTGTCGCCCTATTCAATACTCTTCCTCCCATGAAGAGTTTGATGATGAGGAAGGAAGACCAAGAAGACTAAGGCATCTAAGGGATGATCTTTAAGATCTCAAAGTTGAGGCTCTAGAATTTGATGGCAATCTTAACCCCGAGAGTTATCTTGATTGGGTTCAAGCCCTTGAAAGGATCTTTGAACTCAAAGATTACAATGATGAGAAGGTCTTCAAGTTAGCCATTCTTAACATGAAGGGTATGCCTCATTGTGATATGAACATTTGAAGAAGAATGGGACTAGAGAAGCTAAATCCAAAATCAAGACTTACTCCAAGCTCAAGAAGCATATAGACAAGAGCTTTCTACCTCCTTATAAACAAGAACTCTACCTCAAGATCACTTCTCTCAATCAAGAGAATCTAAAGGTCGAAAAATACATTAGGAAGTTTAAACAACTACAAATGAGGGTTAGCTTGGATGAAGAACCCGAACTCAAGATCGTTAGGTTCATTAGGGGTTTATCTCCTAGCATTGCTAGCATGGTGGAATTACAACCTTGCTTATCATTTGATGATGTATGCCACTTAGCTATCAAAGTTGAGAAGCAACTTAAAGAAAGGAAGTTCTTTCACACTGTTAAGTTATTATATTTAAGTTTTGATGATAACAAATCCAAGTGTAAAAATTTGTCCAAGTAATGTTGCTCCAAACACGATTTCCAAAGAGGCCTAACTGGTGTTTGTAATCTTTATTGTATTAACTGGTTTGCTACATGTGAGAACAAGTCTTCAGAACAGGTTTCAATTGGTGATTCTATATTAAGTCAAGAACGCCATCTCGACAGTTGATTGTAAGGCATGTTCCTGAACTCTGACAATGCAAAGAACAACCCCAGCAAACAAGGTGGCTTTGATGTTCACAGCAGCTCTACAAATCTTGGACAAGATGACTGGTTCAAAACAAGAAGTCTTGGGTATATAGGTTTTATTTATTTAGACTCTTGTTAATATGCCAATATTGAAAATGCTTTTTAAACACCTCTTGAATCGGTATTTGCGCTAAGTACTTCAGAACACCAGTTGTGAACAACCCTGCAAACAGGGTGCCTAGGGTGTTTCTGAACTGAAGTGGCCATACCCGGTTATCTTTGAAAATTCATTTCGTTTTGCCAAGATCTCCAGAATACTTTCTTTAAACTCCAAGATTGTTATTTTTCTGGAAAGGATATTTCTTGAAAATATTATGGGAGATTTGCGAAAATAGGTTTTTGGAGATTTGCCAAAACTAAAAGATTTCCTTTACCCATATTTTCGGATAAGATAAAAATTCCAAAGCTGAAGATTTCTAGTTGCCTTTTGAATCTTCTTCACGGCTATGGGAAGATAAGGGTTATCTCTAAAGATAACAAATCCCTTATACTTTGGGAAAAACTTGTCACTAGCCGTTGGGGAGTATTTTTTTGAAAGATCATTTTCCATACTTAGCTTATTCTCTTGGTTTTGACCGTTGGAATTTTTGTTTTAAATATAGCATTTTACACCCATTGAAAAAAACACACAGAGAGAAGAAACAAGAAAAGAAAGCAAGAGAAAATCTAGAAACACAACATAAAGCAAAATTTCAAAAGTGATTTTTCTAGTGAAAAGAATTTTTCGAGCTACACTTGAGAAAAGAAAAACCGACACAAGTTGTGTTTAAACTAAGCTTTCAATATATTGGCATACTAGGACTTCATTGTACCTTACATCTGCTTAAGACAGAAGCACCCAGTAAGGTGTTTTGTAACCCTGATCTTGAATCAGGAAAGTGAGTGAGTGGTCCTTAGTCGTGTGGACTTTGGACGTGTCCAATCTGGTGAGATTTGGACGTGGTGTAATCTGCCTTAGAGAAGAAGGTTATGTGGTTGCAAGTTGTAACAAGGTGTGTTACATTTGTAACGAGTTAAGCCCGGTTTAGTGAAGTGGTTAAATCCTACACGAGGTAGGTCGTGGTTTTTCACACCTCAGTTGGGCTAGAGGTGTTTTCCACGTAAAAATTGTGTGTGCTTTATTTTTCGTATTTATCTTGGTGATTTTCGCATTTGCAATATTTGAGAACACCCTCTGCAAACAAGTCACAAGGGTGTTTGTTATTCACAACGCGAAAATCAGACACCACAATTCACCCCCCTCTTGTGGTAGAATACTCACGATCTTAACAAGTGGTATCAGAGCAGGTTCTCTCACAAAAGGCTAACACCTTGAGAGATTCTGAAGATGAGTACACCACAAGGAATTCTTGAGGGCAATCCATTACTCGTCCACCCTATTTCAACGGCCAACATTACAGTTGGTGGAAGAATAGGATGGAGAATTATATTCAGGCAGAAGATTATGAGTTATGGATGCTCATCAAGAACGGGCCCCTTTTTCCCACCAAGGTGCTTGAAGATGGTAAAACGGTTTCCAAGGAACCTAAAGAGTTTGATGCTGAAGATTATAAGAAAATGGAGAAAAATGCCAAGGCCAAGAAGCTACTATATTTTGGCCTAGGACCCGATGAATACACTCGCATCTCTGAGTGTGAATCAGCCCAAGCTATCTGGAACACCCTGCAAGTTGCTCATGAAGGTACGAGTCAAGTTAAACAATCTAGAATTGAGCTACTTATGCGACAATATGAGTTATTTGATATGGGTGATCGTGAGACTGTGATGGATATGTATACACGGTTTACCCACATCACGAACGAGTTAAAATCCCTGGGAAAATCTTTCACCGCTGAAGAGTTGGTGAGGAAAATCCTCAGAATTCTACCTCGTACGTGGGAGGCCAAAGTAACAGCCATCCAAGAGGCTAAAGACATGAATAAGATCACCCTCGACGAGTTGATTGGTAATCTCCAAACCTATAAACTCCGAAAGAACTCACAACAAAGAGAGGAGCAAAAGAAGGATCGTGGGCTTGCCTTGATAGCACATGAGGACACTGACTCTGACCTTGAAAATGAAGATATGGCCCTAATGACCAGAAAATTCAAGAAATTCTTCAAAAAGGTCAAGGAAAACAACAAAAGAAAAGACTTCAGTAAGTCCAGAAACACCCCAAAACAACAGCTCACAGGGTGTTTCAAGTGCGGCAAACCAGATCACTTAGTCAAAAATTGTCCTCTGCTTCAAAAAGATCAGATGCCCGAACATCCTCGAAAATAGGGTCGAAAACACCCTGTAAACAATCTGGGCAAGCGATTCTCGAAAGCTATGTTGGCTGCTTGGGGAGATTCCTCTGAGGATGAAGGAGAATCTAAAGCTGAAGAAGAGGTCGTGGCACTGATGGCACAAAGTGATTCAGATTCAGATGATGAATCAACAATCAGCTTCTCAGATCTCAAGAACAAGGTACATGGTCATAACAAAGGTACTTTAGAAGAACTTCTATATAATTTGATAGACACCTGTGCTGATCTAAAAAGAGAAGTTCGTGACCTAGAGCTTGAAAATGAAATTCTTAAAAATGAGAAACTCGGTTTACATGAGAATATTAACGTGCTTAGAGAAGATCTCTTTCTAAAAGAAGGTGATTATACTCAAGTAGAGAAAAAACTCTCTCAAGTGGAAGAAGCAGTTGAATCCCTGCTAAATGAAAAGCAGAGCTTGAATGCTACCATAGAAAAATTGGAAACTGATCTTGCCACAAACAAACGGTGGAACAAATCCTCACAAGCCCTTGATTGGTTAAACACTCATCACAATAGAAACAAAAAGGGACTTGGTTACAAGCACAAACGGACCGTTTACGCAATACATAGGAAGTATGTGGGATTACCTGAAAACATCGTTTGCTTTCATTGTGGTAAAACGGGTCATTATAGATACACTTGCCCTTTAAGAAAACATGCCAATGAAAAAAATGAAAGGTATGTGAAACAAATTTGGATTAGAAAAGATGAGCTTTACATGTCTAAAAGAATGGGACCCAAGTGGATCTGGGTTCCCAAAACTAACCCGTGATTTGTTTTGTAGGCTGAAGTGAGAGAGAACAACCTTACGAACAACCCCACCAACACCCTTGAAAACAGGCAGTTGTGGTTTGTTGATAGTGGGTGTTCACGGCATATGACTGGTGAAAGATCAAATTTTCTCTCACATACAGCTTTGAATGGTGGGAGTGTAGCATTTGGAAACGGCAAGTCTAGGACAATTGTCGGTATAGGTAATATTGGTAAAACTCTCTCCCACTCAATTGATAATGTGCACTTAGTTGATGGGTTAAAACACAATTTGCTAAGTGTGTCCCAACTGTGTGACAAGAACAACCTAGTACTGTTTTCAAAAACACGTTGCTTGGTTGTGAATGACGACACAGGAAATGTTGTGTTGAGGGGGAAGCGATGTCAAAATTTTTATAAAGTTTCTATTTCCACTCTTCCCCAAAATAATATGACTTCTTTAAATGCATTAAATGATTATATAATGCTTTGGCACAAGAGACTAGGTCATGCGAGCCTTACTCTTTTAAACAAACTTGTTTCTAAGGACTTGGTTGTTGGACTACCTTCCATCAAGTTTAATGATGACAAGGTATGTGAAAGTTGTGCAAAAGGAAAACAAGTTAGATTGTCTTTTAAATCAAAAAGGTGTGTTGGCACTACCCGACCTCTTGAATTATTACACATTGATCTATGTGGTCCTATGAGGATATCAAGTAGAGGTGGGAAGAGGTATGTGCTTGTCATAGTGGATGATTACTCTCGATTTACTTGGACCCTGTTCTTGACCTCCAAGGATGAAACTTTTGAGAATTTTATTGCCCTTCTCAAAAAGGTTGAAAAGAGAGTAGGACACTCATTGGTTAGTTTGAGGTCTGATCATGGTACTGAATTTGAAAATGCAAGTTTTACAAACTATTGTAATAAACATGGTGTTGATCATAACTTCTCAGCCCCGAGAACACCCCAACAGAATGGGGTGGTTGAGCGTAAAAATCGCACCCTAGAAGACATGACTAGGACAATGCTTATTGCTAGTGGTCTTCCTAGGAACTTCTGGGCAGAAGCTTTGAACACATCTTGTTATATTATGAATAGATGTATGATTAGACCTATTTTGAACAAAACTCCCTACGAACTCTTCAAAGGCAAAAAACCCAACATTATGCATTTAAGAACATTCGGTTGTAAGTGTTTTGTGCATAATAATGGGAAGGATGCTTTAGGAAAGTTTGATCCCAGGAGTGATGAGGCAATATTTCTCGGTTATTCTTCTCACAGCAAGGCATACAAAGTCTTTAACAAAAGAACCTTGTGCGTTGAGGAAAGTGTGCATGTGCTTTTTGATGAATCTAACTCTTTGAATGAGAATAATGCACAGGATGAAGAGTTTGAATTATGTCTTGTCCAAAAGGAATTGTTGAACCAAGAAAAACAAGGTGAGAACACCCTGATGAAAACAGGTACAGAAGTTGTTCCTCAAAATGGCAGACAAGGTGAGAACCAAACCAGGGGAAACACCGTTGAACCATGTTCGGAACCATATACTTTAGGAACCAGCTTGCAAACAGGTACAGAAACAGGATCAGGAGGTGTTCTTGAGCCTGATCCTACACACACTTCAGTTAAAACAGAACATGTGTCTGTGGATCCAATTAATCCAAGACCATGGAAGCACCATAGTTCACACCCTCTTGATCAAATCATGTCAGATATTAATACTGGAGTGCAAACTAGATCTAAACTTAAGAATTTTTGTGCTTTCTATGCTTTTCTTTCAAACATTGAGCCAAAAAGTGTGAATGAAGCTCATGCAGATTCAGATTGGATCACGGCTATGCAAGAAGAGCTTCATCAATTTGAAAGAAACAAAGTGTGGCACCTTGTACCTAAACCTGCAGAGAGAACAATTATTGGAACCAAGTGGGTGTTCCGAAATAAGCTAGATGAGTCAGGAACAGTCACTAGGAACAAGGGAAGGCTGGTGGTTCAAGAGTACAATCAAGAAGAAAAGATTGATTATGAAGAAACCTTTGCACCAGTTGCTAGAATTGAGGCTATTCGAATCTTAATAGCCTTTGCAGCTCATATGGAAATTAAGCTATATCAAATGGATGTGAAAAGTGCATTCTAAACGGATACCTTAAAGAAGAGGTGTATGTCAAACAACCCCCTGGTTTTGAAAATGGTGATTTTGCAAATCATGTTTTTAAACTTGACAAAGCACTTTATGGTTTAAAACAAGCTCCAAGAGCTTGGTATGAACGGTTTTGAAGCTTTTTAATTGAAAATGATTTTAGAAGAGGCAAGGTAGACAATACCTTGTTTCTA
>JACYFF010031955.1:78958439-78989027 GCA_017589665.1 Selenicereus undatus
TTTTTTTGCTGAATTTTGTGTGTAAGAATAGTCAATTTATAGCCACATATGGCTGTAAATTTTCACTCTAAAAGTAGGTTTTTGCTAATTAAAATTAGGTGTTAAAATGAGTAATTAGTGAAATAATAAAAGTTAGTAAGGTTTTGGGCTTTTGTTTTGGGCCCAAAAGGCTAAATTGGGGCTTGAAAAATTATTTGGAGTGTTGAACAAAAATAAAAATTTGTATTGCTCGGAAATAAATTTTAGCGAAGATAAGAAAATAATTAATCACTAATTTGTACTTACCGAGGCCTAATATCGATTCACCCGATATTTATTCAATCAACGAAATTTCGACTTAACAATCAATGAAACTTGAGTTGCAAAGTGGTACCGAAAATGAAATATCTCCCAACCGAGATGATTAAACATGACAAATGTAGGTGGAAATTTTAAATAACATGATGGAACTCGTCAAATAAATAAATGGAGCGTAATTGAATTTAATAAATATGATTTGGTTAAACAAATAACCATGAGTGATTAAGTCAATAAACTTGGTAAAGTAATTGAATAAACATGATTAATGAAATAAATAAAAATGATTTAAATAACTAAATAAATAAACAAATACAGGTTAGGGTCGGGTTATTACAGCCTTCCCCCCTTAAAGAGTTTCGTCCTCGAAACTTATCATACTTGTCAACTATATGCAATGTTGCTTTAAAACACATGGGTCAGTGGTTCCCGTTGCTTCTCTCGGAAGGGGTATAATTTGCCAAGTGAACACTGACTGAGGGTGTACGCGTTGTATAACTTCTTAATCCCATATTTCAGTAGTAGATCTGAATACTTTTCACATAATAGCCTCAAAGAGCTCAATTACTTTGCTTCAAAAGTGATATTCTCTTCGAAAGAAAAGAACCTTGTTACTGCAAATGAGGTATTCTACACTGCTGACTCATAAAGCCCAAAGTAACGAGGACTCAATTATCACTGATATCCAGTCTCCTGACACCCTTGACTAGATAAGCCCTTCAGAACACTTTATAACGCATTTGAGACATTGGTTATTTCGTTGTTTTGCCAACACAACTGTTTTGTCGACCTTGTATCACCTCAACATGTACTTGAATTTTCCCTCTTAATGCTTGCTTGGAGTAGCTCTGACCTTATACTCAATGTTTCTTCTGGTCACTCCAATATAATTAGGCAGTGCTTGAGATTATGCCATTCTCAAAATATCACCAGCTGATTTTTCTAACACATCACATGATCTTCCCTCATCGGACTACTCAAGGATCTGCTCCCAGTTGATAACGGGAAAAAGAAAAATGACAATGGTTAGGGATAAGAGCGATGAATTTCTCAGCCGAGCGAACTATTGCATACAAAAGAAATGAACAATGAGACTAGAAAAGGCAAATAAAGATGAGATTATCATGGGGTGGTTAGAATAAAGATAACCATAAGTGTATCATGAATTCTGAAATATGATGCCACAAGAATTGTGGTTTATAAATATGGACCATAAAGGGTCCAATAAATAATCCACCAAGGAGAAAGATGGGATGGTTATATTCGGGTTTAACTGATGAACTGGAAACAAGATGACAAGCAACTGAGCTTCAACTAGATAACTTTATAGCCACAAGGAACAAGATAAGTGCAATAGATAGATGGGACAAGCAATGTACAATGGATAGATAAATAGATTGGATAAGCAAAGTGTAATAGATGGATAAATGGATTAGACGAGCAAGTGCCAAAGGATTAGTAAATAGATTGAATCGATAAAATACAATGGATAGAACAATAGATTGAACAAGTGACATGAGATTGAATAGATTGAATAGATCAATAGAATGAACAAGTGAATAGATTGAATAGATTGATCAATAAATGGATTGGATAGATTGAACAAGTGACGTGAGAAACGTGCCTTTGCTCATATAAAACCAATTCAAATCCAGGAATAAGATTGAACAACCAAAACTAGAATTTACTGATGAGCATGCAAGATATATGTGTGGGAGTTGAAGTTCAAAATAGGGAAAGTAAGGGGATTATGACAATTACAATCACCCACACCAATGAGAGCTGAATTACATTATGAATTCAGAATAAGTTATACGAGTGTATTATTATGAATAAATGAGATGTAAGGTAGATGTGGGAATCAGCTCTCAACGAAATGAACTGCAACTTATGATCATGAAATAAAGATGGTGAAGGTCGAGAGCATTTAAATGTTGACAATCATATAAGGTCGAATAAAAATGTATTGCATACTTAACAATGGGTTTGCGAAGGCGTGAAAGATCACGTGAATAAGAAACATCGGGTTGAAATACAAGGGAGATGAAACAATATTGGATAGTATCAAGTTTTGAAGATGAGACAAGCAAACAAGAATTACTATAAATGGGTATTCTTGCAAAAGATAAACTGTGGTTGCATGGTTTAGGTGTGATGTTCGAACCTTAAATCATTCTTGGACAAGACATCTCCTGCTGACAGTTAATCCGATAAATCATTTATTCAAGGTATAGGGCACTTATTTTGATAGTGATCTTGTTCAACTCTCTGTGCATAGTACACGACCATAAGGTTATGTCTTTCTTCTTCGTATGAACCTGAGGTTCCCCACGGGGACACACTTGGTCAAACAAATCCCTTATAATTCATGCACTGAGTCCTTAACTCTTTGGACTCTATTGGGGGTCATATGATAGGGGTTTTGAAAATGGATTGAGCACCTAGAACAAGGTTGATCTGAAAACCAATGTTTCTTGGGGAGAAACAATACTGATAGTCCTCATATGAAACATCTCTAACTCCACCAACTGGAAATATGGATATGGATATACCGAGTGTGGTTGACAAATCACTAATATTCAGTACATTACTGACATGATAATTCACTTGCTTGCACAATGGAATTACGGCAGAAATAGGATTTTTCATCTCTCAGTCCATGGAAATACACGCCTAGTCTTTCCACATTTCTCAAACTAACCTTAAGATCTTTACCCGTCATCTTCTATAAGTACACAATCAGTTCATCTCCATAATGATAACAAGGTATGCCAATCAAACTGGATTCAATGGCCAATGAATATGTTTCCAGCAATACTATACATAACACATTCAACTGCTTACTGGTCTCAGTAAATTTAAAAGACAAGGGACAATCTAAAGTGCAGAGATATGCAACCACACCATGAACTCTTGCAAAGATATTTCTTTATTGGTTATGAAGGATAGACATGTAAGCTGAATGAATGAAAAGACGAGGATTCGTAATGAAAGAAGTAAGACATATAAATGTCCTGCATATACAAAACATGCAGTTTACTCAGGATGGTCATGATAGTAAAGTAAATGAACGATGTTATGAAGTTGAGAGAGAGTATTCAGTAATGAAGGTGAAGAAATGTGACAGATTCCCAAAGCGGCTTTTGAAAAGTCACATGGTATCCGTATGTGAGTAAAATGACGAAGATAAGGGTTAACACTATCAGAAGGAAAATTTTATTCATTTGATGTTTGAAAAGACAATACGTCTAGATGAAGGAGTCAATCTTATGATTGAACATGATTTCATCCATCAATACAACAATTTGCAATAAATGGAAGTCTTGGGTAGACATATAAACTTCAAAACTATTGGCAAATGGAAATAACACAAATTGTTGTTTATCATTACCAAACTAGGTTGTACTAGAAAAGAAAGGATTGCCAAAATAACTTGAATAACGACATGTAGTCATGGCCATAGAGTAGTATGCCAGCATGACGTTACGGTGCTATAACAACACGAACAATAGGGAAACATTTATTGCTGAAAGGACACTCAATGGCTAGATCTGAAGCAACCAATGGCTTTGCAAGCAACAAATGAATAGTGCCCAAATAGAAGCAAAGAGTTCAAGTAGATAACAGTAAAAATATGAACATAGTGATGACTGAGCTGCAAGTAGAATGAGTCAAATATGCTTAGGAAGAACTGCAAATCACATAGTGATGCACACCGGGAGTCATTATAGGCTCCATTATGGAAACAGAGAATTAAACGACTGAGATTATCAGGGTTTGAATCACCTATAAGAAATGTTGCTCATATGTGTTTGAAAAAGTCCCCATAGACCACATATGAGAATTTCCATAAACACCCCATTACAAATCAAGAGAGTGTTAGTAGCAAAGAAATGATGCATCTCAACGATTCAAGGTAACTAGGGCAAGAATAAGTCAATGACGGGAAGTAATGAGAGCATTGCTGATATAAAGTCTTAGTATCAAGACCAAAAGATTCCGATACATGGCAGCTTAATCTTACTTGCACCACCCACATAATGCCAAATAGCACACTATAAGCTACTAATTGCTATTACCATACATAAGCACTCATTGTAGTGTTCTTCTCATAGTACTTCAACTCAAAGATATTGGCCCACCAGGCATTTCCTCATCTAGAGGTTCACCTCTGACTTAACATTGTATAAATCCCTTGAGAAGTTGCAAATCGCACCCCCACATCGACTTCAACCATCACTATACTCAAGGTTAGGTATTTTAATTCTTCTCAATGAAACTCTCAAATTCTGGAGCGAAACGGACAGAGTTTCGCCTAAAAACTGGCTAAAACCCAAGCTTAAAGCCTTACAATTGATACCTGAAATGGAGAGAAACACTTTAATAGCTCAACGGCCACACGCCGGAGTTCATAACTCAACAGGTCACACACCCAGAGTGCACAATTAATAAAATTTAAACAAATACGAGAAATGAAACATAAAATACAATTCCCAGATAAATGAGAGCATGCCTTTCTAACAGGTGACCCAAATGGTTCCACATTCCACTTTGCTCATGCTTGAATCTCATGATACTACCGAATGATTGAGTCATCCAAATGACAATGGTTCCTCCATATATGCCCATACATATGAACTTATAGCCAACAACTCATTTAACTGGTCCAACACAACTCATACACACCTCGATAGCTAACTCATAAACACTTGATAACTCACAGTGGCCTTAAACCTTAGCTCTGATACCAATTCTGTAATGCCCCCAAAATACGAATGACATGATTATTGATAATTGCAACGAAAGACTTAGTAAACGAAGGTGCTACCGCCGTCCTGATAAGGACAAGGCTCACTGAAACCATTTAATCTTGCAACTCGCACTTACAATCACAAAATTTAGCAAACTGAAACACTTCAAGACCGAAGTTCATAATAGTTTAACCATACCACACAAGTACTTGACCCTAGGATCGGTTCCAATATTCATGCTATACTGAATCCACTATGAGCATCTGACGACCTTCAAAAAGGCTTGCTAAAAGGAGAAATATGTGATACTTCATCACCTAAAATGGAAAACATGAAAACAATTCGAAAACATGAGCAAAAACTCAGTACATACGTCCCTGTATCGTAAAATGAGCACAGAAACATTATTGATGGGTACCCGACTTTGCAATTCATTTAGTTGGCAATAACAATGAAAATGAAAGTAATATGAAATTGAATTGCTCATTATTATCTGGATGTGAACCCCTTGCACTGATATGATCTATACATAGGTGTACACCTGCCAATCCGATCAAGAGTTGGCCTGAAGCCGCGCAGGTAAATTATGGGCTGACGCCGTACAGATGATAACTGACGGTGTCACAAGTTAAATGGCAAATCACTGTATAAACTGATTCATTGATAAACTCATTAAGAGTTGTAACTTGATAAACATGATCTGCTTTCTGAAGATACAAGCAATGGACGTACCTTGAGTCTTTAAAACAAAATGTTATCTAACTTGATACAGGTCAGCTGTTTCATGAATGTCATCTGACTTGAGACATATGCTCTAATTTGATAACACTTATGCATAACGGGGAACGATAACTAGGCCTCAACTCTGTTTCATAAATGTCATTGAAAGTATGTGTAGTTAGTAAATGATCCTTACTCGCACAATTGAGTAAGTAAAAGTATGCGTAACAGAAATTGAGTAATTAAATGGTATACATAACTCGTGTATTTCAATATAATTTCAAAACTGAATTGATGAAAGTAAAATAGTCCATGAATATTTATTTCCCCCTATAAATGACTTGGCCCAAAATACACAAAATGAGTGCATGATCAATCTCATTTGATCTTTTTTATTGCTCTTTATACAGTTACTCAAAATACTTCCAAAAATCACCAAACTCAAAATACTCAGCCAAATTTCATGAGATCTTGCAGGAAATTTAGAAATAATATGAACAGTCTACCA
Source organism: Selenicereus undatus (assembly GCA_017589665.1). Classification (NCBI taxonomy): domain Eukaryota; kingdom Viridiplantae; phylum Streptophyta; class Magnoliopsida; order Caryophyllales; family Cactaceae; genus Selenicereus; species Selenicereus undatus. The sequence continues at coordinate 78,964,716 of JACYFF010031955.1, forward strand.
TAAAAGTTTCAGAATTTTTCTTCAAGCATACACAGCACAAAAAGTATGACAACAACCTGATTTACATTTAAGCAGGTCAGTTCATTTCAAAAATTCATAACTTTCATTCTAGACCTCAAATGGATACATAAACCTCAATATAAAAATATTAAGAAGTCCCCAAAAACTTTCATTTACAACTCAAAACACGATTCTCACAATAGGATTCCCAAAATGGGACTAAAACACAAGTGTATTAGTTTTGATCTCATTCTGCGCAGTTTTGGTAAAACGACCATAACTTTCTTTACAAACCTCAGATTAAGGAAATTCAAGAAGCATTTTAAAGATAACACACTGAAATATCTACCCACCAAAAATCATAATTTTTGACTGGACCGTTCATTACCAGTTTAATCCCAAAGTCAGCCTTAATTTCCTGACATTCCAGCCCTTAACTGATTTAACTTCTCTTCCTTTTTCACATAAAAATCACTTGAAATAATTTCAAATCACCACAATAAGATACAAATATATCATTTAAGTCCTCATATATGTATCCAAACTCTAAACAACTTCATTAATACATAATTACTAAATTCGTATCCAAAACAGGGCAGTTTTCTTCACAATTCCATAACTCACTGATTACACCTCCAAACTTCATGAAATTTTGTCAGAAAATCCCAAATACTATAGAGAACCTACAGCACAAATTTTAGAATTTTTGGACAATCTTATAATTTCCAGAATTTCAACAGTGGCATAAAAACGAATGCAAAATCATGATAATCATGCTCTTGATCAAATACCCATAACTCCGAACATCTCCAAACTCAATAAAAATTGCACAATAACTATCAATTTGATCATCCAAACATAACCCATAAAGAAAACAACCATAAAACTCAAGATAAAACAAGTTAGGGTTTTGGAATATACCTCACTTTAGGCTTGAATTAGAGAGAGGAGGAGGCTGTTTTGAGTGATTTGAGGGGTTAGACTTGATAGCTAGCAGCAAGGGCAACTCGGGGCAGTTGGGAGGTGGCCAGAAACCACCCAAAGTGGCGGCACAAGGGGCAGCAGCTGCTGCCCCTGTTTCTGCTGTGAGGAGAGAAAAAAAAATGAGGAGTGGGTTTGTGTATTTTTTTGCTGAATTTTGTGTGTAAGAATAGTCAATTTATAGCCACATATGGCTGTAAATTTTCACTCTAAAAGTAGGTTTTTGCTAATTAAAATTAGGTGTTAAAATGAGTAATTAGTGAAATAATAAAAGTTAGTAAGGTTTTGGGCTTTTGTTTTGGGCCCAAAAGGCTAAATTGGGGTTTGAAAAATTATTTGGAGTGTTGAACAAAAATAAAAATTTGTATTGCTCAGAAATAAATTTTAGCGAAGATAAGAAAATAATTAATCTCTAATTTGTACTTACCGAGGCCTAATATCGATTCACCCGATATTTATTCAATCAACGAAATTTCGACTTAACAATCAATGAAACTTGAGTTGCAAAGTGGTACCCAAAATGAAATATCTCCCAACCGAAATGATTAAATATGATAAATGTAGGTGGAAATTTTAAATAACATGATGGGACTCGTTAAATAAATAAATGGAGCGTAATTGAATTTAATAAATATGATTTGGTTAAACAAATAATCATGAGTGATTAAGTCAATAAACTTGGTAAAGTAATTGAATAAACATGATTAATGAAATAAATAAAAATTATTTAAATAACTAAATAAATAAATAACTACAGGTTAGGGTCGGGTTATTACAATCTAAGTTGTCGGGGCTGTATTTGTCGCTGTTTATTTGGTTAACATTAAACTGCATTGGTTATAGTGCTCCGGGCGGGTGGCCCGTAGAGCTGTGATCTCCGGCGGGTAGCCGTTGAGTTAGTTTTTATTGTTTTTCAGTGCAGGGGATTTATTGTAAGGCTGTAAGCCTGCGAAAATGGTCAAGTTTTAGGGGAAACTCTGTCCGTTTTGCCCCAGGATTTAAGAACAATATGGTAACACTCCTGGCTTTAGGGTTGGGGGCGTTACAGTTTAAAAGGGACACAGTCATTTGAGCATACTTGAGCAAAAAAGAAGTCGAGATTCTCTATTTCTCTACAAACAAGCATCTTTGATGATCTTAGTAGCTTAAGTCTTTCTTCAATCTTTCTATTATAATATTTCCACGTTCAAAATTTTAATAAAATAAGTCTCCCAGTAGGGAACGTTATTCAACCAAACTTTATGTCTTAAATATTATAATTTCTTGATTAAAGTTTCACTATCCTTAAAAATATATATAACTTGATTAGTGACTACAGTCTGAGGCAAGAAAGGAAACGAATCTATGTCGTGCCTGATTTAAGGAATGCGTGGTTGAGATTAGCAATTTTTTTGAACCGGAAGCTAAAGGAACGCCAAGGTCCAATGCCGACTAAGTTCAAATCATGGTCGAAACTCTCTAATTAAGTTTTTATTATTTTGCTAAGCATGGTGGGCTACTACTCATAGAAAATATAATATTTATGATATAAGTAGTAGAGTGTGATAACTAGTACCAGTAAAGTCATTATAAGAAGTCTAAACGCTAATATAAGCTTATTTTTCAAAAACAGCCCAAAAGTTTGAGTATTTGCATTTTGAACCCCATTTGGGCCAAAAATAGAAATTTCAAAAAAGTTTGGGCCAAAAGTAAAAATACTTATCCTCTAAAAAATTATTAACCCAAATAGTTGTACTCCAAAAAATTATTACCCAAAGTTGGGTAGTTCTAAAAATCTTCATCTAAATTTGCTAGATCAATTAAATATTTACTCATACCACAGTGGACCCAGAAGCTAATTTTTGTAATTGGGGATGTTGGTTAACTACGTTATTAAATGTTCTTTTGTAAATTGGTTTAGTGTGAAGCATTGTGTTTTGGACTTGTAAAATTGTAATACTTTGTTATTTAGATCAGTTAACCTCCTTATAGTCAACGCCACCTCGGCCATCCCTGAACGTGTTATAACACTTTCTTAAGTGTTTTATACGATTGGTTTGGTACTTCGATTGTGTAACCCATGGAGACTTTGCTTCCTTACTTTAAACTTGCTTAGTAGTGACTTTTTAACAAGTGTTAAGTAGTCCAAAGCAAGCAGGTTGGGGAGGAAGCATTATGAATACTTCTAATGATGCATACTCATAATGATGCATGTACAGGTTGATCAACTTTCTAGTCCTTGCTTACTCGATACTTAAGGTAGAGCCTAATGAGTTGTTTACTAAAAAAAATACCCCAACTCTTGCCTAATTCCTAAGTTTTCTACCAATGATTCTAGTCTTAAATTAGCCTTAAGGATTCCTTAACAAAGTCTTGGTGATGTAATATTCCTCTTGAGAGGAGGGGTGTTACATGTGGTGATACCAAAGCCATAAGTTCCATCACGATTTGGTTATAATTCTTGGTTATTCCCATGAATCACAAATACATGCTTACGTGTTTAATGCCATGGTTAGGATGGTGTTCTGCCATAGCAACTATGCTTTTATCCCCTTTGAGATGGCAGCGTGGAATGTTGTATTCTTCTGGAGATGCATTGATGCTTTAAACCATTGGGGTCCAAAATGCCTTATGTTTGACCATCAAGTTAGGTACTCTATGCGGAGGATCTCCACTGTATGCCCCTGGGCTGAGACTATTATCAGTCTCCGCCAGTGGACACCTCCCCGTCGATGGACTTACTTTACTTATAGTGAGATAGTGAACTTCCTTTGCCTTGTTGAGCCTCAGCTTAATGACTTAGGTGATAACCCTATCGAGAGGCAAGCAGTAGACCAGTTTGCTCTAAATAAGTTGCTAGGTCTTATTTAGGGATGAGTGATTCCAGGGGGACAAGAAAGGAAGATAGCGTTGGAGAATCAACATATAACATACCTTTTTATGCACTATCCCAAGTCGTGAGATGTAAGAGCGTAGCTTTTACATGGGTACCATGGGTACAAGCTCATGGGTTATACGAATCTAGGGTAGGGAACATACTATAGGTCACATGCAGCTATGATGACCCCAGTGATATGAAGGTGGATTACATTGCACTTATGATGCAGCTAACAGGCAACTATCCCTGGAGAATGAGCTTGAGTGTTCAGACCAATCTATTGTGGATGACCCTAGTGATATGAAGGTGGATGAAGAAGACCCATCTAAGGCTAGCTCCTCAGGTGAAGAGGAAGTATAACTTGCCTTGATGGCGTAAAGCAGTAAGAGGAGCTGACCCTTCCTAAGCTATAGTAGACTACCTTAGTAAGGTTTCAGCAGACTTAGCTAACTAGGTTATAATCTAAACTTTGATTAGGGTTGACATTGTAGATGATATTCATTATGTGACCATAAGTCACAATTTTTTTACTAACTATTTGAATATAACTAAGCCACCTATCGGTATGCTAAGTACTTGAACTACTTATATTTCCTTATTTATGTATGGTGTATAAATGCTACTAGTATCTTATGATTAACTAATATGTTTGTATGACTGTATGAATTGATATATGCATTGGAATGATGTTTGAATGAACCACTATGAATGTAACCCCTTTACTTTAATGGAGCTAAGTAGTGTTGTGAGCTTGTATGTTTATACATATGAGTAAATGCAACTTAGGAGAACATCACGACCCCCTCCTGAATGCATGGTGATGGATATGGTTTGTAAATTCAATAAGCTGAAACCTCAAAATTTGAATGAGAACCTGATCAATTACTATATAAGGAATGGCTAAGGAAGATGTGGAACTTATCCTCTATCACATAGTGTCCTGTGCAATTTAAGGTTCAACTAGCCACCCATCAATTTAAGAAGGAAACATAGTATTGATAGAAAACTTTCAAGCCACATACGGGATAGCAAGCCTTAACATAGGCTGAGTTTAAGAACCCTATGGATGCTAAGTACTACCTTCACGATATTAAGTGGGCTAAGGAGCAAGAATTTTTTAAATTTAAGCAAGGGGTGACCATGGGTGTGACAGAGTCTGTAGCTGAGTTCAATGAGCTTGGTCGCTTTGCTCCAGCATATGTGGCCACTGATAAGATGAGAATGAAATGATTTGAATATGGGCTGAACGGTAAGCTTATGGAGGCAGTAGTAGCCGACTTCTATGCCAACCTCCAAGAGATGTGTCAAAGAGTTGTTAAAATAGCTAGGGTAGTGGATGTTAATGAAGCTACAGAGAGGGATGAAGCACAAGCTAAGATAAAGTTCAGTTCGGGAAGCTCTAACTTCCAACTTGGGAGGAGCCCAAAAGGTTCTCGATAAGAACCTAAAAAAGGGAAAGCAACCAAAAAGGGGTGGGGAGAGGAAGCTCTGTAAGAAGTACTTTCACTATCACTTTAGGCCTTATAGAGGCGCACAAGAACAATGCGATGGTTGTGGTGAATTTGGATATCTAGTGGCTAATTGCCCAAATCCTCATAGAACAACCAAGACAACACCCACAAGGAGAGCTACAGACCTTAAACTTCATCACCATATGGGCACCCTCCAGTTTATAGCAAGAAAGAAGGCAAGAAACCATAAGCTGCAGGCCAAGTTTTCTATCCCGATAAAGGCAGGGAAGAGGACCCTAATGCAGTTGTGTCAGATACTTTGCCTCATGATAAAACCAATGCTTATGTTCTATTTGATTTAGGTAGGAGTCATTCCTTTGCGACCCCGAATTTGCTAAGAAATTATTTAGAAATCCATTTGAAATGGATCATTATTTGTGTGTACCACCCCAGTAGGTTATGTTCTATAAACTGATGTTATACTTCAAAATTGCTCCTTGAATGTGAGTGGGAAGAACCTTCCTATTAACTTGGTAGAACTAAAGATGCAAGGTTTTGATGTTATTTTAGGGATGGATTGGTTATCTTAGCATTGGGTGATGATTGATTGCAAGAAAATCAGTCTCCTTTGTTACTCTCGAGGGAGGAAAGCTTCAACATAGGGGAGCAGTCCTCAAAAGTCAATTTTAATCGCCTTAGCTATGCAAGCCTCTAGGATAGTGACGGAGGGATGCTAGGGGTACTTATGCACAGTATAGATAGCTAACCCAAATGAGCCCAACTTGAGTCAAATTCCAGTAGCCAATCAGTTTCTGGAAGTATTTAAGGATGTCCCCCAATTGTTGCCAGATCGAAAAATTGAGTTCACTACAAACTTAGTGTCTCGTAAACTCCTATATCCAAGGCCCCTTATCAAATGGCACCAGTGGACTTACTGAATTATAGTTTCAGTTGTAAGAACTGCTGGACAAATAACTAACCCCACCCAATGTCTCTCCATGGGGTGCCCCGATACTCTTTGTCAAGAAGCGGGGAGACTTCAAGGCCATTATTGATTACAAAGATCTCAACAAGGTAACTATTAGGAACAAATATCCACTTCCAAAAATAAATGACTTGTTCTAATTGTTGGCAGGGCTCAGTTGTGTATTCGAAAATTGACCTTAGGTGAGGATATCAACAGTTGAAAATTAAAACAGAGGATTGCCTAAAATAGCATTTAGGACTCGATATCGACATTATGAGTTTCTAATGCTATTTTTTGAGCCAAGAAATGCCCCAACTTTTTTCATGGATCTGATGAACGATAGGTTTGTGGTGGCATTTAGTGATACCATCTTGATTTACTCTAGATCCAATGAAGAATATGTTAAACATTTAATAACAGTGTTAAGGACCTTAGACGAGCACAAGTTGTACACTAAACTCAGGAAACGTGAATTTTGATTAGAAAAGATTCATTTCTATGTTATGTTGTAACCAAGGATGGGATATAAGTTGACCCCACTAAGGTGGAAGCAATAGTCAATTGACTAGACCCACCACTATAAAAGAAGTTAGGAGTTTCCTAGAAATGACGGGCTGTTACGTAAGAGTTTTGGAAGGCTTCTTCAAACTAGCTTTACCTATTACCAGTTTGATTCGCAAGAACACTAAGTTTAACTAGTATGAGGAATGTGAGCAGAGCTTCCAAGGACTGAAGAAGAGGCTAATATCAGCCCCAATTTTAACAACCCCCGAAGGGACTAATCGATTTGTGATTTATAGTGATCCCTTTAAAAAGAGATTAGGATGTGTTCTAATGCAAAAAGGGAGAGTGATTGCATATGCTTCCCGCCAACTAAAACCATATGAAGAAATTACCCTACACATTACCTGGAGCTAGCTGTTGTGGTGTTCACTCTGAAAATTTGGAGGTACTATCTATATGGGGCAAGATTTGAGATTTACACTGACCACAAGAGCCTTAAGTACATTTTCACCTAAAAAGGGTTGAACATGAGGCAAAGAAGGTGGTTAGAACTCTTGAAGGACTATGGTATGGAAATTTAGTATTATCTAGGAAAAACGAATGTGGTAGTAGATGCTTAAGCATAAAATCAATAGGGTCAATTGCTTGTTTGCTTACTCAGGAAAAGAGGCTTCTGAAGGAGCTTAAAGAACTACAAATTGAAATTATTTTACTCCCAAATAAAGTATACTCAGCAGCACTTCAAGTGACCTTGCCCCTAGTGGATAAAATCAAGAAGCAACAAGGAGAATACCCTTAGCTAATGAAAATTAAGAAGGGGGTTAAAGAGGGAAAGATTAAAGACTTCCACCTCAAAGATGAAGCCCTTTGGTATAAAGGGGGATTATGTGTGCTAAGTGTTGCAGAACTCAAGAGAGAAGTGATGAAAGAGGCACACAACTCCACTTTCACAACTCATTCCCATGGATTGGGATGAAAACAGATGTGTTCGACTTTGTGCTTACGTGCTTGGCTTACAACAGATGGAAGACTGACACCAAAAACCACGTGGTTTACTGCAGTCCTTACAAATCCCTGTATAGAAGTGGGAGCATACTACCATCAATTTCTTCCCAGTCTACCTAAGACTACCAAACACCACAATAGAATTTTAATAGTGGTTGACAAATTAACCGAAGCTGCTCACTTTCATGCCATCGCGATCACTTTTATTTCAAAGCAACTTGTTGATTTATACATCCAAGAGATAGTTAAACTATATGGTGTACCCCTCAGCGTTGTGTCAGATCAAGATACAAGTTTAGCTCTAAATCCTGGAGTCGATTCCAAGCATCCATGTGTACAAAATTACATCTAAGTACAACCTTCCACCCTAAATCAGATGGGTAGTTAGAGAGAACAATCTAGATCTTGGAAGACATGTTAAGCGTCTATGTCTAATACTATGTAAGAAGCTGGGATTGTAACATGCCTCTGGTGGAGTTTGACTATAAAATAGCTATCAAAGCATGTTTCTTTTGATTAAAAGGTCGAATTGCTTTCATTCCTTTCCTTTAAAAACATTACAAGAAAATCGCAAGCATACCTAGGCAGAACTTTACAGCCTTAATAACGTATAACCTCTCCATCGACTTAAAATCATTCGGTCACATTCTCTAATCAAAACAAATTAATCCTACTTATTTGCTAAAAAATCCTTCCATTCCTCTCTTGCCAACATAAATAAAAACCAAAGATATAGCTATATACAATTTGCTATTTTGTTTTTTGCTTCCTTTGAGTGACTTAATGTATCAGGCCCAATCTTCCCATAACCTACCTAGTATTTAAATTTGTAACAAATCATTCATGATCTCCTTAAATATCTCTCTTGTAAACTAACGGTAAAAAAAAAACAAGTGTGTCTGGATTTCTTCATCAGATTAGCAGAAGGCACAAACCCCTAATCTAAAAACCAAAGTGTTAGAGTCTATTCTTTATGGGCAGCCTCTCATGTAATGTCATCCACTACATAAAGGCACACCTTCAGATCCTATTTTTATGCCAACCTAACGGGCACCACCAAATAGTCTGCTTTTTTGCTCTGATCAATTCATAACCAGATTTGGCTTTATAATTCCCATGTGGATCATGTAGCCATTTAGCTCCGGCAAGGTCAAATCTATGATGCATTATATCTCTTGGTTTGAGAATTCTCCTCCAATACTAACTATCTTTAGCTAATATCTTACAATCCCGGCTAGTTTGCCTTTTTAAATAGTAGTGGTTTATCCATGTCACTAATAACCTTTCCCTCAACTTGGCCATATACCATACAAACTTTGTATTCATTATAATGTTTCATTCATAATTGTCTTTGATTCCCAATGCCCCCTTTTCTTCTTGGGCCAACAAAGCGTGTTTCAAGCTATTTGTGCTATCTTCTTGGTTACAACTATAGCATTCCATGGAAAGGTCCTATAAATTTGTGTTACCCTATCCAAAACATTCTGTGGCAAGATAAAGATTTGAGTCTAGTAACAGAACATGCTAAGTAAAATAGAGTTAATGAGCTATACCTTTCCAACATATGAAAACCTTTGGACATGTTAAGCTCTAATTTTTGCAATGACCCCTTCCATTAGAGCGTAGCAGTCTTACTTATTAAGTTTTCAAGGCTTTACTAGCACTCCAGAGTACTTGAATGGTGGAATCCCCAATTTGAAGCTTGTGTGGTCGGCCAGCTCCATTTTCAATTCATGCTCAATCCCAGCACACACACAACTATATATTTGTCTTGATTGGCCTCTAACCCAAATTACTCAGAGAAATGTTGAAATGCTGCCATTAGACACTGGACACTCTTCTCCTTAGCCCTGTTGAGCATCTGCGAATGCCAAGTAACTTAATTAAAGGGAATGACAACCTAAATGAAACTTAAACCTATCTTAAATAGTTGCAATTTTTAGAAATAATCCATGAAAACAACAAAAATTCCCCTTGTCTCAACCTCCTTCTACTAGGGAAATATCCAAAGATTTCTCCATTAAGCTTAATGAAAAATTTAGCACTTGTGATGCACAACATAACCTTTTAGACAACACTATTTAGAAACCCATACCCAATCATAAGCTTCTTTATAAACTCCCACCTCACTTAATCATGTGCTTTCTTCAAGTCTACCTTTAGGATACACCTTGGAGATACATTTTTCCTACCATAGAGTTAGTAAGATCTTCACATATCATGTTGTTGTGAAGAATGGATCTTCTACTAACAAATGCCCCTTGTAAATTATCAATTATTTCTTACAGCACAAGCTTCATTCTCTCACTTAATACCTTGGTTATGCACTTGTATATGGAGTCACAACAAGCAATTGGCCTTAGGTCAGAAGGCTTCATAGGATTAAACACCTTTGGTACCATAGCTAATGTGGTGGCATTTACTTGTCCTAATAGTTTGCCATGGATAAAGAAGTCCTAGACAACTTTTCACATATCCTGCCCACCACTATCCCATGATTTTTTTAAAAAGTAACTCGTAAACCCATTTGGCCCTAGACTCTTATTATTACCAATAGAGCACATTGTATGTTTCATCTCTGCTGCGGTTACAGGTTCTAGTAGCAGTCTTTATTGTTCTATAGTGATGGATCTTCCTTGCAAAATAACTTCAAAAGACGGTAACATAGCGCCTAATGTTGCCCCCAGAAAGTCCTGGAACTATTTGATCATAATCTCTCCAATTTCCTTTTGATCCGGGGTTTCACACCCTTGATCATTTTGCATTGCTGTGATAGAATTGTTATATTATCTATTTACATTGCTTGCATTAAATAAACCATTATAGTATTCTATTAATTTCAACCAAGTCTCTTTGGATTTCTTTTTAAGAAACTTCTTTTTAGCCTTCACAAAAAAGTTATTGTGTATAATAGCCTTCTTTTCCTTCAAATGTAAATCATTATTATGGTGTCTGCACACAGTTCTCTTTTAATCTTGAACATTTCTATTTGAGAACATACCACATTTGCTTGGATATCACCCAATTAATAGCCTTCAGAGCCTTCTTCAGAGCTTGTAAATTCTTCACCAATTAAACATGGGGGATCCCTGCACATGTGTATGCCAAACATTCTAAACAACTTGCTTAAATTCAGGGCTACTTAACCACATATTAAACAACTTGAACTATAACCTTCTAGGCTCCAGGTTCATTTCCAGATACACTAGTAAAGGGCATTAATCAGACACTTCTTAAGGCATCACCTTATGAAAAGCATCACAATATTTGCTTACCATTGGCTCTATTTACAAGTATTCTATCCAATTTAGAAAACACTCGAGTGGGCCTTTGCTTGTTGTTCAAGGTAAACTGAGGCTTAATAAACCTCATTTCCTATAGTGAAGTAGTGCTCACAAAGTCACAAAAAGCCTATATCTCAGTTGTAAGAATTGGATCACCCTCTCCTCAGATCTTATTAGACTATTGAAGTCTCCTCCAATAATACAACAGCTAGTTACAGTTGTGCCAAGTGTCTATAGTTCATCCTACAAAACATTCCTTCCAGCAATGTCATTCACTCCATCTACTATAGTGACATCTAAGATTATTCCCCCAATATTCAAAATTGCATGTAGGAACCATGGGTGGGCCCTAATTATTTCCACCTGAATATGTTGTGTGTCCTATAATATCAAAATCCTGCTCTTTACATCATTAGTTACATTACTTATTATGCCCCAACAGGGACATATAACTTGGTTAACAGTAGATTCTTAATTTAATCTCGATAATGCCTACAAAAGGATATTTATTGTGATACAAAAAGCTTTCAACAGCCTCCTATTTGTTAGGCCCATTTAGGCCTCTATTGTTCCAAAAGGCATATCTATTCATTCTCTTTAGCTAGGGAGTCAAAACTATTTTGTAATACTATATCTGCTGGAGGAGTGATGCATCATACATTTCCAAATGAGGAAATAGGGTGTTCTTCCATATGTGTCGTCATCTTCCTGTCTTGGTCCAAATTTGGCTACATCTCCTATGTTGGTTCTTCTGTCTCAACCCCCTTAAGATCACATACTTTAGTAATAGGCTCTTTGCATATCCAAACCTTCCTCATCTACTTCTTATCGTCCTCCTCATGATGGCCAAACATATGACAGAAATCACACTTCAAAGGCATCTACTACAAAACCAACTCCTCCACAATCAGGTCTCCATTCTTATCCGTAAAAGTAGAAGTACCAAGGAATTATTTTTTGATATCTATTTCAATCATAACTCTAGCAAACTTGGTCACAGCCTTCTCTTCCGTGTATCTATAGCTAGTGGCCTCCCCACCAAGCTGGCTATTTTGCTAAGCTTATCATGTCCCTAGAATTTTAAATCTAAGTTAGGGAATTTAGTCTATGGTTGGATCCTAACTATCTCCTCTATTACTCACAGGTTGGTTAATAGTCCAAGCCCTTAGTATCAAAGGTTTCTTTATCAAAATAGATGAAGTTATGTTTCAGCAGATCGTCCCATTCCAAAACAAAAATGGAATTGAATAATAAAAACTCCTTAAAGTCATAGAACAACTTTGTCAAATCCTATTGCTCCCAAGAATCACTTACAGAACCCCTCCATCACTTAGATTGGAGGGTTAGACCCTAATACAAAGCAAGCAATGGATGATGCCCAATACTCAATTTTAGATTCATCAATGCATTGAATTTTCACTCCATCATACATTAATGGTGGAACATAATTTCCCAATTTTGGATTACATAAAGATGATTCACCATCTGCCTCATTTTGGTTGCCCAGGATCTAAATTGTTGATAGGCCTGCAAGCGCATGGTGGCGTTGTAATATATCAAGGTCGATCCTATAGAGACTAGGTGAAACTACTGGGTTATAATCCCTCAAGATAAGCTAAGCGAATCAATACTTGATATTGAAATTAAACTAAACAACTATCTAATCTAATGGATAATCAATCAAGGAATTTAATCAAATCAAGTAATTTTCTAACTCAATAATTAATCAAGCGCCTTTTCTTTAGATGGGTAATTCCAAAACTGATAATTGAATTATCAAACCCCTCTTTCAACATGGAAAGAAATTCTTAAATATAATCAACTACCATTTCTCAAGGGTTTTTGACTAATCTAAGATCATTAAGAATGCTATTATCAAATCTAGGGGTTTCTCAAATGGTGAGTTTTTCTCAAGATCACACCCACTTAAGTCGAATCTTAGCTTTTCAATATTCTAGTGTCACCTTTTAGTTTTTCACCAAATTTCTAAAACAACCAAGAAATTGATCTAGTTTCCTACTCGCAAATCAACATGTAAGATTTAATAGAACACACCCAACAAATCCAAAGCGCTTTTAGATCAAAACAAGAATCGGTTCAATCACAACAATTCCAAGATTAACAATTCGAAACATAACATAAGAATCAACAATAATCTAAAAGAATCTAAAAGCATAAACATAAAGAGAAAAGAGAAGAGAAGGGAGAGGAATTGCTCAGCCGATGTGCGCTTGAACTATCATTGCAAACCCGATTCGAAATCCTTGGAATCTTTATCTTCAACTTGCTCTTCTTCTAATCTAAGTCCTAATCTAAGTAGAGTGGAAAGGAGTATGGAGATGGAATGATGGGTGATTGTCTTGCTACAGCGAAAATGGCTCGATTTATAGGAAAACCCAATCAACCTTAGCCACACGATGACGGGAAATGAAGAGATTAGTAGTTATGCTTCCACCACGGACAGATCGTAGTGCCGGCTGGCTCGTCATTCTTCTGTTCTTCCTTTCTTCCACGGGCATAACAACTCAGGGGCATCCATGGTGAGTCAAAATACATCTAAATGAGGGTCAAATGCTGGGTCAAAATGGCCTAAAATCCTGCAAATATCATCAAACAACCACACCCAAGCGTAAAATGGGAAAAAGAGTATAAACTATAACATAAAGTACATAATTTTCCCTGAAAGTAGAGCAAAATGATCCTAAAATAATATATATACATTGAGCACTTGCCAGTTGTCATGAGAGCATTAACCAACTCGAGAGGCTTGCTCGCTCATTGAAGTCAATTGCCATCAGACCCTTCTGGTAATTTGCATTGAACCTAGGGTTCGAACCCTATTCACCCATTGAATCCATCTCCCCAGTTAAATTCCTTGCTTTATTCAGCCACCAGATGTAATGGAGTTATTAGAACGCGTAAAGATTGAGTACACTTCGGTTTCCTATCTCTCCTCATCATTGATCCAAAGAAAGATGTTTTTCTCTCTACTTTTTCAGTCTGTATTCTGTACGAGTCCAGTTCTTATTGCATTCCGCGCTAGCATTAGTGTGGCACCACCTGAAGCATTGTATGGACGATGATATAGGGCACCTATCTATTGGGATACAGTAGGGGAAAGAGAACCATCTAATGTAGAGTTGATTGATCAAACATTGAGGCGGTCGAAAACCATTCAAAAAAGACGTCAAGTGGGTCAAAGTAGACAAAGAGTTATGCAAACACTAGAAGAAGGTCATTGGATTTTGATGTATGGGATCATCTATTTCAAAAAGTTTCACTCCTTAAGGGGGGTCTGCAGTTTGAGCAAAAAGGTAAATTGAGTCCTAGGTTCATCGGACCATTAGAAATATTATAAAGAGTAGGACTAGTAGCTTATTCATTGGCCTTACCACACTTCCTTCAAGGCATACATGAGGTGTTCAATGTTTTGAACATCCACAAGTATGAGCATGACCCAGAGCACACAGTCCATTATAAACCCCTCTAAATTAAGGAGAATCTTACCTTGTGAAGGAACCTATACACATCCTAGAAAGGAGAGAAAGGAAGCTGAGAAATAAAACTATTCCACATGTCAAGCATCTGTGGAAGCCGTGGCCAATACAATTTGGGAGCCTGAATGGGAGATGCATGAGCAATATCTCATCTTCTTTGCTATAAGCATCCAAAATTTCAAGGACGAAGTTTCTTAAAGTGTGGGAGAGTCTAAGGACTGTGTAATTTGTTATTGTTAATTACATTAGTTAGATTAATTTAGTCACTTTATTCGATAAATTTTGTGATTTTGTGACGTATTATATTTTGGGCAGAATAATCATTTGTAGTTATGTGTGTTTTAAATTGATGTTTTTATTTTTGAAATTCAAATTATATAATATTCCTAAGTATAGGTCAAAACTCTCAGGCAAAAAAATAAAATTAAGTGGCTGGTGGCTGTGCACGCAGGAACGAGGAAGAGAGAGGAAAAAATGGACGGAGGGGGAGACTTCCAGCAGAAGCAAAAGGAAAAAAGAGAGGTGATGGGTTTTGTGTTTTCACATTACATACACGCCCATATCATACAGATAGAGGGAGGGGTGAGAGAGAGAGAGGAAGAAGACAGTGAGAAGAAGAAGATGATGATGATGAAGGGTTGGGAGTGAAGGAGACCTAAATCACATCTTATGCTTGCATTTAGCCTCCTCTTTACACAAAATTCAAGTCTGTAACTCTCTCCCTAGATTATATTAGTTAATTTAGTTTCAAACTAAATTGATTTTTTAGGTTTATTGTAGAATGCAAGTGATTTTAAGTAACATCTAGAGTTTATATGCATGTATCTAGCAATAATTAGTAGAATGTGGACTTGAAAAATAGCGCTTTGTTGTGGAATTTGGGATTTGGAGGTTGTAGTAGTGTTTTGAAAAGGAAATTATGACAATATGAGTGAATGTATGGCCTTTTCAGTAAATCCATGAGTTTCACATGCCCAATTGGTGGAATTATATAAATAAAGTTTGGGACCATAAACGTTGATTATGAGACATAATCAAATGTGCAGATTTGGGCATAATGTGGTGGAAGGCTATTCTTAAAATTAAAAAATGGGTGGAGATGGAACAGGAAAAAGGAGTGTATGTATGTAAATATACATAAAGCTAGTTTGTGATTCATTATGAATGTTCATATGATGTCGATAGATCCTTACCTATTAAGGGTTCTCTTAAGTTATGGGAACGTTAATGTGTTACTGGATTTTTAGTGAATTTTTCACATGGGTTTTAGGTAAAGGAAATTTAGAATAAGGAGTTGCTTAATTGTGGAGCAAATAATGGTAGCGCTGAGCAAAAAAATTAGGTATCAAATATTGGATCTAAAATTGGTTCAAACTAGCAGGGTCTACACCTAGACTTGAAAACTTGGAATCGAAATCGGACCCATTACCCAGTTACCCAGTTCAATTAGTTGTTTTTAATATGTGTGTGTGTGTGTGTGTGTGTGTGTGTGTGCGCGTGTGTGTGTGTGAGTTATATAAACCTGGCTACAAGTCTGCAACCAACGCATGTATACTAGCAAAATTTATGCTGTGGTTAATGAGATAATGGCACCCGAACTTAACATACTTTAGATTTACCGATTGCAAAAGGTCTAAGTGGGGCAGCCGCATCTAAATTCTGACATAGCAAGTCCAAGACTCCACATACGACTCCGACATCTTGATCCCTCGGTTCATGATCTTTGTCAATAGCAGGTGTTGTTATATTACCACCATGATTTCTGTCTAAGTTAATAAGACTTGATTTTTTTTTTGTTAATGTACAATATTAAGAGAAAATGGTTTTTTTTTTAATACTTGGATCAAATATAATGTTATTTATTAGATAACCAATTAGAGTTTAATGCAAGGTAGATGCCTAGCTGCTAATACATTGAATTTAGTTTTGAATGATATACTAACTAGCTTGTTAGATGTATTGCCAAATGCTAAGTGTATTGGTTCTCTCACAAAGTCACAGCCACGAGTTTAAAATTTAAATGAAATGAAATTATAAAACAAAATACAAAAGAGTTAGGAACCTGTCTCAATTGGTTCCAAAAATCCTAAAACTTTTTCAACTGAGACTGGTTTCAGTTCCTTAGGCCCAGTCTCAACCAGGATCAGCATCGGGACTGGTTCCATAAAAATGGACCGGGTACCCGATCCTGCTTAGCCCTAAATAATGGTCATGTGGTAAGAAAAAAATCACTAGGCCAAGTAGTGAGAATCAAGAAAGAGAATTGCACTCGAAAATTATTAAAAGCTCCTTCATTTATGTCAAGTGATTGGTAGTCTTGTAAAATGTTCATATGACCATTTTCGTGACATTTATATTATAATTACAATGCTTTATCGAATATTATATTATTGTATTGCTAATGTCGGGTGAGATGAGTTGAATGCAAAAACATGATGACAGTAAGTTCACGATGTGTCATCTTGTATTGTAAAATGTCATGTTCCCCAATATGTGTTTGGTGCTTTAAAAAATGGTGTGTTCAAGTTGCTCTTAACTGTTATGGAATTCAAGTTGCTTTATCAAGCTTTTCAAATTGCTATGATTCATAAAATTAACTGAGTAGCTAAAATTTTGAAAGGGATTTTGTCATGGAGGCTTTGTACTTGACCAAGTTATGAAAAAACACATTACTGTTGTGAATGATTTGAGGGCGTTACAATACGGTCTAGTTCTAAGGAAGGGCTCAAGCTATGCATTTCAGGTGGTGGGATTCCTGATGCTTCTTCAAGTCTTCAAAAAAAAGTTAACCTATAAGTTTGAGGTTAATCTTACCCTGATAAGGTAGAGTACATCATGGACTTTAGTGTGTCCTAGGAACCTAAACATGTATCATGTATGCATTTCACTTGTATTGAGAAAGAACTATAGACTATCAATTATTTATTGGCTTAAGAATGAGTTTTGATCCCAACATGTAAAGTTTTATGATTCCCTAAGGGTTTTATATAATGATTTAAAAGGATTTTCAGTTCTATTTAGCTAAAACTGAAAAGATGTTAACCTGTTTGTCTGTGATTTGCAAGTAACTGAAAGAAAATGATTTATATAGTGCAAAGGAGTCACTTTTATCATGATTCTGTTTGAAGACAAGAAGAACGAGTGTTCCAATTTCATTTTGCTGAAAGTTTGCCAAAGCAATTTCCTAATCCTATTCCTGCATTACTGTTAGGGATGTTGTATTTGTGTGCTATTTGTGTGCCAAAGCAATTTGTGTGCCACTAATATTTGTGTGCTATTAGACTTTGTATGATATGCAAATGTTTTTGGTTTTAAAGGTTTCAATTATCTACTGAGCACGTGGATTGCCCATCCCCTCTTTTTCCCATTTTCCAAGTTCGGAGTAAGTACAGTCTTGTGGAAGGACAATACTTTTGGGTTGAAAATCCATGATTGGGGACGTGGGTTAATTGTGTTGTTCAATGCTCTTTGTAAATTGTTTTAGTGTGCAGCAATGTCTTTTGGACTTGTAAAAAGTTGTAACACATTGTTAGTTAGCTCGGTTGACCTCCTTAGGGTTAACGCCACCTATCATGTCCCTGAACATGTTATAACACTTTCTAAAGTGTGTTGTAAGGTTGGTTTCGTAGTCCAGGTGTGTAACCCGTGGAGGCTTTATTTTCTTACTTCAAAGTTGTTTAGTAGGAAATTTTTAACAAGCATTAAGTATAGAGCGGGTAACTCGGGCAAGAAGTTTCATGAATGCTCATCATGATGCATTTGGGGTCGATCAACTTTTTAGTCCTTGCTTAGAGTGATAATTTAGGTCGTGCCTAATGAGTTGTTTGGCACCCAAAAAAAAAAATTACTCCAACTCTTGCCTATTTCCTAAGTCGATTAGAGATAACTTTAGTCGTAGATTAGCCTCAAGAACTCTTTAAGGGAGTCTTGGCGATATAATATTCCTGTTGGGAGAGACGAGTGTTACATTATATTCTTGAAGGGATGACAATTCCAAGCATGTCAAAAAGTATGAATGAATTCAGTAAGAGAATTATTTATTCTCACATGTATTTGATAGACTTTTTAAATAAGTTCATATCAAATTCTTTTAAATTATTAAATAATTTTCTAGTGTTCTTAAAAAAAAACAAAGTTTACAAACAAAGAACTCACATCTTGTTTGGATTTTTTCGCATTAGTGTTTTAGATGGATGTTGCAATTAAAGACATAGAGTATACGCATACGCATAGCAACATGACTTTCATGCTAGATGTGCTTCTTTGAAAACAAGCTCGTCAATAAAAGAATAAGGTTTTCAAGTCCTCACCCCATCTGCTTTTAAAAAGCTTCAAGAAGAATTTGAGAGAGTAAGCCAATATTCACTTGTCCATGTTGAAGGAAATGAGTTCTTCTTAAGGCATTACAGAGTATACAGTATAATGCACAATGTCTTCTAGGATGGAAACATTATGCTATGCAACTACAAGGATTTTGAATTGTGGGCATATTTTGTTATCACATGTATGAGTGTTTTATTTGGATGGATTTTCTGTAAATCCTACAATCTTATTTGCCTTCTCATTGGCATTCACATGTATTAAAAAGCAATTTTGAAGCATAGGAATTGCTAGCAGAGGAAGTTTTAGAACAAGAGCTGATTCAAATCGATGAGGATTTGAAAGATGGAGATGGTGTCTTATGCCCACCGATTTTATTTAAAAAAAAAAAAACACAAGCACCTCCTAGAAAGATACAATTAAAAGGTGGAAAATAATTTACCCAAAAGCAAACTAAGAGTTGTTAATTTGCAAATAATATCATCAAACTAAGCAAACATGTTCAAATAAAAGCAAGTTGTTTTTTGGTGTCTTCAAGAAGGCACAAGAAGTTTCACAAGCGACATCAGACTAAATCCCATCTTTTCCCAGAAGCATAAGGCATTTGGTAAGGATTAAATTCTATTAGCTTTCTACTATTTCATTGTTAGTTTTCTTTTTCTTTTTTTTGGGCAACGGTTGGCCTTCAATTGTGGGTGTCATCTTAGTTCAACTAGGGGAACCATGAGATATGTTGTTGAATATAAATTGCACTAGAGTCCTTAAAAATTTATTTTTCAAATTGATTACTTTCTTAAATTTCTCCACAGTGTGCTCTAATTGAATCAAAACCATGAATTAATGAAAATGTTACATCCTAATTCAAAAAGTCAAACCAAGTTATGTCTTAATTCAAGAAAACCAAACCAAATTACACCCTCACTATGACTTCAAACAACCAAAACAATATAACCACAATATGATGCTTTAAATTAGATGACAAAAATGAGCTAGTGATTGAGACTAACCACATCAATCCTTGTCCATATTGGGATAGAGCTGGGGTATATATAGGGTTCTGGTATATTAGAATCAATGCAATTGGAAGCTGCTCGGTAAATAATTAAGTGTTCAAAGTAACAAGTCTAAATAAGAGTAACCCATTTAGATGGAGATTTTAATTGACAAGTACATAATTATGAATTCAAGGAGAGTTATCACTTGCATATGAAATATATTTGCACGTATAAGCAAGTAAAATAATCAAATCAATAATTCTATAACATTACTAATAGTAAGAAACTTCATCTGGAATAGAACATGGTGCAAATTCTATCCATCATCCATGCCGTCACCTAATTACTACACAGAAAGAGGAGAAAATTTCAAATTAAAGTAAGTTTATTGCCTATAACCTTCAAAATTCGCATGTCTTTTATAAATACCAAATCTCATAATGTACGAATATTTAATGAATCATTTTCAAGCATATTTTTTTCAATAATCAAGTTGACCCACCTGCTATCAATTATTAGGGCTTAGGCTCTTCAACTCACCTGCATGGCTTCAGCTCAGGCTTTCCGATCGACGTGGAAGGTGTGCACATATTCAATGATCGCATTGTATACATGCGCTCATCAATTTGGTTCTATTTTTAGACAATAACGGTAATAATTTTAATATAATTCTCTCTCCCTCTCATTTCGAGCCAAATGAATTGAAATCTGGGTGTCCACAAAAACTTGTTTTTGATCTTTATAGTATAAGGGTAAATGTATTGAGTTTTGGCTTACTTCTGAAATTTTTATGTTTCCTATTTCATCTAATTCTCTAGGAAGCTATCCTCAACTAGCTTTTAGTGGCATCATAAAATCTTGGATAAAGAGGTTTTAGAAAGCTTATAGTGATAGTAATCGATTTCAACTAATGGACCTAGCTCCAAATGGTTTCGCTATGTCAAATATAATTATGTGGACATTCAGGTCTCCAATTCTAACTTGTGTTCTTTTCAAAAATTCTTAGGAATTTAAACCTTAAAGGGCTAAATGAAAATTCTCATCCAACATTATTGCCCATTACTTTGTAGCACCTAGCCTTGTCCATTTTAGGACGGCAGTAACGCTTTAACATAAGTCTTCCGATGTACTAACCTCTAATGGCCAATTAACTTAGGTTAATAAGGTGGGACGTTACACAATGCATGGAGTTTTTCTTATGTGATTTGATTTATTTCTTGAAGACCTACTTTTGCTTAGTTCATTTTTTAGTCGGCGTTCAGGTCCCAAGTCAAAAGGTAGGCAATTCAGTCACTCATTCTTTAGCTAAGCTGATTCTAGTGGCGTTCGAGCAAGTGTGGGCGGGAGTGTGCCCTACTATAGCTGCTTATCTTGTGCCCATGGATAAGTTGGCCATGAAATGTCAATAAGCCAAGTTACCATTCATCCACTATTTATATGTACCACAAAAATAAAAATAAATCTATGAATAATTATAAAGCAAATTAGTTTGATCAAAAAGTTTATAATTCAAGTTAATTTTGTTGCCATTTTTTCAGGCTAACGCACTATTGTGAGATTATGATTCTTGTTTGGGCTTACTTTTTAAAACTATTTTTTTCAGAGAAAATGGGGTATGAGAATAGAATTCAAATTTCTCTCTTTAGTTGTATGTTTGATGCAGATTTTCTATATTCAAATTTTAATGTACAATTAGGTCAAAGATTAACATTGATAGAACTGATTTATATTGTTTAAACACATACAATTGTAATCTATAGCAACATTTACAAAATATGGCCATGCAAACTCAAAATGTTCACTATCTATATGAAAGTTATTACACATGTGCTAGACAATATGAATTGATTAAAGGAGAATAACATCAGCCTGTTCATGAACAATGCTACCATTAATTAAATTAACCAACTATTTTAATTATTGTGACCCTTCTCCTCCTATGTAAGTGATCGTTCAATATAAAAGTCGCCCTATTAAGGCATATCGATAATTTGAAAACACGTATGCAAAACTTTCTAGCAGTAAACTTCTAAAACAATCCATTAATTTAACCCATGGCTTTAAAATCAAGTATAATTTATCATCATAGTTGTCAGAGCTTTTACATAAGTAAGTTGGATTTATATTTGTGTTGTTCTCTTCCAATGAAGCAGAAACACTTCTTATGGGTATTGTGTCTCATGTCGGTCACATGTGGGATACCAGTGCGACACCCACATTTCTTTGACTCAATTTAACTCCAAAAAATAGAGAAGATTAAAAAATTTTAAAATATATTGGATACATTCGTCAAACACAAAGAGCACAAGTGAATGAAGTTCTAAGTTATCGTTTCATTCTATTCTATTTGCTCCATTTTCATATTTTGAACACTTAATTGTTTGGGTAGTCCTAAATTAATGATTATATTTCTTTGGTTTTAAGAATGGGAGTAGTTTGTAGGTTTACTATCTAGTTTTAAGAACGTATTTTGCTTTTCCTACTTTTTGAAAAATAGAGAAAAAACACTTAATAAATTGGAAAGTTTTAAATTCAAATTTGGTGATTTTTAATAGTTGTGTCCATACCATATACGTGTTGTATTTATGTGACAGTGTCAGTATTCATGCATCATAGTCAATTACAAAAGCCGATTTGCACATTCATTTATCCTTTTCTAAATGCATACCTACTATCCTAAATATGATTTGCAAACTTCTTATAATTAACACCTTTTGTTTCCTCCCTATTACGTAAACTTACTATCTGAATCGCACATCGCATGCATTTTAAATACTAGTCAAAACCGAAATAGGAAAGTGCTAAGTGGATAAAGATACCCCCTATGCATCGCCACAAGGACAGCAATTAACAAAACAACATTAATAATCCTATTGTGTTCAACTTATGGCTGTTTTTTGAATTTATTATAAGTACTTATTTTCAACATTCAACACTGATCAACAAGGTCAACACCAATTAGTATTTATCGATACTGATCAGTACTTATCATCACTTAATCATATTTTATACTCACAAGTTCATCCCTGATCAACATTAATCAACAATAAGTTGCTTATGATAAGTTAAAAGGAATAAATCCTTAATTGGTTTAGAACAAGGCCTTGTTCTTCTGAACTGCACTGAATTGAATTGTAACTTGTTTTTGCTAAACTGAACTGAACTTATTTTTTGCTGAACTGAACTTATTTTGTTGCGAAACTAAACTGAACTAAACTTATTTTTTCTAAACTCATCTGAATTCAATTGAACTTATTCTAAAGAAATAAGTTAAAAAGAACAGGGCCTAAGCTCAATTTAGTTTAGCTTAGAAAATATAAGTTCAATTCAAAAAATATAAGTTCACTTTAGTTTGATTCAGTTCAATTCAACAAAAATCAGTTCTCAATTCAAAAGAAATAAATCCAATTTAATTTCATTCAGTTTAATTTAAGTTCAGCTCGGTTTACTTTAGTTCAACAAAAAGAGTTGGAAAGAATAACCAATCGCGCAAAAAGATTGAACGGCAGGTTCGGCATCCGAATCAAATAGAAACTATTTGCTTCACGACACTCTCTCACATAAATAGGAATAATCAAAGTGGAATATTTAGAACCCAAAAAAAAAAAAGAAACCCTCAGCAAAACAGAGTGCAAAGAAACCGCTCCTCGCAAGATACACCCCCAACCCATTCTCTCTTAAGTTTGGATTCCACAGGACCTGTAGGACAATTTGGAATTCCCAATTTGATTGCCCATATATTTTTTCCCCTTGTGGTTGATTCGTTTTGCTTATTTCATTGTTTCGTTGATTGTATTTGTATACATACAAACATATCCCAAAATGAAGAATTCAAATTCTAGAGTAATTTGGAGTCATTGAATCAGTAGGATGAGAATAGGGGGTGACGAGATGGTCTTGATGCATGCCAATTGAGTCATTCGGATATAGTACATAGCAGGTCCTAGTTTCATTTGGGTCAATATCAGGTCAAACACCATCAGGTCGGGTACGGGTTTGGTTCCGATGAAGTTCGGGTTTGTGTCACTTTCGGGTCAACCATGTCCGGATCAGGTACAGGTTCGGTTCAGCTGAAGTTCAGGTCGGATCTTTTTTGAGTTGTCAACGGCAGCCTGGTTTAGATCGGGTATAGGTAGAATCTAATTTGGGTCGAGGGGATTCGGTTCAATATTTGGGTTAATGTCGGGTCAGTTGTAAATCGGGTTAAGTATAAATCAAGTCGGGTTAATTTCAGGTTAGTGTATATTTTTAATATTTATTTTTACTCGTATATTATATTTAAAAGGTAAAACCATTCAATTATACAAGCCCATTTATTATATTCCTCCTTTAATTTGTACATTAGCGTCTATAAATTGTGTTTTATAATTAAAATACTTCTTTTTACTTGTATAATATATATACATACATAAATATATATATACATACATAAATATATATATATATATATA
>JACYFF010031955.1:78989127-79001479 GCA_017589665.1 Selenicereus undatus
GGACTCCAAAAAGCACCACAAAAAGGCATGAAAACGTCTTAGCGCTTATATCCGCCAATCAAAGGGACGGTCCTGATTTAATTATCACCTTCCGCCTCCCTGCCCGCCTGTGAGCGGTTTACTGAGCATTTTCCTAAAACAAAACATAAAAGCATTTCGAACTGTGAGCCAAAGCTCAATAAGTGCATCCCTGTACTGATAAAGATTCAATGGGGAAAAAAAGTATGATGGCCCGCTTTGTAATTCATTTTGATTTTAAAACAGGGAATGAGATGTATATAAAACTAACTTGTCAATTATTATCTGTTAGTGCACCCCTTAGTAACTGTTACGATCTATGTATAGGTGTACACCTGCCAAGCCGACCGGAAGACCTGACCTGAAGCCGCGCGGGTAACTGAAGGGCAAAGCCCTGTAACTGATAACTGATGGGGTCACTAATTATGTGATAAATCACTGGTTCAATTGATTCATTGATGTACTTACCAAAACATTATAATTTCGATAAATACGTGCTGATTTCTAAAGATACAGTCAATGAACGTACCTGGGGTCTTTAAAAGTTAGTACACAGATTAAATAGATGACTAAAATGGAGAGGATAAGAGCTTAGGCCTTGATGCTGTTCAAAATCATTACAGGCATAAAATTAGTACAATGAATACTCTTAAATGGAAAAAGACCTATAAAAAATTTGTGTGAATCAGTTAAAAGAAAAGGCTTATGAAACTGGTAAAGTTAAATAAAGTTTGAAAATGCTAAGTTAAAGCACGGCGGCGAGTTTAGAGGGTAGGGCTTATGACAAGGTACGGAATGAATAATCCACAACTTATACTCCCGACCTCCAACCGAGACGTAAGACCCCAATATAAATAGCTTAGGAAGTCCTCTAAAACTTTAATGAAGGGCACATAACCATATTCCTATGATAGGTTTCATAAAATAGGGTCAGAACAACAACATGTCAGGTTTTGGTAAAAAAAACAACCATTCTGTCCACCCTGCACAGGTTCAGTAAAATAGCCATAACTTCCTCCACAAACCTCAGATTAAGGCGATTCAAGAGTCATTTTAAAGATAACATCCAGACCTATCTACCCACCAAAAATCAGAATTTTTGTCCTGGAAGATCATTACCAGTTTTGTTTCAAAACTCGTCCTGTTTCACTGAAAATTCCAGCAGCACTTCTTTTAGTTGATACTTCCCTTTTTAACACCAAACCTCAACTCAAACTCTTTCTCAAGAGTGTATAATACACCTTGGTACATCCCAACCACATACAACATCACCACACTCAACTTCAATTCATATATATATATCCAACAAGGCTTACTTTCAAGGCACATAAACACATACCTCAAAGTTAACACAACTTTGGTCCAAACCATGCATTTATAGATAAAACCCTAACGTTGGGTCAACTTGAATCCCATCACAACTTTACAGCACATCATAAAAGCCATATTAAACTTCCATACATTAAGAGATAGGCAAAAACATGGAGAAATCAAGCCATAAATATCACTTGAACAAGAAACTTTGCATACTCAAGATGAAACCCTAACCCTAACTTCATCCAAAATCAACTCCACCATAAACCCTCAACAAGGTGATTCTTAATACCACAAAAATAGCTTAATCCATCATTAATACAACCAAAATAAAGAACAAAAACCAACAAAATCAAAGATCAAAAACAAAATCAGCATAGAGGTGCAAGAACACTACTTTGTGCTAGCAATAGAGGTTTCAAGGATCCTTGATGCTTATGAAAGTGGAAGAGCTGTTTGGGGGTGGTGAGAGGGGGTTGTTTTGTGAAGTTTTGGTGGTGGAAAGATGGTGGCTATGGTGGTGGGAGGGGGCTGCCGTGGGCTAGAGAGAAGGGGGAAAGAAATAGGAGACAGAAAGTGACTAGAAATTACTTGGTGATAAAATGAGTTAAAAGGAAAAATTTGACTTTTTATACCAAATTACTTGGCTGCAAATTTAAGTAGAAAAGTCAATGTTATCATGCTTGGATTAGGCTTAATTAAGAGGATTAGTTAATCAAATAAAGGTCAAGTCTTGTTGCATCGAAATCGGCTTTAAACGGGCTCGGGTTTAGCGAAAAATGGAAACCGAGCGCGCTTCTGAATTTTTTTAATTTTTTTTTTAAAACAAATTTGAAATAAATGGTTGTGATGCCATGAAAAAGGATTTTCAACATTAAATTCTTAAATATCAAGGCCTAACCCAATTTCCAAAATTGACGAGGAGAAATCTCCGAATTGCAAAGTAAGGGCCCCGTTAGAAATGTCCAAATGAGAATAATAAAGAGATGGAAATATGAAAAGAAATGATGGGAATGAAATGAAATTAATAACCAGAATCTAGGGTCGGACTATTACACAAGAGGAATTTGCATTCAAACCTAACGATCCCACTTTGGGATTTACGCTTCGAGTCACCTTCAAATCAATTAAAGGTGCCCTCCTGCTTCTTTTGTTATTGTTTTATGGTTGGTTTGTTCTGGGAGTTTGGATTAAGAGGTTGCTTCTATATTTCTTATTGGGTTTATAGTTATTAGTGCATTTAAGGACATGCATGGATGCAGCACAGTTGGGAAAAAAAAAGGGTTATGTGTAGCATTCTCAATTGGATTTTTAGCTATCCTTGGCAGTGATACTCTCTTCCAAGGAGCAAAATAGAGCTAATTTAGACTATATATGTTGTTGGCAGCTCTCCTTGACTAAGGATGATCAATTGTTTTAGCTGATATTGGCCATTGCACCAAAAGTCCTTTCTTTTCACCTTTTCCCTTTAATGTATATAACTATTCATATCCTGTCCATTATGGGATTCTTGTTCTTGAGCTGCGAGTTTGTCTTTTGTGGGTAAGGGATGGCTCTTGTGAAGTGGTAACCAATGTGGAGCTGTATTGGAGGTTGGAGCTTTCCGCCATGGATTGTATCATATATTTGATCTGATGATGACAATCTCACAGTATTGTATGATATATTTGATCTGATGATGACAATCTTGCTTCTAAGACAACTGAACTGGTGGTGGCTTATGACAATGGTGATGGGTGGTTGGTATTGAACTTAAGTGTGATCACTGTTGTGAAATTTTGTTGGGTACGCCTAAATTATTCCATGATAACAAGTGTTTTTCTTTTCGCTGTTGTTCAGGCCATAAATTCACCAACCAGGAGAAAAGTAAACAGGCATTGCTTAATCTGATCCAGGTTCTTTTTTGTTTGATTATTATTTTCTTTGCTTTCATGTAAAATCTGTGGCTGTGGAGCGTGGATTTAACATTACCTTTCATTTTGTTTCTGTTCTTATTAGCCTTCTTTTTCTGCATGCTTGAGCTTTGAAGTCTTGCAAGCTCTCATCACACTTATGGAAAGATGCTGTTCCCTGATGCTGGTTATTTTCATTCTAGGCTGATGGACAGGGATATATTTTCGAATTCGAGAAGTTCAGCGACAGGGATATCTGTCGGGATTTTGTTGGTAAGTTTGAAATTATTTACGGTCTCAATGATGCAAAACATAAGGGGAGCCCTGAGAAGATAATTAAAGAATCATGGTATACAATTATGTATTGTTTTTGTTAGTCCAAAGTCTGTAATATTAAATCATCTGGATTATTTTCTAGGTAGTCTGAGAGTTATATTAAGAATAAGACCTTAGGAGATTTCTTTCAATTTTGTTAATTTTTGTATGTATATTTAGAGACTCTTAAGGAGGCCATTTTACTTATTTTATTTTTTGCTTGGGAAATAAGATATTATTTAGGGTTTGAGAGTACCTTGTTTCTCCAGTTTTCTAGGCCTATGTAAGCACTATTATATGCTTTTTTATGTATATCAATTAAATTAGGAAATTACCACCTTAGATTATTAGCCTCCCTTGGCCATGAGAAATCATGTTTTCTTGTCAGTGGATCTCTCACATCCCCTATGTGGATCTCCTAGGTTTTTTTAGGTGTATTCCTAAGAGTTTTATCATTTATTTACTATTTTATTTTATATTCCCCTTATTTCTTGCCAAATCCCTTCAAAATCCCCTTTGTTTTAGGTGATATTTTCTTTTTTCTATGTTTATCCTTCACGTGTCCGATATCACTTCTTCATACCTTTCTCTGAGAATGGTTTGACCAACCATTAGGGTGTATTGGACTATGGAGAATGTACCTCCTATTTTTGTTAATTTGTACAATTGATGACATCCAAAGACACTAAAGAAGCAGCCCCCATGCAATGCAACTCAACAAAATATGTGCAATTTCTAGCATGTAAAGTCTTTAGTCTTGTCAGAAAATAAATGGTAACTACGAGGCAAATAGATGTTCCTATAAATGAAAAAGGGTGGGAGCATTTCTACTTCTGTATTGAGTGGGTACTTTGCATTACTTCAATAGTCTACATTGTCCCATTTTATTTAAATTTAATAGAAGCATGGCTTTGTACAATTTGTCTACAGAAGTACAGTTACTACAGTACAGTTGCTCTTTGCTTTTCTGGTTATTCTTTATGCACCTTGATACCTTCTAATTTTTAGTTGGACCATACAGTAGTAGATATAGAACTTGCTTGAATTTAGGTTTCTTTTGGCTTTTTGCTCTCTATCTCTATCTGTGTTTAAAAAAGCGCGCCCGCTCACAAAAGCCCGAGGCCCAACCTGTTGCGCCTTGCAAGGGGTCATGCCCAGCTCATTCATTAAGCCCACATAAGCTTGTGCTTTTCTGCGCTTCAGATTGAGGCATAAAACAACCGTAGCCCGCGCTTTGTGGGAAAAAATCACGGGAGAGAGAGAAAAGACATAAACCATGGAAAGACGCAAATACCTTTAGATTGACACTTACCTTTGCTATGTTATTCAATTTCGGGTAGAAACCCTTATCTGATTGTATCCAATTGGTTCGAGTATAGACTAAATTGACTTATTTTAAAGCCCTAATTTTTGGATGGAGGGTTGGGCTACATTTGAAGACTTTTACAATAATAAAGACAAAGTTGACCAACCTTTTCCTACACTTTTTTGGCGATGATCTACATCGATCTTTTCCTCTCTCTAGATGGGAATATGGTGCTGCCAATAATATGGAAATAAGTATTAAAAAATATGCTTCCCTTCTGTCCTAATATGCTCTCAAATATTATTCCTTCCCTTTTTCCTCTCATTCCTAAAATGCATTCAGAATTGATGAACCCAATATGAGATAATATAGTATGGTCTGTAGTGATGTCTAGTAACTTGTTTAATGCTATCATCTAAGTTATTTGTCAAAAATATGGTCTTGAAATGATTTTCAAGCATTTTTGAGTAAAAATGCCCCTTGTGTCCCAAAAGCCCATGCCTTTGCCTCTAATCCTATGGGCCAAGACCCTTTTCACTTTTGTGCACTTTGAGCTAATATGAGGTCTCTATTTAATGTGACTGATATGTGCATGGCTACTGTATTTTAGCTCCTTGTTATGCAATATGACATTACACAATCCAGTGTTCAAGGCATGCTGGGACGACATTAAAAGCTGTGATCTTGTGGCATTAATTGTCAATGTCTAATATAAAGTCAGCACAGAAATACATGGCTCAATTTTGGCCTTTATAATGCTTAGAACCACCATGGATTCTTAAGGATAGCATCAGAAAGGCTTTGAAGTTGAGCGAATGGTTTTTTCACCTTCCACCAACTGTGATATGCAATACAATTGTTGCACTACAGTGACTAGAATGATTTTGTGGTACCACAATCGCAATTGAAACCGCGTTGTGAATCCTTGCAATTAAAACTCCGTAATAATGCGCATAATGTGAAGCCTGTATTTCAGTATATTACTTCAACTTGCTGGACACATAAGTTGGAGTGTAATAAATGTTAGGATGTGCGATATTATGAATTGGATTACAGAAGTTGGAGGGAAAATATTTCTTGATCAATCTATGACTTTGTAAGTGGTGCTTTGATGTCATGTGGTCAGGAGTTAGGACACCGTAACATGTGCACTGTCGAACATGGGTGAAATTGAAACTTGGATCGCAATTGATAGTATGGTTTCATTAACACCTTGAAATTTGTTATGGGATTCATAGACATTTGGTGAGGCCATTTGTGGTCTGAATGAGGGACATGAGTTATCATTGGAAGGTCATGGGACTTGATTATCTAGGAAGATGTGATGTGAATAGTGGGTCTTGCCTGGGGATAATGAAAGATGAGATTTTACGTAGGCTGTGATAGAGGACTAGTCGTCTGATGCACATATGGGGATCATGATAAGGGACATGTCCACGAGGTACCTAAGTCCAAAGATGTCCAAGAGATCCTCCAAGTCATGGGGAATCACCAAGATGGCCAAGATAGCTACTATCCGGGTCTGCACAACATGAGCATTGAGCAGTAACTTTCTGACCTTTGTTACTTATTCAATGGGTGACTTAAGTATAATTTTATGTTGTGGTATTCTATTTCAAGAAGTCATCGTTCTAATAAATGAATTTTCAAGTTATTAGGACTTCATTTGCCCGTTCAAACCAGTCTCCAAAGCCAAACTATCCAAATTATCCAATTGAGCTAGAATGCTAGTATGCTACCTGGTTTTGTTGGTCTGTTTCCCTAACCTTGGACCAACTTGGGAACCTGAAAATCTACTTTTTAGGAACCTTTGTGAGTGTACTTTGCAAGCAGCAAAAGAGTTCAAGGCCAAATTCAAAGTTTGGGTGCCAGTTGCATTTCTCAAGGAATATCTTTCAAATGACTAGGGATCAGAGGCTCTATGAGGACTTACCTAAAAATCGAAATCTAGGGCTTTCTTAGGGCTTTTGAATGACTATATTTGGGCATGTATTTTGGAAGATATGGCTGTTTAAAGTTAAACTTGTTGCAATGAAAAGTAACTGTCAGTAGGTTGCTTTTTGCTTTTGGACTTGCTTTGCTTTTTGGTTCCCCCCCTTTCCTATGGCCGTTTGTTTGGCTGTTTTTCCCTTGGTCTCTGATTGTATTAGCTACCTTCATATGTGGGAAGGTTTAAAGGTTGTACATACTTATTGAATGAATGAATTGGTTGAGTTTTAAGCTCCCTCAAAATCTCTGTCTTGATTATCTCTACTTTAGCTCGCTAGGGTGGTGTTTAAGAGGCTTTTAGGATCTTTTGAGAGGTGATATCTTGTCTCACTTGATCTAAAAATTGAGCTCTAAGATTCTTGGTAGTGATATCTTATCCAAGTGCCTTAGTCTTATCTCTTATCTCTTATCTCTTATCTCTTTTCTTGTTTGTAAACTGTAGCTTGGTTTACTTTCTCTACTTGGGATCACTTCTTGGTTTTTCCCATTTTAAGGACCTGGAAGTGCATCATTTGGTATTCAGAGGTATTGGCTACTCTCCTAGGTTGTAGCTTTCAACCCCAAACACATCCCCTTTGCCCAAACACAAAACCGACCCACGAAGAACCCTTACATTTCATGCATCAGGCCTTCATTGAGGAACGTCAAGAAAGAGCTAGCCTTGATTGAGATTGAGTTGATTAGCATTGAAATCCAAGATTTCATGGCCAAAATGATGAGTTTACAAGTTGGTCGTCTAAGGTGGAGCAAGTCTTTGCTTGTTACAACCTTGGTGACCAAGATAAGTTCAAGAAGGTTATTTCAAGATTGAGAGGTTGTGCACTTCAATGGTAGAAGATTTACAAGTTTAAGAGAAGAACGAAAGGAAAAGAGAAGGTGAGAACTTGGAAGAAGTTGAGGAGTAAGTTGACGGGTGCCTTTTTCCCACCCACTTACATGCTCAAACATGTTTCTCCATTTCCTAAGAAGAATGACTTAAAGTCCTCATGTATGGACATCCTTTTTAACAAGGGGAGTCCAAAGAGTTCTCGTACTTCTAGCATTCCTACCTTGCTACCCTTGAAGGAAGTCATCTCCTATGAAGATGAAGACGTAAATGAAGAGGAAGAAGATTTAAATCTGTTTGATCTTCTTAGCATCTTTGACGACTATGGTAATGAAGAACTCTTAGGCTTTGAAGCCTATGATGATGAAGAGCTCTTAGACTTTGAAGAGTCAGGAGAAACCTCGGTTCCTTCATCTTTTTGTGAGGAACAAGAACTAACTTGTAAAGTGGAACTCCATCTCACTCTTTACAACGCCAAATGTTTTCATTAAGAAGACAAAATAGAGGTAACGAGAGACTTCTATTCCTCATGTTTGTTCACAAGAGCTTGAGAATTTGAGGGCAAATTCTTTCCAACAAGGGGAGTATGATGCACATATGGGGATCATGATGAGGGACATGTCCACGAGGTACCTAAGTTCAAAGATGTCCAAGAGATGCTCCAAGTCATGGGGAATCACCAAGAAGGCCAAGATAGCTACTACCCCGGTCTGCACAACATGAGGAGTAACTTTCTGACCTTGGTCACTTATTCAATGGGTGGTTAGGTACAATTTTATGCTGTGGTATTTTATTTCAAGAAGTTATCTTTTTAATAAATCAAGTTTCAAATCACTAGGGCTTCATTTGCCCCTTGAAATCAGTCTCCAAAGCCAAACTGTCCAAACTGTCTAGTTAAGCCAGAATGCTACCCAGTTTTGTTGGTCTGTTTTCCTTAACCTTGGACCAACTTAGGAACCTGAAAATCTACTTTTTGGAAACCTTTGTGAGTGTATTTTGGAAGCAACAAAAGAGTTCAAGGCCAAATTCAAAGTTTGGGCGCCAAAAGGGGAGAAAGACCAGAAGGCGTCGCCTTCTTGACCGTTCCAGCAGGGGAACAGTTGCATTTCTCAAGGAATATCTTTCAAATGACTGGGTATCGGGGGCTTCATGTGGACTTATCTGAAAGTAGACATCTAGGGCTTTCTTAGGGCTTTTGAATGACTAGATTTGGGCATGTATTTTGGAAAATATGGCTGTTTAAAGTTAAACCTACTGCACTAAAAAGTAACTGTCAGCAGGTTGCTTTTTGCTTTTGTACTTGCTTTGCCTTTTGGTTCCTCCCTTTGCTATGGCCATTTGTTTGGCTGTTTTCCCCTTGGTTTTTGAATGTATTAGCTGCCTTTATGTGTTGGAAGGTTTAAAGGCTGTACACACTTACTGAATAAATGAATTGGTTGAGTTTTAAACTCCCTCAAAATCTCTGTTTATCTCTAGTTTAGCTCACTAGGGTGGTGTACAAGAGGCTTTTATGATTTTTTGAGTGGTGATATCTTATCTAACTTGATCTAAAAGTTAAGCTCTAAGACTCTTGGTGGTGATATCTTATCCAAGTGGCTTAGTTTTATCTCTTATCTCTGATCTCTTTTCTTGTTTGTAAATCATAGCTTGGTTTACTTGCTCTACTTGAGATCACTTCCTGGTTCTTCCCATTTTAAGGACCTAGAAGTGCATAACTTTTGGACCCTCGGGGGATTGAGGATTGGAAAACATGTGTGCGTGAGTTAACTTTTAATGGATTCATGTCGATTTCAGTGGTTGCTAATTTTATAATAATTTGGAACGTAGACTTGGATGGTTCTACACTTCTATCTTTAGACTAATTCGACTAAGCAAGGAGACGCATGCAAAGATGGATTTCACTCAGTTGTTTAAACTTGAGTCTATCTTTGCAAAAGGAAACTGATGCTTTTAAGGATTCTCTATTCTATCCTGGGTACTGTCTTGCTAGTGTTTCTTTCTACATCTGAAGCCTTGGTGCTCATGTTGTAAGCTGACAGGTTCCTTGATGTCCGTTTATGGCTATAGAGATAAGAACTGAGAAGGAACTGATGATGTAACGCCCCCAATAATACATAAATCATAGCTGCATTTACCTACCTAAGCATAGCACCAAGAAATCAATGAATGGGCGTTACTGTCGTCCGCAAGGACAAGGCTTCGCTTGAATATGAAAATTTAGCCATAAAATCAAAGTTTATCTTCAAAGGGCAAAGACGCCCATTCAAACCCTTTAATTACATATAGGAATGATTCCAACTTCTCCGGGTTACATAAAGGTTATAACAACATACATAACTCAGTTTAAATATACAGCTGGAACACCAAAGTGCATCACGAAAAGGCATGAAAACATCTTAGCACTTCTATCCGCCGATCATATGGACGGCCCTGATTTATTTATCACCTTCAGCCTTCCTGCCCGCCTGAGAGCGGTTTACTGAACATTTTCCTAAAACAAAACATAAAAACATTTCGAGCTATGAGCCAAAGCTCAGTACATGCATCCCTGTACTGATAAAGATTCACTGGGGAAAGAAATTATGAGGGCCCGTTTTACAATTCATATTTATTTGAAAACAGGGAATAAGATGTATATAAAGCTAAATTGCCAATTATTATCTAATAGTGCACCCCTTAGTAACTGTTATGATCTACGTATAGGTGTACACCTGCCAAGCCGACCGGAAGACCTGACCTGAAGCCGCGCGGGTAACTGGAGCGCAATGCCCTGTAACTGATAACTGGGGGGTCACTAATTATGTGATAAATCACTGATTGAATTGGTTCATTGATGTACTTACCAAAACATTATAATTTCGATAAATACGTGCTGATTTCTAAAGATACAGTCAATGAACGTACCTGGGATTTTTAAAAGCTAGATCACAGAATAAATAGATGCACTAAAACGGAGAGAATGAGCGTTTAGGCCTTGATTATGTTCAAAAATCATTATAGACATATGAGGTTAGAATGAACTTATTTTTATAATGGATACATTTAAATAAAAAGAAAATAGGCTTTAAAGGATTTGTACAAACCAGTTGACAGGTTAAACTAAGATGCTGAAGTTAAAATGCGGGGTTAAGGCACGGTGGAGAGTTTAAGGGGTAAGGGCTTATGACGAGGTATAGAAAGAATAAAGCAAAACTTAAACTCCCGACCTGGAATCGAGACCCAAAACCCCAATATGTAAGGCTTAAGAGGTCCTCTAAAACTTTCCTGAAGGACACATAACCATATTACTACGACAGGTTCCATAAAATGGGGTCAGAACACCAACATGTCAGATTTCAGTGCTGAAAATTCATTCTGTCCACGTTCAATAAAATGGCCATAACTTCCTCCAAAGAACTCGAATTAATGTGATTCAAAATTCCTATTAAATCTAACATCCAGACCTATCTACTCACCAAAAATCAGAATTTTTGGTTGGGCCGATTATTACCAGTTTTGATCCAAAGTTCATCCTGTTTCACTGAAAATTCCAGCCTCACTGTTTTAGGATGTTCTCTCACTTTTAACACCAAACCTCAACTTAAACTCTTTCTTAAGAGCATGTAAGCACACTATGGCACATCCCAACATCATACAAGATCACCACACTTAAATTCACTTCATATATATATCCAACAAGGCTTACTTTCTAGGCACAGAAACACATACCTTAAGTTTAACACAAATTTGGTCCAAACCGTGCATTCATGGATAAAACCCCAACTTTGGGTCAACTTGAACCCCATCTCATCTTTCCAATACATCATAAAAACCATAATAAACTTCAATA
This sequence comes from Selenicereus undatus, assembly GCA_017589665.1. NCBI lineage: Eukaryota > Viridiplantae > Streptophyta > Magnoliopsida > Caryophyllales > Cactaceae > Selenicereus > Selenicereus undatus. Next base: position 79,000,617 of record JACYFF010031955.1, read on the forward strand.
CATTAAAAGATAAGCAAAAACAAGGAGAAAACAATCCATAAATATCACTTGAACAAGAAGCTTGCATACCAAAGATGAAACCCTAACCCTAACATCATCCAAAATCAACTCCACCATAAACCCTCAACAAGGTGATTCTTAATACCACAAAAATAGCATAATCCATCATTAAAACAACCAAAATAAAGAACAAAAACCAACAAGATCAAAGATCAAAAACAAAAATCAGCATAGAGGTGAAAGAACACTTACTTTGTGCTAGCAAAAGAGGTTACAAGGATCCTTGATGCTTATGAAAGTGAAAGAGGTGTTTAGGGGTGGTGAGTGGGGGTTGTTTTGTGAGGTTTTGGTGGTGGAAAGGTGGTGATATGGTGGTTGAATGGGGCTGCCGAGTAGAGAGAGAAAGAGGAGAGGGAAGAGAGAGAAAATCACTTGGTGAAAAATGAAGATAAAAGCCACTTTTTAATTTTTATACTCCCTTTATTACATGGCTTATTACTTGGCTCCAAATAGGGTAGATAAGTCAATAATATCATGCTTGATTAAGGCTTAATTAAGAGGATTTAGCTAATCAAATAAAGGTCAAGTCTTGTTGCATCAAAATCGGCTTTAAACGGGCTCGGGTTTAGCGAAAAACTGAAACCGAGTGCATTTACGGAATTTTTTTTTTTTAAAGTTTGAGATAAATGGTTGTGGTGCCATGAAAAGAATTTTAAACATTAAATTCTTAAATATCAAGGCCTAACTCAACTTCCAAAATTGACATGTTGATATTGACATGTTCAATAATTTATTTTGATGAGTTACGTTGATACGTAATATTGATCTTATGCAACGTTTCTGGTCAACGTGTCAAAATCATT
>JACYFF010031955.1:79008249-79022229 GCA_017589665.1 Selenicereus undatus
AACGTAATAACGCATGGTTACTATTCAGGACAGCTCAATAGGATATCACAATGACTCATCAAAACAAATTGTTCAACGTGTGAGCATCAGCACGACCCATCAGAACAATAATTGAAGTTCGATCCAAAGTTCACTATTGTACAACACTGTTTCACTTATAACATGGTGGCAGTCCAAGTTCAAGAAGAAGCGCCAACAATTGAAGATCGTCTCCAAGATTGTCAGCACACATTATTAAGATCAAGATTCAATTCAATCGTACAGCCTAATTGACACACTCACACTCACTCTTGTAATCCTCCAATCTCTCAAGCTCTCTTAAGCTTTCTCCACTCCTTTGTACTCCATCCCCTACAGCCTCAATTCAATCATTTTACAAAGTTTTGTTCAAATAAAAATAATTTTCTATTCGCTCGTTTATTCATGTCAATTATCAATTCAGAATTACACTTCACATAAACCAATTTGACACTCCGTTACCTCCGATTCAATCCTACATATAGGCCGTTACCATACCGGCTGAGGTTGATCCTAGTGTGTTAGGTGGGCTCGACAGGTTGGTCCTAGCCGTCCCGATAGAATGTGCTTGACTCTTAGCTAAGTGTTCAAACGTAACTCAATCGACCTCTTGGTTTAGCGGTCGTCTTAGTTTAGGTTGTGCGAAGAAGTCTAACGTGGGTAATACCAGCAGTGTTAGTTGTCAAGAATATTTTTCAAATTGGAAAATTCCCAAACAGAAGGTAGAAATGGTAAGCTTAATTTTGATGTTATCAATCAAAGATCGTGAAGAAACTTTTAGTTCAGATGAAGAATTTGAAACCATTAACTTACTTTCTAAAATTGCTATTGAAAAGTACAAAAAGAAATATAGACATATTCATTTTGGTGTGACTTAGGCTGCACTTCAACCGTTAACATCATCAGGGTTAGATTATCCTATGGTCACAGCATTAGAGACAATAGATCAATATGTCACAAAGATCCATCTTTAATTTCAATTCAAACGAGTAATGGCAACGGTCCTATATATTTTAATTGTTGTCAAACTTATTTGGTGGACATAAATGACCGCTGGAAAAAAATGCAGGTCCACATTCATGAGCTTTCATGGAATTTTGCATTTACTTGTAGACTGCATTTAAAATTTTTATCATTCCAACTTAATCCCAAATTTACATTGAAACATAGTTTAGATCAAACAAAGATATTAAAATTGAATCAGATAATGTTGCTACTTTTACCCCAAAGTTATAAAGATGGAATGAAATTACTATTCGTAAAGAATTTACTATTCAAAATACAAGGCCACCGAGAAATATTGCTGAAAAGAATGTTTAATAACTAATAGAGGAGCCCGATGGTAGAGTATTAATAGGATTTAATTCAAGCCGAGACAAAGGTTCGTCCTGAAAATTTATTGAAAATGTTAAACTTCTTCGACCCTCATATGCCTTGCCTTGTAAGTATTCTAATTATGACTAATTAAAAGATAACCAAGTAGAAGATTCCCAAAAAAAAATTATTATAAAGCTCTAATCGCTTAACCAATATATAAAGCTTTTTCTTCAATTGAATCTCCAACATATTCAAGTATGCGACCTACAACATTTTCATCTTTCAAAGCCATTTCAATTCAGTCAAGATTATCCGAGACAAAATTTCAATTCCATAGAGAATTAGGCCAAAAGAAAGTGGTTTCTTTCGCACCTTGTTCTAAGTGCTCAATCATTCATAAGACAAGAGTGGCATTCATTCGTGGAAAGACAGAAGGTTAATGTTCCTTTCTGCAATTGGTGGTCAATATTGATCTGATGGGTCGTGCAGATATTAACATGTTGAATAATTTATTTTGATGCGTTACGTTGATATCGTAATATTGATCTTATACAACGTTTGTGGTCAACGTGTCATAATCATTATTGTTATATGCTCATCAAAGGCAATTATTACACAACGCAATAACACATGGTTACTATTCAGGACAGCTCAATAGGATATCACAATGACTCATCAAAACAAATTGTTCAACGTGTGAGCATCAGCACGACCCATCACATCACAAATTCAAGTTCGGTCCAAAGTTCACTATCGTGCAACACTGTTTCACTTATAATATGGTGGCAGCCCGAGTTCAAGAAGAAGCGACAATAATTCAAGATTGTCTCCAAGATTGTCAGCAAACATTATTAAGATCAAGATTCAATTCAATCGTACAACCTAATTGACACACTCACACTCACTCCTGTAATCGTATAATCCCTCAAGCTCTCTTAAGCTTTCTCCCCTCCTTTCTACTCCATCCCCTGGAGCCTTAATTCAATCATTCTACAAAGTTTTATTCAAACAAAAGTAAGTTTTTATTTGCTCGTTTATTCATATCAATTATCAATTCAGAATTACACTTCACATAAATCCATTTTACACTCCGCTACTTTCAAATTAATCGTACATTTAGACTGTTACCATACCCGTCGAGGTTGATCCTGGTGTGTTAGGTGGTCTCGACGGGGTGGTCCTAGCGGTCCCGATAGAATGTGCTTGACTCTTACCTAAGTGTTCAAACGTAACTCAATCGACCTCTTGGTTTAGCAACCGTCTTAGTTTAGGTTGTGTGAAGAAGTCTAACGTGGGTAATGACAGGAGTGTTAGTGGTCAAGAATATTTTTCAAATTGGAAAATTCCTAAACAAAAGGTAGAAATGGTAAGCTTAATTTCGACGTTATCAATCAAGGATCTGGAGGAAACTTTTAGTTCAGATGAAGAATTTGAAACCATTAACTTACTTTCTAAAATTGCTATTGAAAAATACAAAAAGAAACATAGACATATTCGTTTTGGTGTGACTTAGGCTGCACTGCAACCTTCAACAACATCAAGGTCAGATTATCCTATGCTCACAACAATTAGAGACAATAGATCAGTATGTCACAAAGATCCATCTTTAGTTATGATTCAAGCGAACAAAGGCAACGGTCCCATATATTTTAATTGTTGTCCAAATTATTCGGTGGACGTAAATGACCCCTGGAAAAAAATTCAAGTCCACATTCGCGAGCTTTCAAGAAATTTTGCATTTACTCGTATAGTGTATTTAAAATTTTTATCATTCCAACTTAATCCCCAATTTATATTAAAACTTAGTTTAGATGAAACAAAGACATTAAAATCCAATCAGATAATGTTGCTACTTTTACCTCAAAGTTAATAAGATGGAATGGAATTACCATTCCTAAAGAATTTACTTTTTAAAATACTAGGCCACTGAGAAATATTGTTGAAAAGAATGTTCAACAACTAATAGAAGAGCCCGATGGTAGCGCATTACTAGGATTTAATTCAAACTGAGACAAAGGTTTTTCCCGAAAATTTCTTTAAAATGTTAAACTTCTTTGATCTTCATATGCATGCCTGGTAAGTCTTCTAATTATGAGTATTTAAAAGATAACCACGTAGAAGATTCCCAAAAAAATTTATTATAAAGCTCCAATCGCTTAACCAATTTATAATCGCTTAACCAATATATAAAGCTTTTTCTTCAATTGGATCTCCAACATATTTAAGTATGCAACTTCCAATATTTTCGTCTTCCAAAGCCATTTCAAATCAGTCAAGATTATCAGAGACAAAATTTCAATTACAAAGAGAATTAGGAAAAAAGAAAATGGTTTCTTTCGCACTTTGTTCTAAATGCTCAATCATTCATAAGACAAGAGTGGCATTCATTCATGGAAAGACATAAGGTAAATGTTCCTTTCTTCAATTGGTGGTCAATATTGATCTGATGGGTCATGCTGATATTGACATGTTGAATAATTTCTTTTGATGACTTACGTTGATATACTAATATTGATCTTATGCAACGTTTCTCGTCAACGTGTCAAAATCATTATTGATATATGCTCATCAAAGCAATTATTACTCTACGCAATAACGCATGGTGACTATTCAGGACACCTCAATAGGATACCCCTATGACTCATCAAAACAAATTGTTCAATGTGTGAGCATCAGCACGACCCATCAGATTAATAATTCAAGTTCGGTCCAAAGTTCACTATTGTGCAACACGGTTTCACTTATAACATGGTGGCAGTCCAAGTTCAAGAAGAAGCGGTAATAATTCAAGATTGTCTCCAAGATTGTCAGCACACATTGTTAAGATCAAGATTCAATTTAATCATACAGCCTAATTGACGCACTCACACTCACTCTTGTAATCCTCTAATCCCTCAAGCTTTCCTAAGCTTTCTCCACTCCCTTGTACTACATCCCCTAGAGCCTCACTTCAATCATTCTACAAAGTTTTGTTCAAATAAAACTAAGTTTTTATTCGCTCGTTTATTCATGCCAATTATCAATTCAGAATTACACTTCACATAAATCAATTTGACACTCCGCTACCTTCGAATTAATCCTACATTTAGACCGTTACCATATCCGCCGAGGTTGATCCTGGCGTGTTAGGTGGTCTCGACGGGGTGGTCCTAGCCGTCCCGATAGAATGTGCTTGACTCTTAGCTGAGTGTTCAAACGTAAGTCAATCGACCTCTAGGTTTAACGATTATCTTAGTTTAGGCTGTGTGAAGAAGTCTAATGTGGGTAATACCAAGCGAATTAGTTGTCAAGAATATTTTTCAAATTGGAAAATTCCTAAACAAAAGGTAGAAATGGTAAGCTTAATTTCGATGCTATCAATCAAAGATCGTGAAGAAACTTTTAGCTCAGATGAAGAATTTGAAACCATTAACTTACTTTCTAAAATTGCTATTGAAAAATACAAGAAGAAATATAGACATATTCGTTTTTTGTGTGACTTAGGCTGCACTCCAACCTTTAACAACATCAGGGTTAGATTATCCTATGCTCACAGCAATTAGAGACAACAAATCAATATGTCACAAAGATCCTTCTTTAATTACGATTCAAATGAACAATGGCAACGATCCCATATAATTTAATTGTTGTCCAAATTATTCGGTGGACATAAATAACCCTGGAAAAAAATTCAAGTCCACATTCGTGAGCTTTCAAGAATTTTTGCATTTACTTATAGAGTGTATTTCAAATTTTTATCATTCCAACTTAATCCCAAATTTATATTCAAACTTAGTTTAGATGAAACAAAGATATTAAAATCCAATCAGATAGTGTTGCTACTTTTACCCCAAAGTTGTTAAGACGGAATGAAATTACTATTCCTAAAGAATTTACTATTCAAAATACAAGGCCACCGAGAAATATTGCTGAAAAGAATGTTCAACAACTAATAGAGGAGCCCGATGGCAGAGTATTAATAAGATTTAATTCAAGCCGAGACAAAGGTTCGTCCCGAAAATTCCTTGAAAATGTTAAACTTCTTCGATCTTCATATGCCATGCCTTGTAAGTCTTCTAATTATGACTTTTTAAAAGATAAACAAGTAGAGGATTCCCAAAAAAATTTATTATAAAGCTCCATTCGCTTAACCATTATATGAAGCTTCTTCTTCAGTTGGATCTCCAATATGTTCAATTATGCAACTTCTAACATTTTGATGTTTCAAAGCCATTTTAAATGAGTCAAGATTATTCAAGAAAAAATTTCAATTCCATAGAAAATTAGGCCAAAAGAAAATGGTTTCTTTCACACTTTGTTCTAAATGCTCAATCATTCATAAGACAAGAGCGGCATTCATGCATTGAAAGACATAAGGTTATTGTTCCTTTCTTCAATTGGTGGTCAATATTGATCTGATGGGTCGTGCTAATATTGACATGTTGAATAATTTATTTTGATGACTTACGTTGATATCGTAATATTGATCTTATGCAACGTTTCTGGTCAACGTGTCAGAATCATTATCGATATATGCTCATCAAAGGAAATTATTACTCAACGCAATAATGTATGGTTACTATTCGGGACAGCTCAATAGGATATCACTATGACTCATCACAACAAATTGTTCAACGTGTGAGCATCAGCACGACCCATCAGATCAATAATTCAAGTTCAGTCCAAACTTGACTATTGTGCAACACTGTTTCACTTATAACATTGTGGCAGTCCAAGTAAAAAAAGAAGCGGCAATAATTTAAGATTGCCTCCAAGATTGTCAGCACACAATATTAAGATTAAGATTTAATTCAATCGTACAGCCTAATTGACACACTCACACTCACTCTTGTAATCCTCTAATCCCTCAAGCTCTCTTAAGCTTTCTCCACTCCTTTGTGCTCCATCTCCTACAGCCTCAATTCAATCATTCTACAAAGTTTTGTTCAAATAAAAGTAATTTTTTATTCGCTCGTTTATTCATGTCAATTATCAATTCAGAATTACACTTCACATAAATCAATTTGACACTCCGCTACCTCCGAATTAATCCTACATTTAGACCGTTACCATACCCGCCGGGTGTGATCCTGGCGTGTTAGGTGGTCTCAACGGGGTGGTCGTAGCCATCCCGATAGATTGTGCTTGACTCTTAGCTAAGTGTTCAAACGTAACTCAATCGACCTCATGGTTTAGCGATCGTCTGAGTTTAGGTTGTGTCAAGAAGTGTAACGTGGGTAATACCAGGAATGCTAGTTGTCAAGAATATTTTTCAAATTGGAAAATTCCTAAACAAAAGGTAGAAATGGTATGCTTAATTTCGATGTTATCAATCAAAGATCGTGAAGAAACCTTTAGTTCAGATGAAGAATTTGAAACCATGAACTTAATTTCTAAAATTGCTAATGAAAAATACAAAAAGAAATATGGACATTCGTTTTGGTGTGACTTGGGCTGGACTCCAACCTTTAACAACATCAGGGTCAGATTATCCTATGGTCACAACAATTAGTGACAATAGATCAGTATGTCACAAAGATCCATCTTTAGTTACGATTCAAACTAATAATGGCAACGGTCCCATATATATTAATTGTTGTCCAAATTATTCGGTGGACGTAAATAACCCCTGGAAAAAAATTCCGGGCCACATTCGTGAGCTTTGAAGAAATTTTGCATTTACTCGTAGAGTGTATTTCAAATTTTTATCATTCATACTTAATCCCAAATTTATATTAAAACTTAGTTTAGATGAAACAAAGATATTAAAATCCAATCAGATAATGTTGCTACTTTTACCCAAGAGTTATTAAGATGGAATGAAATTACTATTCCTAAAGAATTTACTATTGAAAATACTAGGCCACCGAGAAATATTGCTAAAAAGAATGTTCAACAACCAATAGAGGAGCCCGATGGTAGAGTTTTAATAGGATTTAATTCAAGCTGGGACAAAGGTTCGTCCCGAAAATTTCTTGAAAATGTTAAACTTCTGCAATCTTCATATGTCATGCCTTGTAGGTCTTCTAATTATGACTATTTAAAAGATAAACAAGTAGAGGATTCCCAAAAAATATATTATAAAGCTCCAATCGCGTAACCAATTTATGAAGCTTCTTCTTCAGTTGGATCTCCAACATATTCAAGTACGCAACTTCCAACATTTTCATCTTTCAAAGCCATTTTAAATGAGTCAAAATTATCCGAGGCAAAATTTCAACTCCATAGAGAATTAGGCCAAGAGAAAATGGTTTCTTTTGCACTTTGTCCTAAATGCTCAATCATTCATAACACAAGAGTGGCATTCATGCATGGAAAGTCATAACGTTATTGTTCCTTTCTTCAATTGGTGGTCAATATTGATCTGATGGGTCGTGCTGATATTGACATGTTCAATAATTTATTTTGATGGCTTACGTTGATATCGTAATATTGATCTTGTGCAACGTTTCTGGTCAACGTGTCAGAATCATTATTGATATATGCTCATCAAAGGCAATTATTACTCAACGCAATAATGCATGCTTACTGTTCAGGACAGCTCAATAGGATATCACTATGACTCGTCACAACAAATTGCTCAACGTGTGAGCATCAGCACGACCCATCAGATCAATAATTCAAGTTCGGTCCAAAGTTGACTATTGTGCAACACTGTTTCACTTATAACATGGTGGCAGTGCAAGTTAAAAAAGAAGTGGCAATGATTCAAGATTGCCTCCAAGATTGTCAGCACACATTATTAAGATCAAGATTTAATTCAATCGTACAACCTAATTGACACACTCACACTCACTCTTGTAATCCTTTAATCCCTCAAGCTCTCTTAAGCTTTCTCCACTCCTTTGTACTCCATCCCCTACAGCCTCAATTCAATCACTCTACAAAGTTTTGTTCAAATAAAAGTAATTTTTTATTCGCTCGTTTATTCATGTCAATTATCAATTCAGAATTACATTTCACATAAATCAATTTGACACTCCGCTACCTCCAAATTAATCGTACAATTAGACCGTTACCATACCCGCCGGATGTGATCCTGGCGTGTTAGGTGGTCTCGACGGGGTGGTCGTGGCCGTCCCGATAGATTGTGCTTGACTCTTAGCTAAGTGTTCAAACGTAACTCCATCGACCTCATGGTTTAGCGATCGTCTGAGTTTAGGTTGTGTCAAGAAGTCTAACGTGCGTAATACCAGGAATGTTAGTTGTCAAGAATATTTTTCAAATTGGAAAATTCCTAAACAAAAGGTAGAAATGGTAAGCTTAATTTCGATGTTATCAATCAAAGATCGTGAAAAACCTTTAGTTCAGATGAAGAATTTGAAACCATGAACTTACTTTCTAAAATTGCTAATGAAAAATACAAAAAGGAATATAGACTTATTCGTTTTGGTGTGACTTGGGCTGGACTCCAACCTTTAATAACATCAGGGTCAGATTATCCTATGCTCACAGCAATTAGAGACAATAGATCAGTATGTCACAAAGATCCATCTTTAGTTACGATTCAAACGAACAATGGCAACGGTCCCATATATTTTAATTGTTGTCCAAATTATTCGATGGACGTAAATGACCCCTGGAAAAAAATTCAGGTCCACATTTGTGAGCTTTCAACAAATTTTTCATTTACTCGTAGAGTGTATTTCAAATTCTTATCATTCCAACTTAATCCCAAATTGATGTTAAAACATATTTTAGATGAAACGAAGATATTAAAATCCAATCAGACAATGTTGTTACTTTTACCCAAAAGTTATTGAGATGGAATGAAATTACTATTCCTAACGAATTTACTATTCAAAATACTAGGCCACCGAGAAATATTGCTGAAAAGAATGTTCAACAACCAATAGAGGAACCCAATGGTAGAGCATTAATAGGATTTAATTCATGCTGGGACAAAGGTTCATCCCGAAAATTTCTTGAAAATGTTAAGCTTCTGCGATCTTCATATGCCATGCCTTGTAAGTCTTCTAATTATGACTATTTAAAAGATAAACAAGTAGAGGATTCTCAAAAAAAATATATTATAAAGCTCCAATTGCTTAACCAATATATGAAGCTTCTTCTTCAGTTGGATCTCCAACATATTCAAGTATGCAACTTCCAACATTTTCATGTTTCAAAGCCATTTTAAATGAGTCAAGACTAGCCGAGACAAAATTTCAATTCCATAGAGAATTAGGCCAGATGGAAATGGTTTCTTTCACACTTTGTTCTAAATGCTCAATCATTCATAAGACAAGAGTGGCATTCATGCATGGAAAGACATAAGGTTAGTGTTCCTTTCTTCAATTGGTGGTCAATATTGATCTGATGGGCCGTGCTGATATTGACATGTTGAATAATTTATTTTTACGACTTACGTTGATATCGTAATATTGATCTTATGCAACATTTCTAGTCAACATGTTAGAATCATTATTGATATATACTCATCAAAGGCAATTATTACCTAACACAATTGTAATAACCCAACCCTAACCCATATTTATTTATTTAAATCATCTTTATTTATTTCATTAATTATGTTTATTCATTTACTTTACCATGTTTATTGACTTAATCACTCATGGTTATTTGTTTAACCAAATCATATTCATTAAATTCAACTGCGCTCTGTGTATTTAGTGAACGAGTTCCATCATGTTTTTTAAATTTTCCACCTTCATTCATCATATTTGATCTTCCCGATTGGGAGATATTTCATTTTGGGTACCACTTTGCAACTCAAGTTTCATTGATTGTTAATTCGAAGTTTCGTTGATTGATTAAATTTCGGGTGAATCGATATTAGGCCTCGGTGAGTATAAATTAGTGATTAATTATTTTCTTATCTTCGCTAAAATTTAATTCCGAGCAATACAAATTTTTATTTTGTTCAACACACCAAATAATTTTTCAATCCCCAATTTAGCCTTATGGGCCCAAAACAAAAGCCCAATACCTTACTAACTTTTGTTATTCCACTAATCGTTCATGTTAGCGTTTAATTTTAATTATCAAAAAAGCTACTTTTGGGGATGAAAATTTCCAGCCACATGTTGCTACCTATTGGAAATTTATAACCATAAAACTTGAGCAAACAAATTCACAAACTCATCCTTAATTTTCTCTCTCCCTCCTCACGCGTGCAGCAGCAGAAACAGGGGCAGCAGCTACTGCCCCTTGTGCCGCCACTTTGGGTGGTTTCCGGCCACTTTTTCAGCCACCTCTCGGCTACCCCGACTTCCCCTTGCTTCCAGCTATCATACCCAACCATTTACTTCACTCAAAACAGCTCCCTCCTCCCTCTAATTCAAGCCTAAAGTGAGGTATATCTTCAACGCTAACTTGTTTTATTTTGAATTTTTGGGGTTGTTTGGTTGTGATTATTATTTATATGATCAAATTGATAGTTATTGTGCAATTTTTCTTGAGTTTGGATATGTTTGGAGTTATGGGTATTTGATCAAGAGCATGATTTCATGATTTTGTAATTGTTGAACTGCCACTGTCAAAAATTCTGAAGCTTATAGGATTGTCCACAAATTCTGAAATTTGTACTGTAGCTTATCTATATTATTTGGGATTTTCTAGAAACATTTCATGAATTTTGGACGTGTAATCAACGTGTTATGGAATTTTGAAGAAATTTGCACTGTTTTGGATACGAATTTAGTAATTATGTATTAATGAAGTTGTTTAGAGTTTGGATACATATATGAGGCCTTAAATGATCTCTTTGTATCTAATTGTGGTGATTTGAAATTATTTCAAGTGATTTTTATGTGAAAAAGGAACAGAAAGTTAAATTAGTGAAGGGCTGGAATTTCAGGAAATTAGGGCTGACTTTGGGATTAAACTGGTAATGAATGGTCTAACCAAAAATTATAATTTTTGGTGTGTAGATATTTCAGTGTGTTATATTTCAAATGCCTCCTGAATTTCCTTAATCCAAGGTCTGTGGAAAACGCTATGGCCGTTTTACCAAAACTGCGCAGAATGAGATCAAAACTGATACACTTGTGTTTTAGTCCCATTTTGGGAATCCTATTGTGGGAATAATGTTTTGAGTTGTAAATTAAAGTTTTTGGGGACTTCTTAATCTTTTCATATTGGGGTTTTACGTCTCCATTTGAGGTCTAGAATGAACGTTATGAATTTTTGAAGTAAACTGACCTGCTTGGGTGTCAATCAGGTTGTTATTACAATTTCTGGGCATTGTATACTTGGAGGAAAATTCCGAAACTTTTATTGTAGATTTTTCATATTATTTTTGAATTTCCTGTAAGATCACATGAATTTTAGTTGAGTATTTTGAGTTTGGTGATTTTTGGAAGCATTTTGAGCAACTGTATAAAGAGCAATAATAACGATTAAGTGAGATTGATCATGCACTCATTTTGTGTATTTTGGGCCAAGTCATTTATAGGGAGAAACAAATATTCATGATATTTTATGGAGCTTTTAGCTTGTCTATGAGCTTTGAGTCAATTATGGATTGTACAAAGAACATACCAAGTTTAGTGAGCTCAATAACTTCTATTGAAGTCAATGATTAATTTGGGGTGGAATTGTACATCTAATGGATTTATGAATGAAATATGAGAACTAGGGAGAGTTATGATGCAGAAACCATCTTTATCAAACCAAGTTATTACAGTTTGTGCTATTTGAACCAAGATATACCTCTCTTAGCCTCAAACCTCTATTACTTACTCAATTCAGACTGTATCAAATGTATTTATCAAGCCAGTCTAGTGTACTCACTGTTATCTTAATCCCAGCTATACATCAGTGAGCCTTAAACTCGTACGAGCAACTTATTTCAGAAAAGGGCATAACCATTCTCTCAATTATCACCATCAAGGCCTTTTCGTCTGTAATACCATTTATCTCATTGTGGACTATTTTACTTTCATCAATTCAGTTTTGAAGTTATATTGAAATACACGAGTTATGTATACCATTTAATTACTCAATTTCTATTATGCATAATTTTACTTACTCAATTGTGTGAGTAAGGATCATTTACTAATTACACATACTTTCAATGACATTTATGAATTACAGTTGAGGCCTAGTTATCGTTCCCCATTATGCATAAGTGTTATCAAATCATATCAAGTCAGAACATATGTCTCAAGTCAGATGACATTTATGAAACAGCTAACTTGTATCAAGTTAGATAACATTTTGTTTTAAAGACTCAAGGTATGTCCATTGCCTGTATCTTCAGAAAGCATATCATGTTTATCAAGTTACAACTCTTAATGAGTTTATCAATGAATCAGTTTATACAATGATTTGCCATTTAACTTGTGACCCCATCAGTTATCATCTATATGGCGTCAGCCCATCATTTACCCGCGCGGCTTCAGGCCAACTCTTGATCGGATTGGTAGGTGTACACCTATGTATATATCATATCAGTGCAAGGGGTTCACATCCAGATAATAACGAGCAATTCAATTTCATATTACTTTTATTTTCATTATTATTTCGAACTAAATGAATTGCAAAGTTGGGTACCCATCACTAGTGTTTGTATGGTCATTTTACTATACAGGGATGTATGTACTGAGTTTTGCTCATATTTTTGAATTGTTTCCATGTTTTCCATTTTAGGTGATGAAGTATCCTACATTCCTCCTTTTAGCAAGCCTTTTTGAAGGTCGTATGATGCTCACAGTGGATTCAGCATAGCATGAATATTGGAACGGACCTTAAGGTTAAGTACTTGTGTGGTATTGAATGTGAGTTAGTACATGGTATGGTTGAACTATTATGGACTTCGGTCTTGAAATGTTTTAGTTTACTAGATTTTGTGATTGTAAGCACGAGTTGCAAGATTAAATGGTTTCAGTGAGCCTTGTCCTTATCAGGACAGCGGTAGCGCCTTCGTTTACTAAGTCTTTCGCTGCAATTATCAATAATTATGTCATTAGTATTTTGGGGGCGTTACATATTTGGTATCAGAGCTAAGGTTTAAGGGCCACTGTGAGGTATCAAGTGTTTATGAGTTATCTATCAAGGTGTGTATGAGTTATGTTGGACTAGTTAAATGAGTTGTTGGCTATAAGTTCATATTTATGGGCATATATGGAGAAACCATTTTCATCTGGGTGACTCAATCATTTGTTATTATCATGAGATTCAAGCATGAGCAAAGTGGACTGTGGAACCATTTAGGTCACCTGTTAGAGAGGCATGCTCTCATTTACCTAGGAGTTGTATTGTGTGTTCCCTTTCTCATATTTGTTTAAATTTTTGTAATTGTGCACTCTGGGTGTGTGACCCGTTGAGTTATGAACTCCGGCATGTGGCCGTTGAGCTATGAAGTGTTTCTCTCTATTTCAAGTATCAATTGTAAGGCTTTAAGCTTGGGTTTTAGCCAGTTTTTGGGCGGGACTCTGTCTGTTTTGTCCCAGAATTTGAGAGTCTTATTGATGTGTGTTAATATACATACTTTTGGGCACAGTGATGGTTGACACCTAATGTGGGGATGCCATTTGCAACTTCTTAAGGGATTAATACAGTGTCAAGTTAGATGTAAACCTCTAGATGAGGAAATGCCTGGCGGGGCAATATCTTTGAGGTGAACCAGTATGAGATGAACACTATAATAAGTGCTTATGTATGGTGATAACAATTAGTAGCTTATGGTGTGCTACTTAGCAT
>JACYFF010031955.1:79022329-79070872 GCA_017589665.1 Selenicereus undatus
TATATATATGTGTGTGTGTGTGTGTGTGTGTGTGTGTGTGTGTGTGTTGGACAAGTAAGGTTAAGCTGGCATGTATCAGACTCATTTGGTCTTGATACTAAGACTTTACATCAGTAATGCTCCCATTACTTCCTGTCATTGACTTATTCCTGCCCTAGTTACCTTGAATTGTTCAAATGCATCATTTCTTTGCTGCTAACACTCTCTTGATTTGTAATGGGGTGTTTATGAAAATTCTCATATGTGGTTTGTGGGGATTTTTTCAAACACATCTGAGTAACCTTTCTTATAGGTGATTCAAACCCTGACAATCTCAGTCGTTTAATTCTCTCTTTCCATAATAGCCTATAATGACTCCCGATTTGCATTACTATGTGATTTGCAGTTCTTCCTAAGCTTATTTGACTCATTCTACTTGTAGCTCAGTCATCACTATGTTCATATTTTTGATGTTACCTACTCAAACTCTTTGCTTCTATTTGGGCACTATTTATTTGTTGCTTGCAAAGCCATTGGTTGCTTCAGACCTAGTCATTGAGTGTCCTTTCAGCAATAAATGTATCCATATTGTTCGTGTTGTTATAGCACCGTAGCGTTATGCTGGCATACTACTCTAGGGCCATGACTGCATGTTGTTATTCAAGTTATTTTGACAGTCCTTTCTTTTCTAGTACAACCTAGTTTGGTAATGATAAACAACGATTTGTGTTATTTCCATTTGCCAACAGTTTTGAAGTTTATATGTCTACCCAAGACTTCCATTTATTACAAATTGTTTTATTGATGGATGTCATCATGTTCATCCATAAGATTGACTCCTTCATCTTGACGTATTGTCCTTTCAAACATTAGATGAATAAAATTTTCCTTCTAATAGTGTTGACCCTTATCTTCGTCATTTTACTCACATACGGATACCATATGACTTTTCAAAAGCCGCATTGGGAATCTGTCACATTTCTTCACCTTCATTACTAAATACTCTCTCTCAACTTCATAACATCGTTCATTTACTTTGCTATCATGACCATCTTTAATAAACTGCATGTCTTGTATATGCAGGACATTTATGTGTCTTACTTCTTTCATTACGAATCCTCATCTTTTCATTCATTTAGCTTACATGTCTATCCTTCATAACCAATAAAGAAATATCTTTGCAAGAGTTCATGGTGTGGTTGCATCTCTCTGCACTTTAGATTACCCCTTGTCTTTTAAATTTACTAAGACCAGTAAGCAGTTGAATGTGTTATGTATAGTATTACTGGAAACATATTCATTGGGCATTCAATCCAGTTTGATTGGCATATGTTGTTATCATTATGGAGATGAACTGATTGTGTACTTATAGAAGATGACTGGTAAAGATCTTAAGGTTAGTTTGAGAAATGTGGAAAGACTAGGTGCGTATTTCTATGGACTAAGAGAAGAAAAATCCTATTTCTACCCTAATTCCATTGTGCAAGCAAGTGAATTATCATGTCAGTAATGTATTGAATATTAGTGATTTGTCAACCATACTCGGTATATCCATATCCATATTTCCAGTTGGTCGACTTAGAGATGTTTCGTCTGAGGACTATCAGGATTGTTTCTCCCCCAAGAAACATTGATTTTCAGATCAACCTAGTTCTAGGTGTTCAATCCATTTTCAAAACCCCTATCTTATGACCCCCAATAGAGTCCAAAGAATTAAAGACTTAGTGGATGAATTATAAGGGATTTGTTTGACCAAGTGTGTCCACGTGGGGAACCTCAGGTTCATACGAAGAAGAAAGACAAAACCTTATGGTTGTGTACTATGCACAGAGAGTTGCACAAGATCACTATCAAAATAAGTGCCCTATACCTTGAACAAATGATTTATGGGATTAACTATCAGCAGCAGATGTCTTTTCCAAGAATGATTTAAGGTTTGAATGTCTTCAACCATGATATTTTGAACTGATCTCGATGATGTTTGCAATCTGTCTTATCACATGATTCTAGCACTCAACTTAAGCCAAGCATAATTAGCACATTTGGGTTGTAATCATCAAAACCTTATATAAGATTGATTCAACAAATTCCCCCTTTTTGATGATGACAAACCAAATCACCATTAAAAAATGAGACAAGCGAAAGGGAAAAATATTAGTGCCAAGACAGTTCAAGAAACCAATTCACATAAGGGAGAATAATAAGAATAGGAAGGCAACTTAAAACAGGCAGACCAATCAAAAAGCATGGTCATACTTATCTTCCCCCTTTTGACATCATCAAAAAGGTCGAGGGAACCATCTGCATAAATTCAGTAGGAATGCACCCACCACCAAGGGTAATGAGGGAAATAACCGTGATACACTCTAGTATATGGTACAGTAATGATATTGGCCATCCGAGTCACGCACAAACAGGTAACACATGCAACAAGCTATGTTATAGCATAAATGCATATACTATCCAAAACAGCCATAAACCGTTAGTAGGCACATATATAACCAAGTGTTTGAAAAATAGTGTTGGAAACAGGTTTAGGTAGAGGAAGGTGGAGGAGGAAATTTGGCTGTGAGGGCAAGAAGGGCACTCAGCAGATCCTCGTGACGCTTTACATTAAAAGCCTTTTCCTCTGTAGGCAGTTGTTTCATTTTAGCTATCTCCCCTTCAAAGTGATCTGATCCTGCAATTGAGTGGTAATGGTAGGACCACTGGATGTGGAGGCATCACTGGGAACAGGGCCAAGAGGTGTTTGGAACCCCTGCTCTGAAGGTGCACTGCCGCCTTTTGTAATCTTGAACCCACACCCAATCAATGTACTGTTGCCAATCTCATCACTAACTTGAAGGCCTACTTTCTTCTGCAATGAAATCCCAAGCTTCTCAAACATTGACGTCAGCAAGAACCAATACCCCTTATCATGAGCCTTGGTTGTGTTGGCAATTCTCCCAATATGGCTAATCATGATTGCGGGCAAGTTAATTTGTTCACCCCTATCCAACAAATCAGTGTAGCACGTAGCCATGGGATCAACAAGGTTACGTCTCTAACCTCAGAGAACAACATTTGTAATCACAAACCAAAACAACAACCGATGTGAGGGCATCATTTCCCCCTTTCTCATAGACTGGGACACAGTCAGATGAGGCTTTAGGCTAGTCTTTGGGTCAGCGCCAACAACCGTTCTTCACCTAACATGCTCTTGTCCTCTCTCATGTATGCATCAAAACCTTCAAAGGACAACCCAAGTAACTCACCTAACTTCTTAGCATCAAACTGCACTTTATGACCATTAACTATACTTGGCACCACTCCATTGGTGACAACATAGTTTGCATAGAACTCAGCTAAATCTAGGACCGAACACCTTCTCTTAGGATTTGTAAACAATTCTAATCATCCATGGGCTTCTAACGTCTCTACAAATAGCCCAAGCCCTTGTTCCTGAAAGTATGACACCTTAACTACCTTCCTTCGAACCACAGATTTCTGAAGAAAATCCTCATATCTCTCACCAAGTGTCATGTTCTTCCTGACTTTCTTCTTCTTTGGCTCATCAGACTCTTCAACGAGTTTGGACACTTGTTCTGGGACAACCCGTTCATTACTATCTTCGGCATCCTCAATAATAAAATCATGACCCATACGTTCAAGATCAAAACCCTGTGATTCCTCAACCAACTTGGCTTCATTCCCCCTTAATCTAGACTCGGCCAGAACCGAGTCATATACCACTAACTCCCAACCCGTAACTAGGTGTACTAAGGGTACCATATTAGGGTTCAAATCAACTGTCTTTAACTCTAAGCTTTTCAAGAACCCAAAAATACAGGGATTAATGACAAAGAAGGTGAGGGACCATTTTCCATACCAATTGAGTACACTTGTGGCGATGGTGCCAGTGATTCTTCCTCAAAATTCATCCAATTTCCTCCCCTTTTCCTTGATAATTGGTACTGTAGTGATCTTGGGTGAGAAGCCTTGCGCTTGGAGGATTCTTGACCACCACGAGTTCTTGCCATGGTGAGGATTTGGGAGAATTTGGAGTGGGGTTTTAAGTGGGCTTAATAAATGAGAGGGAAGTCCGTTTCTTTGTGGGAAAGAGAGAGAAGGACAGATGGGTTATGGAGAGAGAAAGTCAAGGTATATGAGGTGCCCGAAAATCAAGGGAGTTTTAGGGGAAGGTTATTTTGGCCCTTCTTGAAGACAGAGAATGTTTTGCATGCAACTCATCATTACACACTAGGTATGGTATAAATTATAGGTTAATTACAATGAAAAGTAAATTTCAGTTTCCAACATTCCACTAACACTGCCACTTGGTCAGCACTTGATACAAATAGTTGTCAGGTCTGTTCCTGGAGCCTGTTCTTACTGTTAACAGTTCGGTGTCTCAGGACACTAAGGGCAATATCATTCGACCTCAACGAGTGTCAGCATGTTACTTTCCACACATATGCCAATAAATGCACAAGAATTGAATGCATCCATTGGAACAATGTATTTGGCCTAACGACCCTTAACTAGTCAATCATTGGGGGTTAATTAAGCATGCTCAAGTTCTTTTAATCAAACCTAATTCAAGCCTACTCCTTTCAAATTGATCTCTACTTAGTGCCTTGGTAAAAATATCAGCAATTTGTTTATTAGTGGCACAAAAATTCATTGAAATCAAGCCCTTTTCAACATTGTCTCTTAAGAAGTGACAACAAACATCAAGATGCTTAGTCCTTTTATGTTGACACGGATTTTTGACAATGTTAATTGGACTTGTGTTATCACAAAATATGGGAATGCATCCCGTGTCAACGCCAAAATCCTTGAGTTGTTGCCGTATCCACAACAATTGAGCACAATAAGAAGTAGCCGCTACATACTCAGCTTCTGCTGTACACATGGCAACTGAGTGTTGTTTCTTTGTAGACCAAGAGACCAAACAGGGTCTAAGAAAATGATCCATACCTTCTCTTCTTGGTTGTAATCCTGAACCATCAGCCTGGCCTTGTTCCGAGTGACTGTTCTGAACTCATCCAATTTGTTCTTGAACACTCGGTGCCAATTATCAATCTGTCCTTAGGCCTTGGTTCAAGGTACCATACCTTGTTCCTTTTAAACTGATGAAACTCTCTGTGTTAATGTCAGACATGATTTGGTCAAGGGGGTGCGAGCTCTGGTGCTTCTAGAGTCGTGGAGGAAATGAATCTACAGACATATTTTCCAATCTTTCCAGAACACTTGATGAAACGGGTTCTGAATCTGTCCTGGAGCCTGTTCCCACAACTATTTGGGAAGGATCAGGTTGAGTGGGTCGGTTCTATCCCAAATCAGGTTCAGCAAAGCTTGCCCCTGACTGGCGTGCTCCCTGCCGCACCTTCCATATTTCCAAATCCAGGACTTGTTTCACCTTCAGGAGACTTACCATTATCCACCATGGAGTTTTGAGTGAGCGTGAGGTCTTTTCTTACAAGGCCAAGCTCGAACTCTTTATCATGCATATGATGCTCAATCACGGAGTTAGTTTCATCAAACAATACATACCTCTTCCCTCCTCTACTTGTGATCCTCATAGGACCACACAAATCAACATGTAGTAGTTCAAGAGGTCGGGAAGTACTAACACCGTTCTTTGACTTGAAAGAAGCTCTAACTTACTTTCCTCTAGTACAAGCGTCGCACACCTTGTCATCATTGTACTTGATGGGAGGTAGTCCGACTACTAGGTCCTTAGAAACAAGTCTATTCAAGAGAGAAAGGCTTGCATGACCTAGCCTCTTGTGCCAAAGCATAACGTCATCATCAAGAGCATTTAAACAAGTCAAATAATTTTGGGGAAGTGAAAGAACACACACTTTATACACATTGTTGTGTCGCTTCCCCCTGAACACAACACTACCAGAATAGACATTGGTAGTAAAGCATTGATATGATGAGAATTCAACATGATTACCTCTATCACACAATTTGAGACACACTTAGAAAATTATGTTGTAATTCATCAACCAAGTATACATTATCAATAGAGTGAGAGAGTGATTTACCTATCTTACCTACACCGATAATTTTTCCAGATTTATCATTTCCGAATGCCACTCTCTCCATCAAAGGCTGTAAGTGAGAGGAAGTTTGATTTGTTTCCCGTCAAGTGCCTTGAGCAACCACTATCCAAGAACCATAGTTGATTGTCTCCTCTCACTTTAGCCTGCAAAACAACTAAGTGTTTGTCTTGGGAACTTAGATCCACTTGGGTCCCATTCTTTTCTTTGTCATGGAATTTAGCTCATCTTTTCTAATCCATATTTGGTTAACATACAATGAGTTTCTTTCCATGGTCTTTTTCTCAAGGAGCAAACATATCGATAATGACCAGTTTTTCCACAATGAAAACAAATTATATTTTCTAGCAAACCAACATACTTCTTGTCTACTGGCTTAGTAACACGTCTATTCACAAAACCTAAACCTTTTCTGTTTCGATTATGATGAGTGTTTAGCCAGTTCAGAGCTTCTGAGGAACTGTTCCAGTGCTTGTTTTGAGTAAAGTCAATTTCAGCTCTCTGGACCTGTTCTCGAAGTTGTTTGTTGTCATTCATCTAGGATTCTAGATTATGCCTTAGCTTTGAAGACTCACTTTCCAGCTCTCTGATTTTAGTGCTGAGTTCTTTCTCATTCTTGTCACTCAGGTCCTTAAGGATGTCCAATTCTTTACTTAAAGCAAGAGCCTTTTCATTAATTTCAAGCTTCTCATACATGAGAGCCTCATTCATATGTTCAAGTTCTTGCCTTTTTCTTTCTAGTCTCTTAACATCCCTTTCTAAATCTGAGTAGGTCCTCTTAAGCATGCAATTTTCAGAAGTTAGAGCTTCATATTCCTCCATCAATGAAAAAATTATTTTTTAAGTTTTTTCTTACTAAGATTACGGACCTCCTTTTTTAGACTTTCACCATCAGAGTCTGAGGCAGATCCACTTCAAGCCATAGGAGCCACTGCTTCTTCTTCATCCTGAGAGTCTTCTTCTTCTTCTGAGGTGCCTCCCCAAGCTGCCATCATTGCTTTGGTGAACCGTTTTTCAGCATTAGTTAACTGCGTCTTTTTGCCTCTAGTTCGGACCTATTCTGACCCCTGTTCTTCCTTCAGCAAAGGGCAGTTCTTCACAACATGATCTTGTCTTCCACGCTTAAAGCATCTTGAGCACTGATCTCAATCACTGTTCTTGGCCTTGCTGGTATTGCCATTCTTGTATTTGCTTTCGACCTCTTTGAAGAAATTTTTGAACTTTTGAGCCATCATGGCCATCCCTTCTTCATCAAAATCTGAGCTATCGCTTTCTCTAGCTTTTAGTGCCAGTCCTTGGTCTTTCTTCACTTCTTCCTTCATATGGGAATTCCTTCTTAGTTCATATGTTTGTAGATTCCCAATAAGCTCATCCAAGGAGATCTCATTGATCTTCCTGGCTTCTTAGATAGCAGTGACTTTTGATTCCCATGATTGAGGTAAAATCTGTAGGTTCTTCCTTACCAACTCTTCAGTGGTAAAGGATTTTTCCAACGATTTTAACTCATTAGTGATATGGGTAAACCGAGTATACATGTCCATAACTGTCTCTTTATTGCTCATCTCGAATAGCTCATACTTTCTTACCAATAGCTCGAGTCTGGATTGCTTGACTTGATTTGTTCCTTCGTGCGCTAATTGAACAGCATTCCGTATCTCCTTTGTAGATTCACACTCTGAGATGCGAGTGTAATTGTCAGGTCTGAGTCCAAAATATAGTAGTTTCTTGGCCTTGGCATTCCTCCCCATCTTCCCGAAGTCGTCTAAGTTGAATTCCTTGGACTCCTTAGGAATGGTCTTCCCATCAGTTGTGACTTTCACTGGAATGTAAGGACCATTCACAATGAGCATCCATAACTCATAATCCTCAGCTTGGATATAGTTCTCCATTCGATTTTTCCACCAGTTGTAGTGTTGTCAATTGAAATATGGAGGTTTGGTCACAGATTGACCTTCTAAGATTCCTTGTGGAGCATTCATGTTTTCAGGATCTCTCAAGGTGTTAACCTAACTATGAGAACTCTGCTCTGATACCACTTGTTAGATTTTCTCACACAACGACACAAGAGGGGGGTGAATTGTGTCCTTCGATTTTTCTGTTCATTTCAAAAACACTCGTGAAAACTGTTTGGAGACGTGTTTGCAGTGACGCAGAAATGAAACTAATTGCAGAAATAATAAAGGAGACACAATATTTTTACGTGGAAAACCAGCTCTGGCCCAATTGAGGTGAAAAAACCATAACCTACCTCAATAGTATTTCAGCAACAGTTTCACTAACACAGGCCGAATTCGTTACACTATGTAACACACGTGACAACGTGACACACGTAACTTAGTCTCCCCCGAGACTCTAGTTACACACACGTAACTATTCTCCACCTGAGAATGAGTCACACAACAAATCCAAAGTCTCCCAAGACTGGGACACACTCTAGACTTAACTGATGACAAAAAAGAATAGAAAAACACCTTACTTTGAATGGTTCTAAATAAGCTGAATGTAAGGTACAATACAATCCCTATTATGCCAATATAGATGACTCAATTTAGCACACTTCTTGAAGGTTTTTCACTCAGAAAAATAAGCTCACAAAAACTCGATTTTTAGCCTTGAAAACCCCGTTTTGAAGAGATGAGAAGCGAGTGCTTATATACCCACAAAACGCAAGGATTTGATTTCCATAATAACTCTGAAAACACTCAGCAGATAATAGGAATAAATTTCTCAACAATATCTTTTTAGGAAAGCATATCTTAAAAGATAAGATAACATCTTTTGAAAAATCTTTTTAGGAGACCAATATTATTTAGGAAACTATTCTTTCTAAAGCACAATATTATCAGAAAATCGATCCTAAATATATTAGGAATTTTCGCAGTAGGAAAACTCTTGAAAATCTTTGAAAATTGATTTTTGCACTCACTGCCCTTAGAGCACTGCAGACCTGTTTGCTCAATTGTTTTTAGCAGTGTTCTGAGTCAGCTTAAATAATTCCTTCAAGGTGAGTGTTAAGTCAAGTTCGTCTTTGGAATATTAACAAGAATTTAGACAAATATAACCAGTATATAGCCCTAAGACTCTAAAGACTCTTGTACTCTGATGATGATGTGCACATATATCCACTTTGATAATTTCAGCTTCTTCGACCTGTTCTTCAGGGTGTTTGCAACTTCTGTCGCTTTCAACATAAAACTTTATCACATAACTTCAAGCATGATATTTTGAATTGATCTCCAAGATATTTGCAATCTGTCTTTTCACATGATTCTAGCGCTCAACTCAAGTCAAGCATAATTAACACATTTGGGTTGTAATCATCAAAACCTTATATAAGATTATTCAACACATATGATATGAGTTTAGGTCTAAACTAGCAGTAATAGCTAAACAAAGGTAAAATTAGGATAACGTACACAATAAGAGGGAAAAGCTCTTTGTATTTGATCATATCCTATTGTGTGTACCCTTTTACAACAAGTTGAGCCTAATGCTAACTGTGCCATTAGCCTTACAATTTAAGAATCATTTCGTTCTCAAATAACTTTTGTGTCCTAAAAGGCCAACCAACTGTTCACTTTTATTTACTCCATTTTATTTCCATTGTCTTAGTCCACTTGTACTTAGAATGATAAAAAAAGAGCATATTTGTCCATTCTGTAGGAGTGTCACGAAATTTTCATGTACCTCATTGCCTAAATGGCATGAACAACCATGTCCTAACAGAGATTCATATAATCTTAGATCGTTCCTTTTGGGATTGATTTTACTCCCTATCAAACCAAGACCAATTATCTTGCTCCCACTTGGAACTAGGATATGCTCACTTTCATTTGCTCTTGTCGGTAAAGGTGGATCTTGATGATAGACTTATTCATCATAAATTAAAATCCTTTTACTCGAATAATGGGATACGATTTTGTTTAGAGAGCTAATAGAGATAAACCTTGACCTATCTCACCCTTCTTTGGAAATCCATTCTTTAGAATGTGATATATATTGTTTAAGTTTTAGTTGCACTCCTACTGTCTTACAGCCCAATGAATAAAAAAACTTTCAAGGCTAGAGTATCCTATAAAGACGCTCTTCCTTTCCCCCTTGGCAATTCTATATGAGGGGTTGTGTTCACGGATCGTATACCCATGGGGTCGAAAGATTCTCGGATTAGGTTGTAATCCATAGCTTATATGGAGTGGTAGTAACTTACTTTATAAGTTCAAGGTCAAGATCACATATTGCAACAAAAGTAGATCTCCTTAATAGGAGATTCACAAGTCTTGTGCAATTGTTGATCCTACCATATCAAGGAGCATTCCAGGTTCCACTACTAAAAAAGTTCAATTTAACGACGGAATTCAACGACGGAAAAAATTAACGACAGATTTGGCGACGAAAATGATGACTGAAAAATAGTATTACAGAAAAAGCAGATTGTGCGACAAATATGGCGACGGAAAATTTAATCCGTCGCCATATTTGATAGAAGTCCGTTGCCACAATTTAATTTAATTTTTTTTTAAAAAACCTGGTTGGCGACAAAAATTTCGTCGCCAACCCGGTTACAAGAACCCAGAACTCATTTCTAGTTTCTGTTTTCCTGATGCCTTCGAAGAGAGAGATAGAGTGTCGAATCGCCCCCGCTTGCGTCAGAGCACCGCCACGCCACTACCACGTCACCACCGGCCCTTCCCCCCGCCGTCTGCTGCCCCTTTGCCCGACGGTTTTCATAAACTTGGAGGTAAGTTTCTTGAACTAAATTAGTTGTAATTTCTACAAATTTTTGTATTAGATAGTTAGAATTTCATAATTAGTTCATATTTATGTTGAAATGCGGTATTTGTGTGAGGCTTTTGCTCTAATTTGGTGCAAGATTTGGGTACCTGCAATTTAAGGTTTAGGTTTGGTAGTTTGAAGTTAAAGTTTGTTATAGTAGTGGAATGAAATGGTTTAATTGATAATGTTGTTGAAATGTGGTATTTGTGTGAGTTTGTTGCTCTAATTCATTACAAGAATTTGGTAAATGCGATTTAAGGTTGAGGTTTGGTAGTTTGAAGTTGAAATTTCATATGTTGGTGGAATGAAATGGTTTAGTTGATAATGTTGTTGAAATGTGGTATTTGTGTGAGGTTGTTGCTCTAATTCATTACAAGAATTTGGTAAATACGATTTAGGGTTGAAGTTTGGTAGTTTGAAGTTGAAATTTCATATGTTGGTGGAATGAAATGGTTTAATTGATAATGTTGTTGAAATGTGGTATTTGTGTGAGGTTATTGCTCTAATTCATTGCAAGAATTTGTTAAATGCGATTTAGTGTTGAGGTTTGGTAGTTTGAAGTTGAAATTTCACATGTTAGTGGATTGAAATTTTTTAATTGATAATGTTGTTGAAATGTGGTATTTGTGTGAGGTTATTGATCTAATTTGGTTGTAGATTTTGCTGAATGCAATTTAGGGCTTAGGTTTGGTGATGTGAACTGGAAAGATGATATGTTGGTGGTTTGAGATGCTTTAGTTTATAATTTTGTTCAAATGTGATGTTCGTATGAAGTTGTAGCTCGTATTTATTTAAAGATTTCGCCCAATGCAATGTACACTTGGATTTGGTAATTTTAAGTTGAAATTTGATATGTTGGTGGAATAAAGTGGTCAACTATGTATGAATTATTTGTTTTGTGATATTCGTGAGAATGTGAGTATATTTATCGAAATTTATAAGTTTTTTTTTTGTGCATGTGGAAATTTTAAAGTAAACATACATAATATATAATTGCGTAATTTATGTAATTATTATAATTATGATTAAAGTTAATTCTTATCAAATACCTTATGTGGTTATTGTTATTTAAGCAGAATATGAATGGTCATCCACATCGTAGGTGGATGTATAATAGATTACTACCTTCTCGAAGTGGTTATATGCAAGAATTTCTAGATGGAGTAAACCAATTCGATCAATTTGCACATACACAGACAGAGGTTCTGAATGGGGTAACGTATAGATGTTCTTGTGCGAAATGCAGAAATATGGTGTATTTGACACCTGATGAGATCAAGATACACCTTACGTATAAGGGTTTTGTGCAAGGGTATTGGTTTTGGATAAGTCATGGGGAAATAGAACCTCAGGAATATGATTCTAGGTATTCAAATAGTGAGATTCCCGAAGTTAGAGGTTCAAATCATGTTAATAATGACTATTCTGAATCCTACGTAGACCGGATGGAGGACATGGTTAATGATGTTATAATAGCAAATCAAAATGTAATGAAAGAGGGGTTAAGCACTTGCCGAGAACCATTTTATAATATGGTTCAAGCTACTTAACAACCCTTATATGATGGTTGCTCCACCCATAGTGAGTTATCTGCGGCGGTGAGACTGTTGAGTATTAAATCTGAGTATAATATGCCTTAAAATTGTTTCAATGAAGTTGTTCAATTAATGAAAGAGATGTGTCCCCCCAACAACTGCGTGCCAAACAACTATGGGCAAATGAAGAAGATTGTTAAAGATCTCGGCAACGATGTGGTCCAAATTGACTGTTGCCGGAACGGTTGCATGCTATTTGATAAGGACTCAAACTTGGATGCATGCAAGTTTTATGGGCATTCAAGATGGAAGAGGCAAAGGTCACAGTAGAGGAATCAGAATCCATTACCATACTCAAGGATGCATTACTTGCCATTAAAACCTCGACTGTAGAGGTTGTACGCATCAAGAAGTAGTGCAGTGCACATGAGATGGCATTATGAACATCGACGTGAGGACGGTGTTTTATGTCATCCATCAAATGGGCCAACATGGAAACATTTTGATACCAAGTACCCTGATTTTGCTGCGGAGCCTCGGAATGTAAGGCTTGGCTTATGTGCTGATGGATTTAATCCTTACACATTGTCTTCAAGATCATACTCCATTTGGCTGGTGGTCGTTACACCATATAACCTCCCCCCTGAAATGTGGATGACCACATCGTTTATGTTCTAGACTTGTGTAATCCCCGGGCCCAAAAATTCTAAGAACAAGACAGATGTATATTTACAACCTCTTGTTGATGAGTTGAAAAAGTTGTGGGATGTTGGAGTTGAGACTTATGGCATTTCTTCGGGGCATACATTTCAGATGAAGGTTGCACTTATGTAGACCAATAATGATTTTCCCGCATATGGAATGTTATCTGGGTGGAGTACTAATGGCCAATTGGTATGTCCCGTATGTATGAAACAACAAAAGGATTTGAGAATAAGAATTTGAGGTAAATTCTCATGGTTTGACTATCATTGGTGTTTTCTGCCAAGGAATCATGCGTTCAGAAGAAATAGAACAACATTAGGAAAGGCAGAACTGTTACAAGGGGTCCTCCTCGCCGACTATTAGGGGAAGAACTTTATGCCGAGGCGGAAGATTACCCAATGGTAAGTACAAATGGTGACTTTGTCATACCAGGATTTAGGGAAAATGAGCACAACTGGACGAAGAAGAGCATATTCTGGGAGTTGCTTTATTGGCAATACCAACTGCTCCGCCATAATTTGGATGTGATGCACATTGAGAAGAACTTCTTCAAGAACATTACCAACACTATTATGGATGTTTATGGGAAAACCAAGGACAATGTCAAATCAAGAATGGATGTTGCAGAAATACGTGATAGACCAGAATTACATTTACATTCAGGCCCAAGTGGTAAGCCGGTTAAACCAAAAGCGAAGTTCGTAGTTCCTGTGGATAAACGAAGAGAGTTGTGTGAATGGGTGAAGGAGCTTCAAATGCCTGATGGATATTACTCTAATTGGAGGAGTATCGTGGACCCTAATGAGGCTAAGTTCAACAACATGAAAAGTCATGATTGTCATGTCTTCATGGAGACTCTTTTACCAATTGCATTTGGTGCGCTCCCAGATGATGTGTTGAAACCTCTTATTGAGATAAGCTAGCTTCTCAAGAGCTTATGCTCCACAACATTCCAGGAGGATATGCTTGAGGAACTACATCGCAACATTGTCATCACTTTCTGTAAGTTGGAGACCATTTTCCCTCCTGGCTTTTTCAATGTAATGGAGCACCTGCCAGTGCATTTGGCATAAGAGGCTCAAGTAGGTGGTCTAGTACAATACAGATGGATGTATCCATTTAAGAGGTAAATTATACTATAATCGATGAAGCCTTATCTCAATTCTTATATGTGGAATCACTTAGAAGTGAATGCAATTATGAATTTGGTAGGTTCTTTGGCCGACTGAAGAAAAAGATAAAGTAACAAGCGTGTCCTGAAGGTTCAATCACAGAAGCATACGTAGAGGCGGAGAAGACATTCTTCGCCTCCTATTACTTTGACTCTAATGTGCCCTCCATGCGCACTAGATGTAGGAGAAATGAGGATGACGATGAACATATTAATCATTTTCCAACTCTGTCCATGTTTGCAACGCAAGAGACCACTATTGATAGGGAAAGATCAAGGTATCTCACAGATGCCAAATATGTTGTTGCCCATCTTCACGTGCTGTTAAATTGTCATGAAGTTAAACCTTATATAGGGTGAGTGGTATTTTCACTTCCAATTAAGTTTATCATTCAGAGCGCAAGTATACTAATAGGCTTCATAAAATGTGATAGAATTTTCACAGAACAAGTCAGAACTGCACGTACCAATGTCAGCGACGTAGATGTCGACACTATCATCGAAAATCATTTCGCAGATTGGTTTAGTG
Organism: Selenicereus undatus; assembly: GCA_017589665.1. Lineage (NCBI taxonomy): Eukaryota > Viridiplantae > Streptophyta > Magnoliopsida > Caryophyllales > Cactaceae > Selenicereus > Selenicereus undatus. Next base: position 79,037,072 of record JACYFF010031955.1, read on the forward strand.
AGAATGTAAGTATTCTAACTCATTTTTCAAACTTATAACATAAGAGTTAATTAGGTGCATTGTATTAATTAAAACCACATGTTATGTCACCTTAGGTGCATTATATTCAACTATTCAAGACCGACAAACATTGCTACTTGAGCCAGTTGGTTGTGAAGCCAAAGCGGTCTGTGTCGACGTGGACGACATATAGAGTAAATGGATTCAAATTCCACACGGAAGCTCAAAGCGTCGGCAAAAGAACATATAATTGTGGTGTTTAGGGATGACAAAAAGTTAGGGAATACCCGTCCCCGTCGGGGCCCCGCTCCGAAGTGGGGGAAAATCCCCGTTCCCAAAGGGGACGGGGACGGGGACGGGGAGGAAAATTAATCCCAGCTCGGGGATGGGGACGGGGACGGGGACATAGTTCAACCCGTCCCCATCCCCATTTCCCCGCCGGGGATTTTGCCCCGTTCCTATCCCTGTCCGCAATTCCCCGATTGGGGAAAAATCCCCGCCTCTACCCCGAATTTTAATTAAAATTACAAAAATAACCTTATTTTCAAAATTTTTAAATGAAACAACTAAGGTTATATATGTAATTTTCTTTATAAAAATCCTAGGTATATACTGGATTTGGTACTCATGGCCTTAAAGAGTTTAGAAGGTAAGGAAAAATCAGCGGGTAAAAATCCCCGCTGGGGATGGGGACGGCGGGGATTTTTTCCCCGCAGCGGGGAACGGGGCGGGGATTCCAGTGGGGACGGGGACGGGGACGGGGAATATACTCCCCGTCCCCAACCCGCCCCGTTGCCATCCCTAGTGGTGTTGGTGTTTGTGGCACTGGGGAAGGCGACATTGAGAATGATTATTATGGTGTACTGAAGGATATTGTCCAAATTGAGTACGTAGGAGAACCACTTAAACGATGTGTGCTCTTTAGTTGTGAGTGGTTCGATCCCACATTGAATCGCGGGACACTATCTCATAAACTAAGCAACCTTATTGAGGTCCACCATGCAAGAAGGTACCGAAAGTACGACCCATTTATCTTCCCAAACACCGCATAACAAGTATACTTCATACTACATGCGGATCGCTCAAGGAATAGGGCAAATTGGCTTGTTGTCATACCAACCAAACCAAGGGCGAGAGTGGATCAGTACTACACTCTACCTACTGTGTACCAACAAACGGACATGATGACTATCGTCGAACCTGTGAATGACGCAATCCCTGCATCATTAGTGGATGAAAATGCACCACCGGAAGATGTTAATAATGAAATAGGGTTTTCATTCATTCAGGGTAATGACGAGATAGATGCGGTACAGAATGATAAGGGTGAAGAGGCATTGGTGACGAGGCTGTCAACATGAGGGAATCTGGTTACTTCAGTCCCACTCAAAGATCCGGTATAGTTTTCATATTAAAGTTCCAATGACCATGGTTATACATTGAATTTACTTAATTGCAATACTAATGCGTACTTCACTTAAATGCCTGTCAGGAGGTACCGGTTCTACGCCATCGCAACAAGAGCTCAATGACTTAAGGGGTGTAGTAACCAACTTGGGGGGTGAGCTATCTTCACAAGCTAAAAGCTACCGATTGGTTATGGAGAAATGTAAGCAACTAGAGGAATCCAACAAATTGCTCATCCAAAGCAACCAACAAATGAGCCAACAAATGATGAGCATCGATTAGCGCCTCCAAGCTTTCTTTCAAATGCAACAGGCGTCTGGCTCGAGATCTCAACCACCATTTACTCATCACTCCCAACATAATGAGGATGATGGTGAGGCAGAGGCAGAGGAAGAGGAAGACCTTGGTGATTGAGTTTGTTGCAGTTTTCTTTTAGTTGGTGGCTCTTCTGCTTGGCTCTTCACGAAGTACATCTCTTGATGTTTGCTTCCCCTCCCATTTCTGCTGATTTCACTCCCCTCCCCCTGCTGCTTATTTCACTCTCCCCCCATTTGGCGCTTGCTTCTCCCTCTTTTGCAAACATATATATAACTTCATTCTCAATTACTGGTAACTTCTTATTTGTTTGGATTTGTGGTTTGCGATATGTAGAGAGTTTGTTTGGAACTTGTAGTTTGTGATATGTAGAGAGTTTGTTTGGAACTTGTAGTTTGTGAATTGAAAACCCTTGGTTGGACGTGTTGCGTTGGATGTGAAATTCCACCTTTGTGTTGCTTGAAATTGCTAAAAACGCTTCGAATGAAGTCATATTCGAAGCCATTAGATGTTTATTAAGTGCGAATATCTTTTAAATTTCTTGCAGAGATTGAATTGTATGTACGGATATGATAAAAAATAAGCGATTTTACTTTTAAAAAAATAGAAATCCAGCGACGGAAGGGTGACGGATTTGGATGAATTTTTTTTTTGGGCAGGGGGTGGTGACAGATTCATGAATCCGTCGCCACCCCCTGCCCCGCCACTTTTCCCCGCCAAAAAAAGTATGTCACAATTTCTGTCGTTGAATCCGTCGCCAATGACGACGAAATTTTGAAATTCCGTCGTCGGGTACTCAGCAATGAGCGAAAATCTGACAACCGTATTTCGTTGCTGATGTTAAAATTCCGTCGCTAATTCTGTTTTTATTAGGTCTTTTTCTTGTAGTGAATTATTTCCCACAACAAGATTTTGTTGTAGGCTTTTAGGATAGTTAGCTAATAAACTATCCATTTTTCATCACAATATCCACCAAGATAATGCCAACAATGGTCTTTGAGGCCTTAACCTCTTATGTTTATTTGATTTTCAATCAAGCTCACATGTTTTCTAAAGCTGCTTATCACTTCATACTCATTTGAGCTCAAATAAACAAGACCAAATCAAGTGAAATGTGATGAAGCGTAGAAGCTCTATGCGTTATTATCATATTCATTGGACCGTGAATATTCAAATGAATTAACTACAATGGAAATTAGGCTCTTAGTAACCATTCTAAAATTAAATGGTTTTTCTGTTGTTTTTCCTACTAGGTGATGTTCACAGGTGGGATATTCCACTTATGTTTACTAACAAATCTTATTTTGCTAGCTTTTGCATATATGCTATTTTGATCCTTATGATCTAGTGTAGCATGACAAATAAGCATTTCACATCATCATAATTATGTGAATATGGAAAAACAAACACTCAAATTAATGGAACAAATGTCCAATCCATTACAAGTAAACCATTTCTAATAAAGCATAACCAAAACTAAATCCGTTCTTAAAAGAAAACTAATTAGGCTTCAATGCCATGAACATAGTCAAATGAAACCAATCGTAGCAACATCATTCCAATGAATCCTAAGTGCAAGTAGCTTTTCACATAGGATTGGGTATCGGCCTATGCAAGACTAGCTTGCATGCTCCGATTCCTCTAACAAGCATCTTGTTGTTGTCTCCACCGAGGTCCTCGAGGAATCATGTAAGAACCTATTGGAAGCCCAATAAAGCTTCTTGGTTCCTATGTCTTTGGTTTGGATTCTTAAACCTACAATCCACATGGGATTAAGGTCAGAAAGAAGAATACAACTAGCAATACAAAAGTCACTAGGAGATATTCCTAAGTACCTTCTTGGGCTCAGTGCAATCACGAGCATGGTGACCCATTTGGTCAAAGTTGAGGCACTTAGCTCCCATTAAATCCTTCCTCCTTATACATTCTTCGTTACGTTGTCAGTCATGCTCAAGTTTGTTATTTGGCCGAGCCTTGCCAATCCAGTTCCTTTGGTCCTTTCTTTTTGAACCATTTCTTGAATTAGAGGTTGATAAGTGCACTTTTGCACCTGCCACTTCAACGGCCTCTCGTTGCTTCTCCTCTTACTCAAGTCGCCGCCTAATGTCCTCGAAAGTAAGGATATACTTAGTTCGAGACAGGACCATCTTAATATGGCCCCAGTCATTAGGTAGACAACGGATCACAACATGAACTTATTGCTCATCGGTCAATTCATAGACCATTTCAGCCAATTCACTAATCATGTTTAGCATACGTCTCAAGTGCTGCCTCATGGAGACATATGGAATTTTTTTTTTTAATTTTCAACCTTGATAGTAAGAGACCTAAGTGTAGCAATTGCGGCGGCTGACATGATACTTGTAAAACTCGAAAGTTTTACAATCAGTAAAAAAGCACACATACGTATAATATTTTAGCATACACTTATCCATGTAATTGGAAATAATTGGTAGAGTTAATATACACAAACATAGACCCCAGAGTTGAAAGTTCACATATAATTCCCAATCATCATTGTAGGAATGAATGTTTTTGTGTAATTAACTTTGTCGTTTCATTCCAAACTTCCAGAACACTCATATATTGAAATATTACAAAAGAATTCTCAAATTTCTAATCAAAGAGGATATGGAAACCTTAGGAATATTTCAAGAAAGTTTAATGTATATATATGGATATATGAAAATGAATCTAATCATATTAGGCATAATTTGCATATTTAATAAAATTCTCAAAAACATATTTTTGTGAAATTTCAATGTCCTCTCACCCAGCTTATTTAGGGAGGGTAAATATATAACTTTTTACGTGCAACATATGAAACATATTCTCATAATATTTCAAGAATTTCAGTCAAGCATATATACTCTTATTACATATAGCATGAAATTCAATTAAAAATAAATGAGCTAAATATCATAGAGATTTCATAATATTTCCACTCAAAGTAATCTCAATGATATTAAATCAATGTACTCCTATTTCTCATAAAATTCAATAGAATGAAACATGTTCAAATAAAAAATTCTCTAAGAACCACATGATATTTCATTCTCATAACAATAATAAGTATCATAAATATATATCCACAAAAGAGAATATTTGAGAAATCTCATAAGAAATTTCAATAAAATTATATGGATTCATATGCCCAAAAATAAAACATAAATTAACCCTTATGGTAAATTTAGTCAACCCTTTGGCCAACAAGTCAATACTTTTGGTCAACCAAAGTCAACATTCAAACCCCTTTGACTTTTTATTTAGTCATTAGCAATTTTTTTAAAATAAAAAAATTCCACAACTCACTTGCACAACCCTGGGTCACGTGCCTTACATGTGGGGTCAGCCAGCAGCCCCAACAAAGTATGCCATGACCCGGTTGCACAGAGAAACGGATCACGCGACCCCGTCGGCCAACCCAACGCCAAAACCACCTTTTTCTCCCAAATTGATCCAAATTGCTGGTTGAGATTCATCCTAAATGCATTTTAGCACTGATTTGGATAATCCATTTGCTGAAAAACTGGGCACAAAAAAGCCAAAAATCGAGTTATAATAGTCGACAAAACTGCGCGGTGCAATTGGTAAAATTCCAGCCAATTCCCGTAATTTGGCGACTGATTTCATAGTGTATTTGCTCACAACTTCATGGTAGGCAAAAATACAAGTCAATCGCAAGGAACAATGGCAAAAAATGGATCAAAATCGGATTTAAAAAACATGAGCCCTAACCTTAGACATTTTCGGCGACATTTTGCCTAATTTTGGCAACATTCTGGCATTTCTTGGGAAGTTGTTTGAGGGCTTATGCTCCCAATGATGCTCTAAACCTTTTGCACAAATCAATTGCTTGAATCAATGGCAAAAATTGATTAAAATAGATCAAAAATGGTTCGAAAACATGAACCCTAACCATCGAATGAACTTGGCGGCAATGATTTACAAAATTATGGACAAATTTCAGGTGCATTTTCAAAATTAATGGGGGGCTTTCACTCATAATTTTATAGGTAACAAAACATTACACAAGTCAATTGAAGGAAACAATGGCCACAAATGATCAAAATCGAATTGCCTATGACCGACCCAAACCCTAAAATTCGTGTCTCATACTTTGCAAGAAGTCGGGAAAATTTTTGATCAAACCTACCAATAAGTGGAGGGCTTTTGATCTAAATCAAATAAGCAAGGCAAAACTTGCATCAATTCGCAAGTTAATTGAACGTAATCATTGATTGAGAAATCGAGTTCGGGTTTTGAACGCTATGAACCCTGGAATTTCATTCCCTAATTCCTCACAACTCAACCAAATCATACATATAATATATCAAATTAAAGCTCTCATTAAGCTCTATCAGAATCTACAATTTCATGAAAATTCGCCAAGGATTTGCACATGAAATAAGGGCATGAATTTTCGAGTTTATTCGTGATGAATAAAAATAGAAACATAATTTCTTTGGCACTACTTTCAAGAAATCATACAAGTAATCTGACCAGGAAACAAGCTGGTTAGCTCTAATACCAATGAAGGAATTGATATAAAGAATTAAGCGTTAATGAATTTACCTTACTCATGTAGCCAAAGGCAACTGAATCTTGGCTTGAATCACTGGTCATGGAAGGAACTCATAACACAGAGAACCTTAAGAATCTCACAGCCTAAGAGCCCTAGATTTTGTGCAAGAACTCTCTTCAGAGAGCTCCTGATGTTTCTCTCTGATGTATTTCCTCATAGACTGAGCCCCGTTTTACATTAGAAGGACAGTCAAGGGTTAGGGTTTCTAAGGTGACTTAAGTCTTTGACCTATTGGGCTTGTACCCCTTATGAGTGTGTTATGCCGTAAGTCCAACACTAGCCTTTAAAGTGCAACAATTTGATATAAATGTTATTTTTTGTCTAATAACTGCAAAAACTTGTGACAATATATTCATAAATGAAACATTTATAAAATAGTATTGCGTTTCTACTCCAAATTGCAACACTTTGAAACAAGCGTTCTCATTTTTGTTTCGGATAGCAACATTTTCAACAAGTGTTTTATTTTCACGCAAAATGTTGCACGGTTATGAAAAAATGCTGCATTAGTTATCTAAATGTAACATTTATTACCTATTGTTGCACTAGACATTAAGGTGACCCAATATGAAATAATTTTTAATATATGTTGTATGTCTAGCGTTGCACTAGACCTGCTATGTAGTAGTGCCATAAAGGGAAAACACTAGTATATCCTTCATACATTACATTTGGCAATAACTTTTAAAGCACTTTGACCATGTTCTACGAAATTAGTTGTTCAGGTTTCGAATAACTGTTAGCATAGTGTATAGTTCTTTAAGTAGCGAATAGGCATACTAATTTAGCTATTACCATATAGTTGTTTAGATTAGTAGTTGAAGAAAATATTTTTGGTAAATCTAGTTGTTGGATAAGTTGATTATTGTAAATTCATATGAAAGGATATGGATAAGTTCCTTAATATAAAATGAATAAAGGATAATTTTTTGACAAGAAAATTATAACACTACTCTTAAATGCCAAATGCTAATTTTGTTATTGTGTTAGAAACATTACTTGAAATGCTCAATCTCACTTGAAGCACTAGTCTAAATACTCGTTACCAAATTACACTAATATTTGACTGATGTATTTTTTGTCTTGTACAAAATGCTATATGTTATTCCAAATGCTATTGACAAACATGACTTTAGTAATTCGACGGAAGAAAAAAAATATTTAATGTTAAGGCTAACCTCTATATTTACATGTATGCATATGGCTGAAATAGGAAAAAAGGTTATCAATATCTAATCCAATTTTTGTGATGGCAAGAGAACAACAAAATATAGCGTCATAAAAAATCTTTGTAAAAGGTGCAACAACAATATAATTTCAATCTTTTCAAAATCTAAAGTTTTACGTGTATCTTAAATCTCATCTTATCTTAAACCTTAGAAAGTGAATAAGGACAACTACTATTCAACTAGGATTCATAATTGCTCATAATTAAACTCTTCATGGCCCAAGCAATTTCGTTTCGTTGGACATTCTACCTTAAACATTGTGTTCAAGTGCTAACATATCAAATTGCAGAGCAAACTAAACAAAATTTCAGATATGAACTTGAAATTCTTGGTTTTCAATGTCTGATCTCATATGTGAAATTTTTAATGAAATATACGGACTTATCAATTCAGACTAGGTGGTGGCACAGACAACCAAGCCCCCAATTTCTTTGAGTCCAATTTCCATCTTCATCGTCTTCTTCTTCTTCTTCATCTGCATCCGCTTCTACTCCAGACTACTAGCTTCTTCGTTGTCATAGCGGAGATTTTTCATGTGCTTTTCAATGTTTACCTATTTCCTTCATTTCTTTAGATTCCCAAATGTTCAATTGATTTTTAGCCCTCTTGCTATGAAGTTATCGAGGCCCATTGTGGTTGCCGTTTCAGGAATATTTATATTTTTCTGTTCTCTTAAAATCATTATTGCTTATTGGGTTTATCTGATATTATAGTTCGTTTTTAATTATTTTAATTTATTTCTACTAAAGATAGGATTTTATTGCTTTTCCAAACAGAATTTTTGGCTCCTTGCTATTTTTGTTGTGAATGATGACGGACATTAGAATTAGAGTCATAAAGTAGGTGTTCTTGTTTGCATTATCAGGCTTGTGTTCTTACGTTCCTGGATGAAGGCCCTATTTGGTTGCATCAGCTGTTTGATAAAAAAGAGCTGTTTGACACCTCTTTAGCTGTTTTGACCAAGTCAAACAGCTAAAGAGGTGTTTGGTAAACAGTTGTTTCACCCCAAACAGCTCTTTTTCAAACAGTTAACCTTAATAGCCTTTTGGGAATAGCTTTTTATTGAAATTACAATACTACCCAGAAGTTCATGAAAATTACACCATGCCATTGATTAACCTTTCCTCTCCCTGGCAGTTCCATAATCAATTCCACCTTCATGCTTCACGTTTAAGTGTCCTCTAATTCATACACTAATTTGATCGGTCCACTCTTCCACCACCGGCCACCAGGCGTCCCTTGCTCGCCGGCCACCGGGCGTCCCCTGCTCGTCGGCCAACAGGCATCTTCTGTTCGCCGGCCACTCGCGTCGAATTGTCAGGTTGTCTGTTCCCCTGTTCCTGGCTTCGCTGCACTTGCCGGTTTCATCCCGAGTTGCAGGTTGTTCGTGGCCTTCATCCCGGGTTGCAACGACCCTTCATCAACCGCCAGCGACACAAAAGCCCTTCTCAGGTCGCCGGCTGCGGACTCGCCGGCCACCACTCGCCGCAGTTGTGCTCTGTAATTGCTTTGGAGGTATTTTCTTCTTCTTTGTTCTTTACTTCATGAATTGGTTTGATTTCATTCAATTGTTGCAAGTGCCTGTTGTTCTGTTGTCAACCTCATGTACATAACTCAGGCCATGAAAACCAATTGATATGGAAATTGAAAGGGAGGGAAATTGCCTTGCCTTGCTTCATGAAATTTGTTTATATTTGAAAGTAATATATTTGGAAGCCTCTGATTTATAAAGCATGTAATTTTTCTCTCTGTAATCTATTGATATCATGGCAATTGGTCAACAGCCCATCATTTTCTTCCTGCTTAGTCTTTCCTCTTTCATTTGTTTCTCTTGTCAGCTTGGCTAGTGTATGGGTACATAGAGGCAATTGACTCATTTAACTAATAAAATATGGATGTAAAATAATCAAAATAAGGAAGTGGTTCCCTGGAGTCCCTCTAGCTGTAGCACAAAAAACAGGGCCAAAATATTTGCAAGTTTACATGATTGCCATTTTTTAAAATATTTGCATGTTTACAAAAAATCCCAATGTGAAAAGTCCACGAAGCATATTTCTATGAGATGATGTCACCTATTGAGAATAAGAAAGATTATTAGGGAGAAAAGAATGAGAAAGAATGTTGAATGTTATCTTGCTACCCTAACATAACCTTGGATTCAAGTGGCACTGCGGTTAGCACCATGTCGTCCTCTTTGTATTCTTCTAGGGACATAATGTTATCATCCACAAACAATAAATTATTTATTTGCTTAATTTGATTTAGGATGGTGCCGTGTAAAAAAGGAAGTAAAGAAAGTAGTCAAGAAGTTGAAGAGAGTGGTCGTGCTAGTTGGTCAAAGGAAAATATTCTCATCTTTTGTGATCTTTGTATTGAGCTTGTGGACAAGAGTAAGGGAAAGAATGGTGGGATAATATCTCAACGGATACGTTGGAAAGACATTGTGCCGGAATTTCAAAAGAGAACTAACTTGGCATGGTCTAGAGAGCAACTAAAGCACAAGTATGATGGCTTGAAGGTTAGATGGGCTTTGTGGAAAAAATTAAAAGGAAAAGAAACTGGTTTAGGATGGGATAATGAAAAAGGGACTATTGCGGCTAGTGATGAATGGTGGTTGAAGAAGATTGAGGTTAGTTTTTCTCCTTTTGTTTAGCTCCCTTACGAATGTTGATGCTATAATGATTAACAAACCCAATGTAGTAACTTATGCTTTTTTTTTAAAATTTGGTTTTCTAGGAAGATGCCAAGTTTAAGGAATTTCGAGAAAAAGGAATTGATCCAGAGCTTGAGAGCAAAATGGATGAACTATTTGGAGGCCATGTAGCTAGGGGGGATGACATAATTACCCCAAATATGGATCTCCTTCCTACTCCTATAGAAGAAAACGAAGATATGGTATACATCCCTTCCAAACCTCATAGTGAGAATAATATAAATCAGCCTTTCAACATTGAGAACAACGATACAAATATTTTAGGCCCTGGGGTTAGTGCATGGCAAGAGTTATGGCATGATGACTCTCCTATATCTACTCCTTCACCTATTTTTGAAGGAGTAGATGGAGGTGGAAATAGAAAGGGTAAACGAAAATTGGAGAACTTATCCGTAGATCCTAATAAAAGTGCAAAGACCAATGGCCCTAAAAGAACGAGATCGGCCGCCATGCTGTATGAGAAGCTTGATGCTATGATGGAAGTTATCATTTTAGAGAAAAAGGCAAGGGAGGTTGAGAGGGAGGAAAGGAGGGAAAAACGGCAAATGGAGGAGATGAATAAAAAAAATGGGAGTGGCGACGATGGAGCTCCTAGTGTTCCTGATGCATTAGCCAAGATATGTGCTTTGCCTCATTTCGATCCTCTGCATCCGGTGTTCATGTTTGCTTGTGAATTGGTGGAAGATCCACAAAAAAGGATGATTTTGTTTGGTTTGCCAAATGATGATTCAAGAGCTCAATGGCTAACTTACTTATATGATAAATATGGCAAGAAATGAATGTGGTTGTGTCTTTAGGCTTTTGGTAGATTTAGTTATGAACTTATTTTGATTAGTAGACTTGGTTATGAACTTATTTTGATTAGTAGACTCGATTAACTATTTTGTTTGCTTGTAATCGTTTTGGGCCTCATGTTGATTTGTAGACTTGGTTTTATAGTACTTGTAGGCCTCATTTTGTGAACTTCCAAGTTGTTGGAAGTATGATGGTGATATGGTTGTAGACCTTCTTTTGTGAACATTGAAGTTAAGTTGGAATTATGATGGTTTTAAGCTTATTATGATTGCATGGCCTAATTTTGTGAACTCTTAAACTAGTTGGACTTATGATTCGAGTTATGTGCATATATTCATATTAATGTTTTGTTAACTTAAAATAACAGGTATGGATTACGAAGATATTCAATATATGGAGAACAATGGGGATAATACTGATGGTAGTGATAGTAGTGATGATGATGGGTATGATGCTATGTTGGATGCAATGACTTATTCACTTTCTCATGTTGTTGACTATTTTTTAAAATACATATACAAGGAGCCTTGTATGACTTCATATATGACTGGAGAAAAATGGGTGAATGAACTATTGTGTGGTCATGAGAAATGATGCTTTAATATGTTTAGAATGAACCAGTGCACTTTTAGGCAACTATGTATGGAGTTGGAAAACAAATATGGATTGCAACCTTCAGATAGGATGTCAATTTTGGAGAAAGTGGGCTTATTTGTATATGTTCTTAGTAAAGGTGCGTCAAATAGAGATGCACAAGAGCGTTTCCAACATTCTGGTGAAACGATTAGTAGGGTTTTCAGAGAAGTTTTGGATGCAATGGATGGCTTTTGTAAGGATATGCTGAAACTTAGAGATCCCGAATTTAAGGACATTCCGTTAGAAATTGCAGATGATAATCGATCTATGCCTCATTTCAAGGTAAGATTATGTTCTATATCCATCTTTATATTTTGCATTGGATAATATGTGATACTTATTTATAAATATAAATATGTTATATTAGGATTGCATTGGAGCTTTAGATGGAACACATATTGCAGTTACCGTTCCCAAAGAAGACCAAATGCGTTATAGAGGGCGAAAAGGGATACCAACTGTTAATGTGCTAGCAGTGTGTGATTTCGATTTACAATTCATATATGTCTTAACTGGTTGGGAGGGATTAGCACATGATTCACGCATCTTGGTATCCATAATCAATAATCCAAGACTCAAATTTCCAATGCCACCTCCTGGTAATATTTTAAATTTCTTTCCGTTTTTCCTTTACTTATGTAATGATAATTGATATTACTAACATTGTTTAATTGCCTCTAGGAAAATATTATTTGGCAGATAAAGGTTATCCAGATCGACAAGGAATCTTAACACCATATTCAAAGATAAGATATCATCAATCAGAGTTTCGTGGCGCAGTTCCACGAGGTTACAAGGAAATTTTTAATCGTTCACATTCTTCTTTAAGAAGTTGCATCGAGAGGGCTTTTGGTGTTCTGAAGGCTCGATGGAAAATATTGCGTGCTATGCCTCGATATTCAAGCAATGATCAAAATCGGGCCATATTGTCAACATTTGCGTTGCATAATTATATAAGAAGGAGTACAACTCGTGATCCAGCTTTTAAAATCATAGATGAAGATCCTGATTTTGTTCCTCCCGATTCATTTCCAGATGTAGCTGACAATACCGTAGAAGATAGCCTTGAAAGATCTACAGTGCAAGAAATGTCAACTATTCGTGACAACATCGCTACAAGTTTGGTCGCGACTAGACGACATTGAATATTATAAATTAATATTTCCAAATTACTCCATTGGGAATTTATTTTGGTAGTTAAATGTAATTTGATTGTCCTCTCCCCAGTTATTTGAAATATGAGCTTTTGGTTGAGGTAGGTTGTCACTTATGTTGTAAATCATGTTTTACTTGAGATAAATTTTGTGACATCAAAAATCATTTGAAATCTATGCATATTTCACTTAACAACAAAAATATACATTTAGGTTCATATAAATTTAATTCATAAATTCGAAAAAGTAATGAACACAAACTACTCAAACTAGAAGAAAATAAAGTTCCAAGTATGAAGTTCATTTGAACATAAGGGCAATATTGGAATTTTATCAAATATACATTCCAGAAACAGCTAACTTTACCAAACACTTTTTTTGCAAACAGCTAATTCAAACTGCTAATGCAAACAGCTAAATCAAACAGCTAACAGTTAACAGCTAATACAAACAGCTAACAGCTAACAGCTAACAACTGTTTACCAAACAGGGCCGAAGTGCCTGCAAAGTTATAAAGCATGTAGAGTTTGAGGTGTTTGTATATGTTGTTAAATCAGAACAGTTTTCTCCTGCAATTTTCTTCTTGATTATTGTACTCCTGAGTTTCTCGGCGGAGGATTTATATTGTTTTAAAGTTATTAGACGAAAAAAAACAGTATGTGATTTCACCATTTGTTCAATAATATGAGATTTGTTTGTGTCTTCTTGTGCTGTTATTGGGGGGGGGGGGGGAAGGGGAAGGATTCGGCTCTCTTTCTTCGTATTTTGGTTTGGAGAGCTTACGGAGAGGCTTCTTTTTCGTTTTTGGCTTGACGCAGGCAGGGACGGAGCTACATTGGTGCAAGGGTGGTCATCTGACACCCCAGGTTTTTGGGGAAAAAAAAAATAAATATAGAAATTCTGACAAAAAGCAAAAAAGTTATATATATTATTTCATGTGTTTATATAACAGGGAAAAAGCAATAGCCGGATGGTTTGGGCGGTCCTTGCTATGGGATGCTTGCATGGCTGGTTGCAAGTTCAAATCTCCCTTTGAACGATTTGCTTGGTTTTTTTTGTTTTTTTTTTTTGAATCTGCCGCAGTTCAAATCTTTTTTTTTTACCCGATTGTCTTCTTGGTTGAAGATTTAAAGTTAGACTAATTTTTTTTGTTATTGCTTGCTTGTATATGTTTAATTTATTAATTTTTATTGAATTTATGTTCAATAAGTGTATTGGTTATTGTTTGTTTATTGGTGAATTTAATGATTTACTAAAAACCATGAACCTAAGTAGGAACTTGATTGTGTTTTTCAGTTTGAAATGGAGAAAATTTTCATTTTTAGAACTATTAAAGTTTATATTATATGTAATATTAATCCCGACACCCCTTCCTTTGAATTCTAGCTCCGTCCCTCGACGCAGGGGAATTTTTCAAGTGATCGGTTATGATTTTTCTTTGAAAATTCTTGGTTGCCTCTACTCCCTGTAATGAAGCATAGTTGCAATTCCAATCAAAAGTTTCAAGCACAGACAAATGAAACCTAAGCACTTCTTTGAGGACACACTACTGTGGATCTAATTTATTATTATTTTCTTCCATGATGGTGGATTGTGGCTAGGGCTAACCAAGAAAACCAGGGATCCGGTTTTGACCCGGTGGGTCCGAATCCAGACCCGGTTAAACCAGAACCGGAAGCTTGGAACCGGAACCAGTCCTGGTTGCCCAGTCCAATCATCTGTACTATATATAAAAGCAATGTTGTGATGACGTGGATTTTTTGAATTTTCTCATAAATTTGAGATTTTGAACCGTTAGATTATTTGATTATATAATCACAACCGTCGGATTTTTAATAAAATAATTACCGTCATAATTAAAAATATATAATATCTTGATTTTTTTGTGGCAACAGAATCTCTTATCTACCTAAAAACAAAATATACTTTGATATCCTTTCCTAAATCAATAAAAATAATTATCATCATAATATCATTAGGTTATTTGATTATATAATCACGACCATTAGATTTTCAACAAAAATAATTACCATCATAATTAAAAGTATATTATTTCTTGACCCATTTTTATAGTGGAATCTATTAACTACCTAAAAATAAAATATACTTTAATAACTTTTTCTAAATCACTGAAAATATGTGTACTGATGTTTATGGATGGTATTAATATTTTAGTGATCCAAGGAAGGAATAAAGTATTAAAGTTTCACTTTTGTTATTTTAATGGTAAACCCGAAATTAGCCACTTTGCATATTATTTTTAGATTAAATAAAAGAGATATATGAATTAATCGAAGAGCTAGACCTAGACAAAAAAATTTTCTTTCCAAACATTCTTAATGCGGGATAAGGTGTTTTTCTTCTTATATTTCTTGGTCATGAATTAAAGTTCATAAAATCACCATTTTTTTTATGAACAAAAATTCGCACAATGACAATTAATTAAGGGTCGTAAAATGTTCCTTTTAAGAGGTTGATGAAGTTTTATATTTTTTTTTTATTTGTAACAATTATTTCTATACCCATATAGTAAGTGAAAAAAATTATAGGTTTTTATTGGTAATAATTATTTATAAAATATTACAATATTCCATATAGAAACCATGTCATATACAATATTTTCAGTTTTTTAAATAAAATAATTAATAACTTTTTAAGAAGAAGCAATTATTGACAGGTGCAAATTGTGAGAAAATATCAACTAAAATTTCTAATATATCGAAATATACTATAATAAGTTTAGCAAATATTTTCGATCGCAGTTATAATATCTTAATTTCTCTATAATAATTTGAAAATTATGATAGTCTATAAAAATTATCTAATTTATTCATTGTTAGGTACTATTGATTATACATTTTCAATTGTATATTTATGTTATGAATTTCGCAAGTGTATGGTTGATCGCTGTAGCAAGTACGAGTGTTGATCTTTAGGGAAGTGTTATAAAATTAGATCGCTATAAAACTAAATGTGATACGATTGAATTAAATTGTCAAGGTTTAGTTAATTAATAACCAATTATTTCAGCACGCTATACTGAAAGATCAATATCAGGAAGAAACTACCCTATCCATCACCATTAACTTTAATTATGGGCAAATTATGCAAAGCAAAATCAACTTGAATAACCAAAATACAAACAGAGAACTTAACAAATAGGAGAGAAATTAAACTTAACCTCTTCACCTCTAACTCCCTTCAGCTCTGGCCTAGAATGAAAATCCGGATCTGAACGTATATATGAACCGAATAGAGAATCCAGTTATCCAAAGAACGACCAACACCGAAAACTCAAATCTAGGCCAGACTGAAGTTGTGCCAATCACGTTTTGGATGCTTTATTTTTTGATTACTATCTCATTATAACATTTTCTACAGCCGTATAGTCATCTATCAGTATATGCAATTATAAATGATTGTATGGATAAACCATGGGTATTTGTTATGGAGCATCGACGATGCCATGAAGTAGAATTGTCTATCACTCTTATTGCGCCAGTAAGTTGGAAGGCGGAGGTGTATTACTTACGAAACACTGACGTTAGATACACCATGTACACAAGATATAGTTGTAATCTTCATTATATCATTGCTAATCAAATTATTACTAAGAACTTAACTTTTAATGTAGGTATAAGAAGAGAATGTGAATTCTTCGTCACTGCCACCACAAATTAACGAATTATCATATCATTTAACATGATTTTTAGTTTCATTTTGATTACCTACAATCTCTGTCATACTTTATATCGTGTATTTGATAATCATGCGTTGTTTTAATTATTGAGGTTCAATGGTTATACATAAAAGTGTTATCTATTCATATTTTTCAATAAATTTAAGTATCATTTTCTAAATTACAATATTAACTTTGTATACAATGAACATTCCTCGATTATTTTGACTATATATATCTGTACTGTAATATGCACCGTGCAAAACACGGGTCTATACTAGTTGTAATTAAAAACATTGAAATATATATTACCCAAGTTACCAACCGCCTAGGCATCCACCACTCGGCTTAACCCTAGATTTCATTTCTCTACACTCTGCCCAGATGTCCCTTACTGTACCTCTGCCAGTCGCCACACACTCTCTCTCACTCTCCTCTCTCTCTCTCTCTCTCTCTCACACACACACACACACACACACACTTTCCCCACCGAGTGGCGACCCGCGACTTAGCGTTCCTCTCCGGCGACGACAACGACGACGGTGGCTATTCTCTCCCTTTGTATTCACTTTCCCCTGTGACCCATGATTGACCTCTCAGCCCTACACACAAAGTCACAGAACCATCCTTTTCCCAAGACGATAGGCTTTGCTAACTTCTAATGGTAACTCTTTGTCTCTGTCAATCTATGTATGACTTTCAAGCTATCTCCCCATCGTTGTCTTCTAACAAACCCGTCATTTTGTCTTCAAACTATAGATCTATCTTTGCTCAAAATTGCCTTCTAACTCTCTGTCTCTCTCGATCTATGAGGGAGTTCCCCAAAATTGTGCAGGGTTTTATTTTTTTTACTTATGGATTCGACTTCCACTTGTCTACCCTATTTTTGCATGGGGAAATTCATGTCTTTCTACCCCCTTTAAATTCCATGAAATTACTTACATTTTTGCCACCTCTTTATTCTTTTTGTTTTAGAAAAATTTGGTTGGTGAATTATGATCTTTCTTTACATCCTTCATGCTAAGTATATGCCATTATTACTGTAATTTGGAAATCAAAAACACCTGCACTACATGTCTGATTAAGATTTTTTGATGAAACATAGTGAAATGGTTTGAAATTAGTCAGAAAAGAAAAGAAGATTGTGCTTGAAATTAGAGCATAATTGTGTTGAAAATTGCCACTATTCAGAGTAATTTATGCCTTCGAATTTAAATTTTTACTACACTATTGTTCTTCGGGAGATGCAAGATTCAAGGGATTTAATTGCTTGATTAGGTTACGGAGGTGGTACAGTGGAATTTTGACCATTGAATCTCTGCCTTGATGTTCAAATTAATTATTGTCACCAAATGTTCAAATAATTTGAAGTACTTACTTTTTTCTTCTCTTATTTTGAAGAATATCAACATTAAAGATCATATTAATTTGGAAGAGTAGAGTAATGCTAGTTCTGGTTCAGCTTGCCAGACCAAAACTAACAAGGATGAAATTAAAGTTGGTAGCAAGAGGAAGTCAGTCAATTTACATGTACCATTTTGAAGACATTATCAATCCAACAACCAAGAGGAATAAGAAAGCGTGATGCAAGTACTGTGAGAACGTATTGTCTGCCAATGCTAATAATGGGACTTCTACTTTAAGAAAGCATCTTCAATCACATTCTAATTATCCTTACAATGTGGGTAAAAAACAGAAGAAGATTTTGTTGTTTAGAGATCTACACATTGAGAGTATTACTCTCTCTAATTGGACATTTTATGTAGAGGCTGTTAGGCTTACTTCAGTGAAAATGGTTATCATTGATGAGCATCCCTTTTCCATGGTTGAAAAGGAAGGCTTTAGGGGTTTTGTGAGTATTGCTTGCCACAATTTGTTAGCCATGTCCCCTCTTTCTTCACGGTTGCTAGAAATTGTAAAAAGCTTTATCTTTGTGAGAAAGATACCTTGAAAATTACTTTCAAAGGTTTAAAATTTAGAATTGCTTTCACTACTAATTATTGGACATCTATTCAAAATTTGAATTATCTTTGCTTGACTGTGCATTTCATAGATGATGAGTGGAACTTGCATAAGAGAATCTTGAATTTTAAGTTGATGGATAGTCATAAAGGCAAAGAAATTGAAAAACTAGTGGAGTCTTATGTTATTGATTGCGGTATTGAGGACAATCTTTCTTGTTAAACTATTGATAATGTAAGTCCCAATAATGTGGCAGTTACTTATTTGAAAGATAATCTTGGCGATATATAAGCTTGCTTTAGATGGTGATTTTTTTTTTCATATGAGATGTGTTGCCCATGTTTTAAATTTGGTTATGAGAGATGGTTTAGTAGGGGTTAGAGATTCCATTCATAACATTCATTATGCTATTAGATATATAAGAAGTTCTCTTGTGAGATCTGGATTGTTTGATGCTTGTGCTAAAGCTCTAAAGGTCCCTTGTAAAGGGTCTTTGTGTTTGGATGTATGCACAAGATGGAATTTTATTTTCCTTATGCTCAGCATGGCTTTGAGATTTGAAAAGGCCTTGAAAGATTTAAAATGATGATTATAATTTTGGGAATAAGCTTAAGGACAATGTTACTACAAAAAAAGGATTGCAAAAATGCAAGAGTCCTAACATAATTTTTAGAGCAATTTTATGAAGCTACTAAGAGGATGTCTGACACTTTGCATGTCAGTACTAATTTGCATTTTCATAACTTGCTGGGCATACTTACTAATTTATTGGAATGGGAGAAAGATCCATCCCCTAGTCTTCGAGATGTGGCTTTCCAAATGCATAAGAAATTTTATGATTATTATGGAGATTGGGCAAAAACTAATCTTATGGTGTTGAGTGCGGTTGTTTTTTTTTTATCCATGTTATAAGTTCAAGTTTGTAAGATTCTATTTTAGAAAGCCTTATCCCAAAGACTTTGCCAAGGTGGATAAAGTTTATGATCATCTCTATAATGTACTTAAGCACTTGCATGGTTCATACTCTTCTAGTGTGAATCTTGGTAAGGATGATCATAATGGTTCTTCTTCCCCTTTTAATGTTGATCATTCAAAGATGTCCCTAAACAATGATACTTTTAAGGAGTTGGACTCTCAGTGGCATAAGGGTGGGGACGATGATATTGAGGTTGTTGAGAAAACTAAGTTGGATTGTCTATCTCGATGCTCCTCACGAAAAGATAGATGACGCTTTTGACAAGTGGTGGAAAAGACATATGACACTGATAAGGTATTAACTGAAATGGTAAGGGATATTCTTACACTGCCTACCATGTGATGTGAGTCTGTATGTAGTACATCAGATCGGGTGCTTGATTAATTTCATAGTAGCTTGGGTCCCAAAACAGTAGAGACCTTGATTTATGCTCAAGATTGGTTGTAGACATCCACCATTTTCATTGATGTTGAGCAACTTATGGCTAATGTGGAGAAATATGAAGCAGGTAATTGTATGTATAGTTTACATTTATCATGGCATTTCACAGTTTTTATTAAATGTTGAAGTTTAGTTTCGAACTTATTTTTTTAATTTAATATTGAGATATGGGTGAGGGAGAGACATCCCAAATTGATCAAATCATGTGTAATTGAAGAGGACCTAAAATTGGAGGCTTTCTTCTATTGACTTATCTTCCTAGTTTTTTGGGATTGCTAAGTTAAGTTTTGTCTTTTGGACTTCTTGATTCTAATATAAAGTCTTTTTATGCGCAAAAGTTGCATAGGTGATTGAGGACGGACTAGTGAAACTATCAATTTATAGGCGTTTGCTTGGTCGGAGACAAAACTAAGATGTAAGATCATATTTTTAATTATGGTTATCACTTTGTGGCGTACAACTTGTCATTTCTTTGAAACTTGGTTTGTATGATATACTCCTCTTTATTCCCAACCCCTAAATTTCTTAACTTGGTTAGATTTTAAACTTTGGATTATGGCCATATGGGTTATTGCTCATTTTTATAAAATGAATGTACTAATGTCTTTAGTACTTAATAGTTATTAGGCTAATGATGTACCTAATGGCTTTGTTTTTGATAAAAAACTTATTTCAGAATGAAACTAAAAAGTCAAAGGGCACTAGGTACCCGATCATGGAATCGATCCCCACCAGTTCTGGGACTGGGTCCAGAAATCCTAGAACTAGGACCAGTTCTCACATTTTTGAACCTGCTCCAACTGCGAATGGAACCCGTTCTATAATAATGCACTGGGTACCCTGTCCTGCTCAGCCCTAGTTACGGCCTTATGACTTTTGGTTTACAGACTTGTGGTTATGGGTTTCAAGCTTTCTATAAATTTGTTAAGGTTATAATTCTACGAAAGACCAATAGAAATTAATTTGAAGGGATTGACAAATTGCAGTTGTCGACCAAATATGCAACAAGTTTTTCATTCATTGGTTTTGTCAACCTCACGTTAATGAAATACCAATCGGTGCAGATTTTATATGTTGATTGTTAGTGTGACACCCGGAAAATTCTAGTTTCTTTTTATTCTAATGTTTAGCGTATATGCAGCAGAATATCACGTAGTGGGTATTTTATTACGGAATACGATGCAAAGGTGAATTTATTGAAATAAGAAAAAATAACATCCTGATGGACATCATTGTCGTATTTCATTATGAAATACAACACAAAGCTGAATTTATTGAAGTAACCAAAAATAAATTCCCAAGTCAATAGTCAAAAGTCAGTGGTCAACACAATCAATTACGAGCACAACATTATTGCATGCTAACAAATAGTTTAGCTGAAGCTTCTACTACAGCCTCGCTCACATCTCATCCCATACAACATGTTAGTCACTGAAAACAAAATATTTTGAACATCAATACGAAACTTAATAATGCCTACGCTAACCGTAAACACTGAATTAAATTCATCTCAAAACTTGGGCTGAGAAGGAAGCACCCAAAAAGTTTGAAACAAAATTAGTTCCTAGGTACTTCAAGATCTTTAAAGTGCAAATTCTCAACCATTAAAGTACAAAACAAAAATAAAAAAATAGAGTTCAGTTAATGCCGAGCGACTCCACCAGAGGGTCTGATGGGTTGCCAGAACTCGAACAACCTCATGCATCACCAGAACACAAACAATATCAAGTTACCCGAACCTAAACAATTGCATGTTATAAACCGAAGATAGTAGCTTGTCTCTATATCAATGTAAAGCTTCCATGATCTCGGGAGGTACCAGCCTGCAAACTCACGTTAAATCTTTCACTACAGCATTTAGTACTTTATGAATTGTTCCATTTTGATTCTAGTAAGCCTAATCCATCTAATAAAAACTCTATTAACTTAGCAAAGCCACTTTTAAATATGCTGCTTAAGTCTAAATTTTCAATTACGACACTAAATTACATGTTCAGAAATTCATAAAAGTCCTCATCATAGTTCAAATTTTACACATAAGGTCTCCTTGGCGTACGAGATGACATAAACAATTTATAAACATCCAAACACATCATAAAAGAGCAATGTTCGTGGTTAAAATATGCTATTTTTACGATATCTTTATACTTGATTTATGCTCAAAATAATTATTATTTTTAGATTTTTATTTCATTTTATTTTGTTTTGTAGGTATTTAATAATTTGAGAAAACGCGGAAAAATGATAAAAAATGCCGAAAATGAAACATTGGGCCAGATTAACTCAAACCCGACCCAAACACCTTAGCCCATTATCTTATTTAACCCAATGAAAGAAAAGAAAAAGGAAAACTACAATAAAAACCTGAGCCTCACATGTGCGGCACAAGCCCGTTTATTCCCCCCCTCGGCGTGCTAGGCATCTGACCTACTCTCCCCGTTAATCTTCATCGCTTTCTCTTTCCTCACCAAAATGGAGAAACCCAACCACCTCCATCTCAATCTTCCTCTCACTCATCTCCATCCGTTTCTCTTTCTTCAAAAACTCTAGCAACACCACCATAAATCCTCCACCGTAACACTGCTAGCACATCAACACGACATCCACCTTCACCCTCATCCACCACTGACGCTCCATGATCCGCCAACGCAGTAGCATCATCAATCCCATCTCCACCATCCACCTCGCACAAATTCAAGGGTCGAGATCGGAAAGGTTCGGGTATAAATGGAGGTAGCGGTGCATTTGAAGAAAGTGAAGTAGTAATCTGGGTTTTATTTAGGTTTTGGTTTAAGTTTGTAGGTTTTAATTTTAGGGTTTATCATTTTAATTCCAAGTGTTAGTAATTTAGGGTTTGCTTTCGTTTTCGTTTGTTTGGATTTCGATTCTTCGGTTTATGCCCCTAGCATTCAATTTCGAGCAATTGAAGTTTGATTAAGTTGATTTGGATGTTGGAATTTCGGATTGAGTGTTGAAACTTGGCTTGTTCTCGATCTGGGTCCTTTGAATTCAGTTCTGCTTCTGGGATTTTGATTTAGCACCATTACTCGAGTCGTTCTCCTTCTCATTATTTTTGGTTTGGTTACTAACTTATTCTCTATTTCTTTTGGTTAGTTCAAGTTCTTGTTTCAATTTTTACCTTGCAATTGAAGCTGAGATTCCCTCTCCCTTGTTGCGCTATTTCACTTCCAGCATTAGTTTGCCTTGCATTTCCTGTTTCTACTTTCTGCTTTGATTGATGCATAATGAGCTGAGTGTTAAATGGTAACTTCGATCCCCTTGCCCTCTTCTTCTCTGGTTTATGTTTCGAGTTGCGGCTCTGTTTTCTGTTCTTCACTATCTGCTCAATTATGGTTGCTCATTTGCTCACATTTGGATACTAAATGTCTGGATTTTTGTTGGTCTGCTTTAAGCTTTTGATTGTAATGTTCCTGGTTTACTCTTCTGCACTTCCCCCTTCTGTGTTTGGTTTAGTTATTTAGTTCACTTGTTGCTCAAATCTAGGTTGTTCTTGATTTTGGGTTTCGGTTTAAGTTAGGATTGTTTAAGCAGTAGCATGTTGAGTTTAGGGATTGATATGAATAGTTAGTGATCAACCATACTTAGATCCATTCATAATTTATAGGCTTTTGTTAATTGTTTTAATTAGCTTAGAATGATGCTAGATTAGTTTAACTTCGTGCTTAATGACCCTAATCTCATCCCCGTCCCTGTGGAGACGACCCTCAAGTACTATGATGATGGTCGTATACTTACAGCATTTTATTTTCCAGTCAAAATCATCCAACAATTTTGGTGCCGTTTCCAGGGATGGCGACTTGAGATTTGGGTTACATTTTTCTTTTTCTTTATTGCTTTCCTATTAGTTACACATGTTTCATCTTGCTTTGTTGATTAAGTTATTTAGTGTTGCTTAACTTAGTTCATTTCTTGAAAAAATCCCAAAATCCAAGAAAAGGTAGAAAAACCAAAAATTGAAAAAAAAAACAACTTGAAAACACCTAAAAATTGAAACACTTTAAAAACTTTAAAA
The DNA here is from genome assembly GCA_017589665.1 of Selenicereus undatus. Lineage (NCBI taxonomy): Eukaryota > Viridiplantae > Streptophyta > Magnoliopsida > Caryophyllales > Cactaceae > Selenicereus > Selenicereus undatus. The sequence goes on from JACYFF010031955.1 coordinate 79,060,997, forward strand.
ACTTCAAATGCCAGTTTTCCATTTCCAGCAATATGAGCATGAACCTTTTTTGAGATATTTATCACGACTTAATGATTATCGTGCTCACTTGAATCAAAATTTTGAGAAATGGGAAATTTGTGAGGTCATTGTTGTTGGTCTAAATGCTGAATCTTGGAGTTATATTGAGTCTATTTGTCTTGCCGGTGTCCTAGGACTATTATCTAAAACTCAAGATGAGGTTTGAAATTTCTTTGAAAAACTAGCTTGGGATACTTATGAGTTTGAACAAGTTAGAAATAATTTTGGTTACCCAAGTCATAGTGAGTCTGTTTTTCCACTTAGACCTTGCCTATATGATCACTTTATAGATTCACATGACCCATCTCACTATTATACGCCTCCTAGTTTATGCGATTATTGTGAATCTTTTGATCATGATTCTCATACTTGTCCTTATCGTGCTTATGTTGATGCCACGTGTGCAAGTTTTGAAAAGAAGATTAATGAATTGACTGATCAAATGATAGAGACAATGAAAAAGAGAATTGCTGAATATTCTCAATGTTTTAATCAAAGTAGAGAGAGTTGTAGTGAGCCTGACTCTAGTTTAGGATCTCCTGAACCTGCAGTTAGTCTTGTTGATGATTTTGAACCCTCTTATTCTGCTAGGCCTTACTTGAATGAAGACATGTATCTGCCTAGTCTAGATTAAGAGAGTGACCTTCCTATGTTTCTATCACCTGACCTCGCACCCCGCACTAGCTCACCTAAGGGCATCACTGATGATGTTTTAGTTTGTGCAGACCCACCCACCACTCTGAACGACTTTTGTGAGTTTGAGGTGGGTGAACAATCATATACTATTAGTGAGTTAGGTATAAGCATCACAGCTGAGGTTGAGCCTCATGATTTAGATGAGTCACAAGAAGCTATTTCACCGAAGTTATGCGATGAGGTAACTGAACCCACTATTTTGGACTTTGACGATGATATTCTTTTTGTAGAATACGAATCTTTTTCATGTGTGTTTGATGTCAATGTGAGTTTGGATGTGGATATCTGTGCTGAATATGAATCATTTTCTTTTGATCATATCCAAGCTGACCTCCTTTTTGAATATTGCATGTTTGAAATTGTCGAGTTTAATAATGTTGTCACTAAGAATTTAGATTTAAACCAGACTCTGCTACTTTTTGATATTACAAGACTTGTGAACTTTGCACCCACTATTTTGCCTGGACTACTTGTTCATGTCGATATAATTTCTATGCCAATGACCTCAATACTGGCTCATTCTGATTATGTTCATTTCCTTTCTGATTGGGCTGAATTATTTGATAAGTTGAACCGAGCCCTTACTGGTGCTTTATTGGCTAGGTGGATGTACTCTTTCTGGCTCCAGCTCACTGCTTTTTATTGTTTCTATATTATTGAGAGTTGGTCTTCTTTGTTTGATAAGCTGCTATGTACTTTAACGAGTTTTGGTTTGAGTAGTACTTTTCAGCTTAATCTGGAGGGGCTGATGCTCCAAAGACCTCTAGCTAAGCTGACTTTTGGACGTATAGCTTAGGTGTACTTTTGCACCCAACTTGGTATGATCGTTCCACCCTCCGCTCTGTTCTTTTTCATTTCTTTTCTTTCTTTTCATACTTAGTTGTGGATATTTAGGATTGTGATTATATGGGCGCTCAATCTTGAGGAGGAATTTGGGATTTGTTGAGCTGTGTTGGCTATGATCACCCTTGATTGTATTTTGTTTTGTGAATACTTCTTAGTTGTGGATATCTAGGTTCTTGTTTTAGTTTCGTTGGTTTGTTGCTTTGGTTTTGTGTTTTGTTTCTTTAGTTTGGTGATTCGTTTTTCTTTGGTTTTTGTTTTTGTTTAATAGTTTCTTTTTATTTCCTTTTGGTATTTTGGTGGTTTTGTTTTTGTTTTGTATTTAGCTTTTCTTTCTTTTGTATTTTGTTTTGTTTTAGGTTTCTTTTGGTTTAGGTTGGTATTTAGTAGGTCGTTAGCCTTGTTTTCTTTTTATTTTGGTACTTAGGTGTGTTTTGGTCTATTTTTGTTTGGTTTTGGTTTTGGATTTTGATTTCCTTTCTTTTGTCATTCTAGTTTTGATTTTGATTTTGGGTTGTTTTTTGTTTTGTTTGTGATTGGCTCCTTAGTTTATATATATATTTGTGGTTTCATGTGTTTTTATGGTTGTGTAGCTTATGTGCTTGCTATTTGGCACTTTAGTTCTCACAACGAGGACATTGTGAAGTTTTGGTGTAGGAGTGAGGTGCCCATTTGTACATACTTTTTTAGAAAATTTTGAAAAAATTCAAAAAGTTTTTTTTGTTTTTGTTTTTGGGGACGTTTTTACTCTTTCTGATTAGCTTAAATCACTTGTGCCTTGATTATATAGCTTGTATGTAAGCAGGATGTGCATAATGGGTCTCCGGCCTCAGTATGTCATTCGAAGCCCTAATTCTAACCCCAATTGTTCACTATAGATGTGTAATCCAATCCTTGTTTATCCCTTCATCATTACCTTTAGGTCTTAGGCTTCCATGAATGATTCTCCCACTTGCTTGTGACACGATTACGTTGAGGTATGCTCTACTGGGAGTTACCCTTTGAGGCAATACTACTGGTGGGAAAGCTTGCTCCAATGTTAATATGTCAATAATGTAGTTGTGTCTGTTAAGTGAAATTGAGTCTGATTCTGGTAAATTTAAGCCTTGGGATGATACACTTCCACACAAGCACTGGGATGGATTCAGAATCTTAATGTACAGTGGGGTGAAAAATTAGTGCTTTGATGTCATTTTTGGGGTAGAGGGCTTTGATGTACATTCTGTTTATATGCAGGTCGATCTCTTTGTTACATGGGTGATTTAGTTGATTAGAATGTGTATATATATTTCCCCAGTTTTGTACATATTAGCTTTGAGAAAAACCAAACAGATTTTTCATTTTCTGTTTTCATTTTCTTTTTTGATTTTGTGGGTATTTCACTTAAAAACCCTCACGAGACTTCACTTGTCCACTTGGGAGACCAAGGGGTTTAAAGGGCTTGTTGCATACGCTAAATGCAACCGAAATTCCGATGACAGTGAGTTAGGATTTTCTTTTTATTATTTTCTATTTCTTTTTAGGTGGTTTAGTTATTTTGCTCGAGGACGAGCAAAATCTTGGTGTGGGGGTATTTGTTCGTGCTTAAAATATGTTATTTTTATGATACCTTTATACATGATTTATGCTCAAAATTATTGTTTTTTTTAGATTTTTATTTGATTTGATTTTCTTTTTTAGGCTTTTAATAATTTGGGAAAAAAGTTGGAAAATGATAAAAAAGCCGGAAATGAAGCATTAGGCCAGATTTACTCAAACCCGACCCAAATACCTTAGCCCATTATCTTGTTTAACCCAAATGAGAAAAAACGAAAAAGGAAAGCTACAATAAAGACATCAGCCTCACGTGTGCGGCACATGCTCGTTTATTCCTCCCCCGGCATGCTAGGCAGGTGACCTACTCTCCCCGTTAATCTTCATCCCTTTCTCTCTCCTCACCAAAACGTAGAAACCCGACCCCCTCCATCTCGATCTTCATCTCACTTATCCCCATCCATTTCTCTTTCTTCGAAAACTCTCGCAACACCACCATCAATCTTCCACCGCAACACTGACAGCACATCAACAACACATCCAACTTTACCCTGATCCACCACCGACGCTCCATGAATTGCTAGCGCAGCAACATCATTAATCCCATTTCCACCGTCCACCTTGCACAAATTGAAGGGTCAAGATTGAAAAGGTTCGGGTATAAATGGAGGTAGTAGCGCATTTGAAGAAAGCGAAGTAGTAATCTAGGTTTTATTTAGGTTTTAGTTTATGTTTTTAGGTTTTAATTTCAGGGTTTATCGTTTTAATTCCAGGTGTTGGTAATTTAGGGTTTGCTTTCGTTTTCGTCTGTTTGGATTTCGATTCTTCAGTTTATGCCCCTAGCATTCAATTTCGAGTAATTGGAGTTTGATTAAGTTGATTTGGATGTTGGACTTTCTAATTGAGCATTGAAACTTGGCTTGTTCTCGATATGGGTCCTCTGAATTTGGTTCTGTTTCTTGGATTTTGCTTCAACACCATTATTCCAGTCCTTCACCTTCTTGTTATTTTGGTTTGCTTACTAACTCATTCTCTATTTCTTTTGGTTAATTCGAGTTCTTGTTTCAATTTTTACCTTGTGATTGAAGTCGAGATTCCCTCTTCCTTGTTGCGCTATTTCACTTCCAATATTGGTTTGCCTTGCATTTCCTGTTTCTACTTTCTGCTTTGATTGATGCATAATGAGTTCAATGTTAAATGGTAACTTCGATCTCCTTACCCTCTTCTTCTTTGGTTCATGTTTCGAGTTGCTGCTCTGTTTTCTATTCTTCACTATCTCCTCAATCATGTTTGCTCATTTGCTCACATTTGGATACTAAATGTCTTGATTTTTGCTAGTCTGCTTTGAGCTTTTGATTGTAATGTTCTTGGTTTACTCTTTTGCACATTCTCTTCTCTGTTTGGTTTAGTTATTTAGTTCACTTGTTGCTCAAATCTAGGTTGTTCTTGATTCTGGGTTTCGGTTTAAGTTAGGATTGTTTAAGCAGTAGCATGTTGAGTTTAGGGATTGATATGGACAGTTAGTGATCATCTGTAATATCACGACCATAAATCATGCTTATTTGTTCAATTAAGCCGTGTTATTCATTTTTCTCATTTATTTTTCTCATTTAATTGTCCTGGTCGAGAGAATTCATTTTGGGTCCTACTTTGCAATTCAAGTTTCATTTATCGAATTAATTTTGAAAAATTAATAGCAGATCTCGATATTTATGATTTAAAAGATTAAATTATTTTTCATGATATTCAAAAATTTAATTACGAGCCACGGAAAATTTAATCGCGTACAGTTTGATTTTCTTTTGGGCCCAAACTAAGCCCAATTTTGGCCCAACAGGTTCCTAACCCATTTGCTTATCTAATTAGTATCATTAAGCCTTAATTATCATTAGCAAAATCTAAATTTTTGTGCTTAAATTTCAGCCAAGTATTTATTTGCTTAAGTTTCATTTTGCACCAAGTAATTGTCAAAGCAATTTCTCTCTCTACTCTCTCTCTCTACTTGGCCTCTCATCTCTTTCCAGCCCTTCCACCACCATTCTGGTGCTCTCAAGCCCCGAACCGCCACCCCTATAGCCACCAGAACAGCCACCAAGTCAGTTGCTATCCATTCCCCACACCCCCTCAAGCATCAAACCTCAAATTACACCCCTTTATACATGAACAAAGTGAGTAAACCCTAACTTTATCTAGTGATTTTGGTTGTACTTTGGTTTTGATTCTTGCTTTGATTATTGATTATCTTGTTTTGATGCAATCAAGAGTTATTTTGATGTTTTGTTGGATGGATCATCTTGAAAGAAAAAAATGGAGGTTATTCATGTTCATGCAAGTTTAGGGTGTAATGATGGATTTTAATTGTTCTAAATGAGATTATGTGATCTTTGGCATTGGAAATGAATATCAAAATGTTTATCCTAATTTATATAAGTTAAAGAGTGATTTTAGTGGGTGGTTATGTCAAGAAAAGATTGACAATATGTGAGTTAGAGCTGGGAAACAAACCTGAAATAGGGGTTTGTTTGGAAAAAAACTGGTAATGCTTGGCACAACGAAAAATTATGATTTTTGGTGTGAAGAAACCTCAATGCGTTAGGTTTCAATATGCTCTAGAATTACTGAATTTCGAGTTGTGTGGACAAAGTTATGACCTATTTACTAAAGACTGTGCAAAACGCATTGAAACTGCGAGCATATTTGATAGGAGACTTTACGAAAACAACTGGTATTGATTGGGGTGTTGAAAAATTGTGATTTTTGGTGTGTGGATAGATCAATGAGCTATCTTTCAAATTCCTTTTGAATCGCCTTAATCCGAGTTCTGTGGAGAATTCTATCATCATTTTCCTACGACTGCGCAGATTGGACTGGAATTGTGCACATTTGTGTTCTACCCTAATTTTGGGGACCTTACTGTGGGAATTATACTTGGTGTCCTGAATGAAAGTTTTAGTGGACATTATGAGCTTTTCATATTGGGGTTTTATATCTCAATTGGAGGTCGGGAGTGAAATACATGGATTTTCTAAAGTAGACCATCAAATGGTATTATATGAAGAAAGCAGTCAGTATTTAATGAATCAAATTGAGGTTATTTGAGCTTTTTATGAACCTCACAACACCCCTTAAAGCATTAACCATTCTATTATCCATTTCAGAAGCATCACTTTCCATTATCCATTTCAAAAATATCAGAAACTCATATTTCATTTGTATCAATTGAAATCTTTTATTAGCAGCTCAAACATTCCAATTGGCCTATTTTGTATCAAATTGCTGTATCAATAACCCTAACTAACTTATTTTTTGAAATCATTTTGTCGTAACTTGCCTTATATTGAATTATTGGAATTGTGGTAAATTATGTCAGTGAACATGGTTTACTAACTACATTTACCTATAATTACATTTCTTTAGCAGAATCGGGCCTAGTCTATCGTTTTCATTGTGCATAAGTATTCTCAAGTGAAATATCATTTTAAAGATTTCAGGTACATCCATTGCCTGTATCTTTAGAAATCAGAGTAAATTCATCAATGTTGTCATGTTTTGATAAGTACATTAATGAATCAATTTACACAGTGATTTATCAGTTAATTAGTGACCCCTTCAGTTATCATCGATAGGGAATTAGACCCTCAGTTACCCGCGCGGCTTCAGGTCAGGTCCCCGATCGACTTGGTAGGTGTACACCTATCCATCGATCGTAATAGTATCAAAGGGTTCACTATTAGATAATAACTAGCAATGCAACTTTACATCATCTCATTCACTGTTTTAACTTAAAATGAATTGCAAATTGGGCCCAATCAGTATTTCAATGACCATTTAACAATTCAGGAATACATGTACTGAGCTTCGGCTCACAGTTCGAAATGTTTTTCATGTTTTGTTTTAGGCAAACGCTCACATAATTGCCTCATGCTAGTGAAACAGCGGAAGAGAATAAGTTGAGAAAGGAAATCTATATGAATCAACGGTGATATAGAATATGCATACTTTAGAGCTGTTCATTGAAATCTTCAGTGGATGGAGATGTAGATTACATGGTGAATTGTTTTTACTATAGTGTAAAAACCTTATGTTGGTTAAGAGTTGATTATACATTGATTGATCGGGTGTGTATGTGTATGATTGAAGCTATGGTCAACTGTGTTGTTGATAGCACTCATGTTTCATGCCTTGTCCTTTTGGATGGCGGTAATGCCCCTATCATTCGGTTTATCAGATTATAATTGAAGGATTATTATGGAAAATACAAATAGTGAATCATGTTTAATTTGAGGCGTTACAGATTTGGTATCAGAGCCAGGTTGACATTTTCTTTATGGGATGTGGAGTATGGAGTTAAGATACTGAGAAAGTTGGTTAGTGAGGAATGAAGATTATTATGATATCATTGGAGATTTGTGACATTGGTAATGCCTGCAAATCTCACACATATTCTACTCGTATATTCTTCTTTGTCAGATAGATTCATATAAAGTATATATAGTTTTATCTCAAGTAGCATATTTGATGAAGATTTTGAATAACAAGTTGAAGGTGCTCCAATGCATTTAGGTAAGTATGGTCCTATGAGGCACCCAACTGAACGGTATGATATCTTTTTAGTTGGAATTATTTATTTTTGGGATATGAACCCTTGTACTCCGAGTGTGTGGCCTGTAGAGTTGTGATCTCTTGTGTAGCCGTTGAGCTTGATTTGATATCCTTTTATACTTCTATTCAATGCAGGGGATGTGATGTAAGGCTTTAAGCCTGGAAAATGGCAAGTTTGCAAGCAAAACTTTGTCCGTTTCGCCCCATAAATTTCAGAATCACTAACACTTGCAGCCCTAGGGTCGGGGGCTATTATAGATATGTCTTATAAAGGGCTCCAGACTCATGCATAGGGGAAACTAAGTGTAGGCAGATTACATAAGTTCAATCAACTTGGCAGATTACATAAGGTTAGGGAGATATCTTTCATATGAAACAAGTTTCAAGTGGATTGGAGGTCATTGGGTTATTCAAAACTGCTAGACAAGTCAAAGTCTGCAAATTGATTAGAATCCTAATGGACAAGGTCTAAGTTTAGTCCACTTGCAGCCTATGCATCCCATCAGATAGAGATGTTTTAGTTAGTCTATATCAAAGTTCAGAAAGTAAGTTTTCCAATGACCCATGTTGCAGCACATTTGGAGACCAGTGGTCAATGCAATTCAAGCTAGAAGTCTGATGGTACAGATTGTTCAAGTCAGTGGGTACCTACAACTTTGAGCTTATATTTCCTCATATTATGGGTGTCGTTTTGTGCATTTCTTGGATCCAAGTAGCAATTACTTCAATATGCTTCATTGATTGCAAATATCTTCTTTTGTAACCCAAGAATTTCATCTAAGTGAGTTATATGGGGGATCTTGATGTAGTATCCCCTGAATTGTAGGATTTTGGAAAAACATGTTCTATGGTACATAAGTTTTGAAACCATTGACTAACAACTATTCTATAAAAGAGAAACCAAGGGCACTTAAGAGAGACATTTGCTTCAATCCATTGCAATTCAAGACTTGCTTAAATTGCCCAAACTCTTGCAAGCAGTACATTGACTCCACCTCCATCTGTGAAGTAGGCATTACTCTTGAAAATATTTCACTGCACCTTCGGGTAACATACCATCTTCCATTGTCCTTGTTGGATTGTCAACTGTTCGATACTCCTCACTTTGACTAGGGGCTTCATCTTTTTGTCTTCATGGCATGGCCCCATCAAGTTGTATTACCATTCACTCTCATGTTACATCTTCATTAGTTCTGGTCACCTTTTCCTCTTTTAAGAGCCCAATTGCTGCTAGTAGCTGGATTATGATTGGGTTGCACCCAAGTCAATAGATGATAATTTTGTAGCATGCTTGAATAGAAGGTAGATCTTAACTACGCTTTGTATAAAGGTTAGTTATTATCAAACTTGTGGAATCCATTGCTAAGGGGAACGCAATGTGTCTACCTTTTTGGCTGATGCAACCTCAGTTTTCTATTGAAGATCACTTTCATAAAGCTTAAGTTTGACAATCAAAACCTTTTCCATGCATTTGGATTGCGTCAGTGTAAAATTTTGATGGGGTACTGCCCCTAGGAAAAATGTCTTCAACTCATTCATACTAAAGAACTCTAGAGTGAAAGTATGACCCAGTAGAACCTTAAGAATGGATTCAAGGAGTGGAAGAAGTTTTCACTATAACAGAGGTCCTAGAAGATAAAAGGGTGAACATTGGAACCTTTTCTCTAACTAGTGAAACCTATATTTGGTGGAACATTATTAAGAATAAACCCTTAGGGTGTGGTTTCAGTTGGAGCAAATTTGGGGAAGAATTAACCACAACACACCTAAGTGCCGAATGGGAACTAATAAGTGTATATGGTGCGGTAGCCCATAGCAACTTATTGTTGCTTGTTCCTAAAGACTAAAGGTTGTAAACAGGGATTCTCACCTTCAAGGCCTGTAGCTGTAGGAAGGGATCACATGCTGAGCAAGAAGAAAGTTGTCATATCTGGTACGGTAGATTCAATTGCTACTCATTCATTTATATTCCTGCCATACAAGTGAGCTTTAAGAATAAGGAGGCAAAAAAAAAAAAAACAAATTATGGAATCAAGTTATCTAATGACTCTAGAGCTGAGTGTTCTACCTCTCACAAAATTATTCAATCACTATTTGTAATAGCCCGACCCTAAAGCATATTTATTTATTTAATTAAGCCAT
>JACYFF010031955.1:79070882-79100815 GCA_017589665.1 Selenicereus undatus
TTAAGGAAAATACAAGCAGTGAAACATGTTTAATTTGGGGCGTTACACTATTGGTGGGATAGTTTTCCCTAAAGTTCTGATTCAATTTTAATCATCAAACTTTGATATCATTTTGGAAATGAGCCAGCTGTATAGTTATGTGGTCAAGATAGGTTATGATGACCCTAAGGTTATTTCAAGAGTTGAACAAGGAAGAGAAATATGTTTTATGGTCAGAGAAAGGAAAAACCTTGTCCCTCAAATTCTGTTATGAAAACAAGTGAGCTCTTATGTCAAGGATATATTGTGTATTGGTGTTATGCTATTAACATTCAACCGGAAGAACAAGCAGAAGATATCCCTATAGTTATGAATTTAAAAATGTTTTCCTGAAAAGCTAGCGGGATTTTTCCCCCCAAGAGAAAGTGATTTTGAGATTGAATTAATCCCTGGTGCCTAACCTATCTCAAAAACCCCATATCGTATGGCCCCAATTGAGCTTAAAGAACTAAAGTTTCAGTTGAAGGAGTTATCACAGAAGAGATTTATTGAACCATCCAAGTGTGCCACCATGTGATGCCTAGTTCTATTTGTAAAGTAGAAGAATGGAACCTTGTGGTGAGGTATTGATTACACAGAGCTGAACAAGATCACCATAAAAAACAAATACCCATCGCCTAAGTGAATGACTTGTTGATCAACTGCAAGGACCAAGAGAGTCTTCTTCAAGATTGATTTAAGGTCATGGTACCATCAACTTCGGATTATCCTTGAAGACATATCCAAAATTAAACTAATGATCATGTTTGGGTCACTACAAATGCATTGTGATGCCTTTTAGCCTAATCAATGGCCCTGCGGCCTTTATGGATCTTATGAATAGAGTTTCATACTCTATTTAGACAAGTTTGTGGTGGTATTTATAAAAGACATCTTGAAATACTCCAAAGATAGAGATAAGCATACTGTTCATTTGAGACAGTGTTATAGACCTTGAAGGAACATCAATTACATAGCAAATACAAGAAGCATGAGCATTGTTGGTAGCAATGTTATTTTTGGAACATATGGTTTCAAAGGGAGTGATTAAGGTTAATTTGCAAAAGGTGAAAGTAGTTACCAACTACTCAAGACCAACCAATGCACTAAGATTAGAAATCATTTGAGCTTAATAGGGAATTATTGAGTTCAGGAAGGATTTGTCGAATATTGTCCTCCCTGACCAATTTGTTGAAGAAAGCTATAAAGTTAGCAGGAAGATTAAACTGGTGGCTTATGCCTCCCAACAACTCAAGCCTTACGAGAAGGATTACCTACCCATGATGTAGAGTTAGCAGCGATAGTTTTTGCAGTAAAAATTTGGAGACATTACTTATATAGTGTACCGTGCAAAATCAATACTGATAATCAAAGCTTAAAGTACGTTTTCTCTCAAAAGAAGCTCAGTCTACATGAAACATCAGTTGTTGCAGATCCAATGTCAATAAAAAAAAAGAAATATTGTAGCAGATGTCCTGAATAAGAAGGTATAACATACCTTGAACATTGTAGGAACTACTCAGTTGAATCTCTTAATGAGAGCAGATCTTAGAGGAGGCTCACAACATTTACTATTCGGTGCATCCAGGGGATACCAAGTTGTGTAAAGATCTGAGGTAATATTTTTGCTGACATAATATAAAAAGGAAAATTACAGAATCTGTGGATGAATGACTAATTTGCTAAAAAGCCAAAGCAGAACACCAACGTACCATAGGTGAATTGAGACCTTTAGAAATCCCCACTTGGAAGTGGGAATCAACTTCAATGAACTTTATCCTAGGATTCCCTCAGATAGTGTCTGATAGAGATACGAGATTTCAAGTCTGTTTTGGCAACCACTTCAAAGAGCCTTTGGAACTCGATTGAACTTTTGCAATTCTTATCATCCTGAAACGGATGGTCAAGCATCTAAAAATATCAACGGATCCATCTCTTCTGAGTTGGAGCCTGTAGTGCTTCACGACCTACGACCAACATTTGCATTTGAAGAAAGTATGGAATTCCCAACAGTAAACGTTGTGATAGCACTAGCAGAGAACCCTTCATTAAACACCAGGACAAAATGACAGAAGACATTGACAACAAATCATCTTATGGGTCATGAAGATCTTCTCCAGCATTTAATAAGGTGACACATCTTAGAAGATTCCTGAAAATATCCTATTGAAAGTGACAGAAACGCTATGTTGATAAAAGAAGGAGATTTCTGGACTTTCATGTATATAACAAGGTTTTTCAGAAAGTTTCATCAATTAAGGGTGTAAGAAAGTTTCACCATACCAATTCATTGAAAGGTCGAATTCCATAACTTGTATACCACATCGGCCTATATAACACAAACACGTGCATAACATGTTTCTTTCCTCACAATTCAGCCGATACATTTTAGATCCTGACCATGCAGTCATAATCAAATCTATTGCAATTGGGGGTCTTGTGCTTTCAAGAGAACCCAGTTCAGATGTCATATCACATGATAAAGTAGTTAAGCATCAAGCAGATATCTTTAACAAAATTACTTTGGGCAAATTATACCTCCTTAGAAGCTATTTGGGAAACTGAGCAAGAAGTGAAAGCCAAGTACTTATATTTATTTAAAATCACCTGGCATAATAGTCAAAGTTCATAAGTTTCGAGGACGAAACTCTTTAAGGGGGGAGGCTGTAATAGCCCGACCCTAAATCATGTTTATTTATTTAATTAAGCCATGTTATTAATTTTTCTCATTTATTTATCTCATTTAATTATCCCGGTTGGAAGAATTCATTTTGGGCCCTACTTTGCAATCCAAGTTTCATTTATCGTATTAATTTTGAAAAAATTAATAGTAGACCTTGATATTTATGATTTAAAAGTTTAAATTGTTTTTCATGACAGGCAAAAATTTAATTTCGAGCTACGGAAAATTTAATCGCGTACGGTTTAATTTTCTTTCGGGCCCAAATTAAGCCCAATTTTGGCCCAACAGGTTCCTAACCCATTTGCTTATCTAATTACCACCCTTAAGCCTTAATTATCATTAGTAAAAGCTGAATTTTTGTGCTTAAATTTCAGCCAAGTATTTATTTGCTTAAGTTTCATTTTGCACCAAGTAATTGTCAAAGCAACTTCTCTCTCTACCCGCTCTCTCTACTTGGCCTCTCATCTCTCTCCAGCCTTGCCGCCACCATTCTGGTGGTTTTAGGCCACTAGCCGCGACCCCTACAGCCACCAGAACAGCCACCATCCATTCCCCACACCCCCTCAAGCATCAAACCTCAAAATTACACCCCTTTATACATGAACAAAGTGAGTAAACCCCAACTTTATCTAGTGATTTTGGTTGTATTTTGGTTTTGATTCTTGCTTTGATTATTGATTATCTTGTTTTGATGCAATCAAGAGTTATTTTGATGTTTTGTTGGATGGATCATCTTGAAAGAAAGAAAATGGAGGTTATTCATGTTCATGCAAGTTTAGGGTGTAATGATGGATTTTGATTGTTTTAAATGAGATTATGAGATCTTTGGCATTGGAAATGAATATCAAAATGTTTATGTTGATTCATATAAGTTAAAGAGTGATTTTAGTGGGTGGTTATGTGAAGAAAAGATTGACGATATGTGAGTTAGAGCTGGAAAATATACCTAAAATAGGGGTATGTTTGGAAAAAAACTGGTAATGCTTGGCACAACGAAAAAGTATGAGTCTTGGTGTGAAGAAACCTCAATGAGTTAGATTTCAATGGGCTCTAAATTTAATCAATTTCGAGTTTTGTGGACAAAGTTATGAGCAATTTACTGAAGACTGGATGCCAAAATGCATCGAAACTGGGAGCATATTTGAACAGGAGACTTTAGGAAAAAACTAGTATTGATTGGGGTATTGAAAAATTGTGACTTTTGGTGTGTGTATAGATCAATGAGTTATCTTTCAAATTCCTTGTTAATCGCCTTAATCCGAGTTCTGTGGAGAAAGTTATCATTGTTTTCCTACGACTGTGCAGATTGGACTAAAATTGTGCATGTTTGTGTTCTACCCTAATTTTAGGGATCTTACTGTGGCAATCGTACTTGGTGTCCTGAATGAAGGTTTTAGTGGACATTATGAGCTTTTCATATTGGGGTTTTATATCTCAATTAGAGGCCAGGAGTGAAATATATGGATTTTGTAAAGTAGACCATCAAATGGTATTATATGAAGAAAGAAATCAGTATTTAATGAATCAAATTGAGGTTATTTAAGCTTTTTATGAACCTCACAACACCCCTTATAGCATTAACCATTCTATTATCCATTTCAAAAGCATCACTTTCCATTACCCATTTCAAAAATATTAGAAACTCATATTTCGTTTATATCAATTGAAATCTTTTAGTAGCAGCTCAATCATTCCAATTAGTCTATTTTGTATCAGTTTATTGTATCAATAACGCTAACGGAATTATTTTTTCAAATCATTTTGTCGTAACTTGCCTTATATTGAATTATTGGAATTGTAGTAAAGTATGTCAGTGAACATGGTTTACTAACTACATTTACCTATAATTACATTTCTTTAGCAGAATCGGGCCTAGTCTATCGTTTTCATTGTGTATAAGTATTCTCAAGTGAAATATCATTTTAAAGATTTCAGGTACGTCCATTGCCTGTATCTTTAGAAATCAGAGTGAATTCATCAATGTTATCATGTTTTGATAAGTACATTAATGAATCAATTTACGCAGTGATTTATCAGCTAATTAGTGACCCCTTCAGTTATCGTCGATAGGGCATTCACCCCTAAGTTGCCCGCACGGCTTTAGGTCAGGTCCCCGTTCGGCTTGGCAGGTGTACACCTGTCCATGGATCGTAAGAGTGTCAAGGGGTTCACTATTAGATAATAACTAGCAATGCATCTTTAAATCAGCTCATTCACTATTTTAACTTAAAATGAATTGCAAATTGGGCCCAATCAGTGTTTCAATGATCATTTAACAATTCAGGAATGCATGTACTGAGCTTCGGCTCATAGTTCGAAATATTTTTCATGTTTTGTTCTAGGCAAATGCTCAGAGAATTGCCTCATGCTAGCAAAGCAGCGGAAGAGAATTAGTTGAGCAAGGAAATCTGTATGAATCAACGGTGATACATTATATGCATACTTTAGAGCTATTTATGGAAATCTTCAGTGGATGGCGATGTAGATTACACGGTGAATTGTTTTTACTATAGTGTAAAAACCTTATGTTGGTTAACAGTTGATTACACATGGATTGATCAGGTGTGTATGTGTATGATTAAAGCTATGCTCAACTGTTTTATTGATAGCACTCATGTTTCAAGCCTTGTCCTTTTGGATGGTGGTAGTGCCCCTATCATTGGGTTTATTAGATTATAATTGAAGGATTTTTAAGGAAAATACAAACAGTGAATCATGTTTAATTTGGGGTGTTACATCATCAATACTTAGATCCATTCATAATCTATAAGCTTTTGTTAATTGTTTTAATTAGCCTAGAGTGACTCTAGATTAGTTTAATTTCATGCTTAGTGACCCTAATCTCATCCTCGTCCCTATGCGGACGACCCTTAAGCACTACGACGATAGTCGTATACTTGCGGCATTTTATTTTTCATTCAAAATCATCCAACAAGCAATCCAGGGCATTTAGGGCATAGACTTTGCCTTGATTCAATAACGCGTAACAACCTAACTTCGTCTCGATGCTAGATCATTGGGCATAAACAATAAAATAAACTGTCGCAACATGGGCCAACTTGAGGGAGACGATACATCCTAAAACCAATATTTTTCCGACCCAAAAACTAAGCAAGTCACTAAGGTCACATGACTACAGCCAATATCCCTAGACATTGATTTTTAAGAGCACAAGAAACTTTAAAAGCTCATTTACTAAATAAAAGCTAATATTAAGATTCAAATCAATTAGTGTTTGGGACCATTTTCAGCCCAGTTTTGTGACCTAACTTACAGAGGTTATAACTTCACATAAAAATATTAGATCACATTGTATGAGAATAATACGGAAAGCCCTTTATGTTCACTAGAACTTCAATGTTATAAAAAATCACAAATAACCATAGCAACCTCCTCAAAATTTCACGTTTTTCTTTCTGGTCAGTTTAAGGCCAGGATTGTGCTCTTACGGGAGAAAATTTATTTATCCCTCGTCTTAAGCCCAAAATTTATAATTCAATATTCATAGAAAATATACTTGCAAATATACATCATTAAATGTTTTCATTATTTTTAGCCATGTAAATTGTTTTAGGAATTTCTTAGATTGTTGAGGATGACATGGGATGAGAGTTAGCTTATGTGACGACACATACGGAACAACTGATGATCTCTTTCTCAAGTGTTGGACCTGCGAAAAGGGAACCCTTGGGTTGTGATTTGGGGAGCGCCTCTCCGATGGTCAAGTCAATGGAGGGTCCTAGTAAAAGACAAAGCAGTAAAGACAGAATTTATGAGGAATGAGAAGGGTCCAACTCCAATTGCTTTCGGGGCTAAAGATGCTCGGAAATGATTTTGGGTATTTAGGTGCCACGTGGCCTGCTCCCCTCTATAAAGATGGAGTTGGACCCTTTGTGAAAGGTCACTTGCTGACGCTTCCAAATCTTTTTAAAGAGAGAGAAACGAATTTTCTAGAGAGAGATAGTTTCCGCACTTTTCTATACCATGGTGTTTCCTTACTTCCTTAGAACCGAGTAGGTAGCCAACCACATTAGGGAAACTTCGAAGTGGTTGAGGAAGCTACTTGAAAATTCCACATTCTCAAGATGGTCCAAGCTGCCTTTTAGGCTGTGGTGGTCGAGGCTTTTACACTGGGTGTCCTGATTAGGGATCTGGTCGAGCATATGAAGTTATGCCTCGAAGGTTTGCGATGGTATATGTACGAGGCTTGGCTACAGCTCGACAAGCTTGACCTTTGGTGGGCATAGTACCGTAGAGACGCCAGTCCAGGGGCAGGACCTCGACAGACAAGTGGTCCAGAGGAGGACTCGGAGTCCAGCAATGCTCCGCCTCCTTCCAGTGATGATGAATAGTCATAGATTTTTCGAGTAACTTGCTCCTTCGCTACACCTTTTCCTCTATGTAAGGTCGTCTTGTAATTACCTATGTTGGCAATAAAAAGTCATTCCTTTACATAAGGACTTAGTTTCTTCATCAATACTTTTCATTCTTCTCCCTGTAACACTTCTACACAGGTGTAGGGGACACCCCCAATCCGTGCCACAGGGCCCTTAGCCCTTTCAGGAGATAAAGGCATGGCAGACAACCTCTAGGTCGTGCTGTAGGGCATTTAGCCCCATTTGGGGGCCAAAGGTATAGCGACCGACCTTTTGGTTGCGCTCCAGTATCCTTAGCCCCTTTTGGGAGCCAAGGGTGTAGTGACGGCCCCTAGGCCGTGCTTAATGGCTCTTAGCCCCTTTTGGGGGCTAAACATATAATAATCGGCCCCATGCCGTGCTATAGGACCCTTAGCCCCTTTGAGGGGCTATAGGTGTATCGGATGGCCCCTAGGCTGTGCCTATGTGACCCTCAGCCCCTTGAGGGCCAAAGGCGTAACGACCTGCCCCAAGGCCATGCTTAGATGATTCTCAGCCCCTTGGGGGCTATAGGTATAACGAGTGGCTCCTAGGTCGTGCTTATGGGACCCTTAGCCCCTTTGAGGGGCTAAAAGGTATGGTGGACGACCAGTCGGCCATCCTGGTGGACCCTTAGCCCCTTTTAGGGGCTGACGGTATGGCGATCAGCCCCCAAGCCATGCTATAGGACCCTCAGTACCTTTTGGGGGCCAAGGGTGCAGTGACTGGCTCCTAGGCCATGGTTGGGGATCCTTTAGCCCTTTTTGGAGGCTAAAGGTGTGGGGGAACTACATGTATTTGGATGCCATGTGTCATGAGCTAAGTGGCGTTCTGAACCCTCAACCGCATTTTGGGGGGGGGGGAACGTGTTGCCTCTTCCTGTCCCCCCCTGCTCCTATATAAATGAAGTTGGGTTCCTTGGGGAAGTCATTTTAACACGCCCTCAAATTTGTTTTAGAGAGAGAAACTTAGAGAAAGAGGCTTTGCTTGCCCCCTTATCCTCCATCAAACCCAATGTAGCATCTTCAAACACCTCCTTCGAATCTTCAAAGATGTGTGTATCTTCAACCTTTTCATTCTTCACAGGTACGCGCCCTCGTACCTCCCTTGAAGGTTGTATTTGTATTATATTATTTGATTATGTCTTCATCATGTTTGTCGAGTGGGACCATCCGGGAGAGGTCGGCTGGCCCCCGAATGGAGGGCCTCCACCCTCAGTTTTCGAGCGTCCCGGCCTTAATTGATAGCCATGTGAAGGTGTGCGTTCCCCCAAAGAACCAGTTTAGGGAACCTAAAAAGATTCCCTATGTCGTGTCGATATGTGAGCCTGGCACCCCCTTATGATCTTGTTGCGCGTACTCCTCTACCCCTAGCATCCTTAGCATTAAGGAGGAACTTGCCTATCCATGAGAAATTGATATAGCTATTTTTCATATGACTGACGTTTAGGAACGCAGGCTGGCAATGACGAAGACCACTCTCCAATTAAGGACTCCTGGCAAACTTATGGCCGAAGGGTCTTCTGAAGGTAACTCTCAATCTGCCTTGGGTTCTTAAGAGTGTGGAAGTTGGATCTACTAGTTCCTCTGCAAATGGGGGAGAAAGCAGCTCATCTAGCTCCCACTTATTAGCTTCCCATTCGAGGAGGGGTCATGCTTAGAACAAGCAGGTCCCCAAAGTTATGCTGAAGGGACGGTATTCCCGGGGGCTCTTGAACGGTTGAACCTTCAAGACGGGTCGAGCACCCATTTCCCCAACCCTAGGGTTATGAGTACCCTGAAGAGGCCAACGCTAGAGGAGAAATACCTTCTGCCTGGTGGATATAGTTTCATCATTCTTGATGTCAACGTCACTGTAATTAAGCCGCCCTCAAAGTGCATAGCAATATACCACGCGGCCTTTTCTGACGGGGTAAGGTTTCCGCTCCTCCTGCTTATTGTGGAGATCCTGAATAAGTAGGAGTTAGCGCTCACAAAGATTATGCTCATGTCCTAGCATCATATCTATTCGTTCATCACAACGTGCGAGTTGCGCGGGTTAACTTGCACAGGCCACACTTTCAAATTGGTTCATATGGTCCAAAGGGCTCCCAGCGAGACCGGGGACACGAGATGGTATAGTTTTAACAAAAAAAAGGGCTTCAAGGGGGTTGGGGGGCCCACCCTATTGGAATTGTGGGAAGTCGATCCATAGCCCATTCGGGGAGCCAACCACGGAAGAGACCAAGACTGGCCGTTATTTCTAGTATTACTTGCAGGAAGACGATTGTCCGAAGGCGATGCAGTCTTTTAGGTCCAAGATAGTGGATGCAGGGAAAGAACCTGAGCACAAGCGGAGCAAATCAAGCAATAGGGGGTGTTTTAATTGCCTTCCCAAACTATCGTACTTCGACAACGACTTTTTCCTTGCCACCTCTGGCCTCCTTATAGTTAAGAATTATTCTAAGGGTACTTAATGTTTCTCTTTTGTTTGGTTTTTTCCTTAATTCTGACCTGACTTTCTTTTGTCTTATCCAGAGCAAGCACGAGAGATGCTTTCACCCCTTGAGAGTGGGCAGGCAACAGAGCAGGACATAGCGGCCAAAAATGAAAGGCGATGCGAGGAGGAATGGCTCCAACGCGTCGAGACTCAACCGAGGAAGGTTTATCCAATGCCCGTGCAACCATCTTTCCTTGTGACCGTATTTCCTTGTAATCTTTCATGAATAGAAATGTTAACGTACCCTCTTTTACAGGCGCCAAAATTAGCACCGCACAACCAAACGCCTCCTACGATGTCCCTGTGCATATCCCCAGTGGACACAAGGTGTAACCCCCCTAATTAAGCATGTTTTCCTATTTGCAATCATTATTCTGAATCCCTCAATTACAACTGATAAACCCATGATCAAGGCGTTACTGCCATGCCAAAAGGACAAGGCTTGCTGTAAGTTTACTAGAGATAACATAGTCAGGCATAAGTTCAACCATATGCACTAACTCATTAACAAGCATAAGGTTTATACACTACAGTAAACACAATTCACCACAAAGCTTACACTTCCATACACTGAAGATTACAAAATACGGCTCCAAAGTATGCATGGTCTATATCACTATTGATTCATCCAAGTTTCCCTTGCTCACTTACTCTCCACGGATGACTCGTTAGCATGCTTTTCGGCTGGCTTGCTATCATGAGGGCGATTCATTGCGCATTTGCCTAAAATAAAACATGAAAGCATTCTGAACTGTCAACTGAAGCGTAGTACATGCATTCTAATATTGTTAAATTGATTACTGCATAAATTGGTTGGGCACCCACTTTGCAGTTTATTTTAAGTTAAAACGGTGAATAAGATGAAAGTTAAATTGCATTGCTAGTTATTATCTAATAGTGAATCCCTTGTAACTGTTACAATCTATAGATAGGTTTATACCTGCCAAGCCAATCAGGACCTGGCCTGAAGGGGCGCAGGGAACTGAGGGGCTATGCCTTGTAACTGATAACTGATTGGGTCACTAATTATGTGAGAAATCATGGATTAAACAGATTCATTGATATACTTACCAAGACATTATAATTTTGATAAATACATTCTGCTTTCTAAAGATACAGACAATGAACCTGAAATCTTTAAAATGCAATCTCACTTGATAATACTTATGCACAATGGGAAACAAAAGATTAGGCCTCGATTTCTTCTAGGAAATATAATTATAGGTATATGCAATTAGTAAACAACGTTGACTTTAATAATTTGTGATTGTAATAGAAATTCATTAAAAGGCATCCATAAATCAAATAATTCAGTAGAGGATAAGTTCTACCAACATGATTTGAAAACTAAATAAATTACAGTAATTTAACTCAAAGTGAAATAATGTTGGTGTAAAACTGATCAAGGTAGAATAATTAAGATCATAAAAGAAAGACTTTGATGGGTATAATTGATCAAGGGTTTTTGATATTTCTGAGATGGATAACAAAGGTTTGAATGCGATTAGACTGGTGGTAGGTTCAGAATAACTTCAAACACACTGGTTTGGACCAATAGACACTGATCTTGAGTTATCAATCTCCCCACTTGTTCAATTCCATAGCACATACCATACAACTTAATTTTCCAAACCAAATAAACTTCTAAATGCAATTAAAATTGTTACCGATTCAAGGTCCACCTTAGAAAATTCATAACTTTCCCCGTCCAAAATCACACCTTAAAGTCATGTAACAAGGCTTTGGTCCTTCCCATCACCATACACAAGCATCACACTCAATTTCACTTCAAAATCATGTACATCAAAGATAATTTTTCATTCAAATATACACTAATAGAATGCTTGCTATCAAAGGAATGTTAAACCCTTGCATACTCAATAAAACCCTAACTTTTGGCCAGCTTCCACTTCATCCATGATCACCAAGAACATCCTCATAACATTATTAGAGATTAAAACCACTAAATCAAATATAAGAATCCAAGAAAAATAAACTTGCCACTTAAAGCTTGCATCATTTTGAATAGCCTTAACATAACACGCTCCAAACTCAAGTCCACCATTATCAACATCAAAATAACTATTATTTCTTATCAAAACATCATGATCAACAATCAAAAACATCAAAGCAAAAATCAAAACTAAGATAAAAATCAAAACCAACAAGACCAAGATTAAGATTACTCACTTCAAGCTTGATAAAATTAGAGATGGAGGTCATGTTTAGTGGTTGTGATGATGGAGGACGGTAGCTAGTCATAGCAGGTTGTTGAGTGGTCGGAGGCAACCAGGGTTGGCCGAAAACTGGCCGAAAAACACCAAACACCAGTTGGGGGAGGGGGCTGGTGTGCTAGAGATAGAAAGGAGAAAGAAGATGGGTTTTTGGTTGGGTTGTGTTTTTTTTAACTAATCAAATCAACTTGGTTGAGTTTTTATCTTCAAAATGAATTTTTGGCTAACCATGGATAAGCTTAATCATGATAATTAGTTAGATTAAGAAACCAAGCATGTTGGGCTTCAAATAAAACGCTTTGTAACAATAATGGTTTTGCGTACTCAAATTTAAATTTTCGTATTGTTACGGAAAATAGAATAAATTACTTAGATTAAACTTGTTAGAGCCTACTATCAATTCGTCCAAATTTTTCATTAATAATTAAATAAATAAATAAAATTCGAATTGCCAAGTGAGGGCCTAAATTCAAGTCTAGCAATAAGATTGAACAGAAAAGCTGGAGTTTATTTATGAGCATGTAAGATACATGTGAGGGAGTTGAAGTTCAAAATAAAGTGAGTAAGGGGATTATGACAATTGCAATCACCGACACCAAAGAGAGTTGAATTACATTGTAAATTCAAAACAAGTTGTACGAGCTTATCATTATGAATAAATGAGATGTAAGGTAGATGTGTGAGTTGGCTCTCAACGGAATGAACTAGAACTAATGATCATGAAATAAAGAAGGTGAAGGTCGAGAGCACTGGAATGTTGACAATCATATAAGGTCGAACAAAAATGTATTGCATATTTAACAATGGGTTTGTAAAGACATGCAAGATCACACTAATAGGAAATATCGGGTTGTAATGCAAGGGAGATTAAACAATATTGGATAGTATCAAGTTTTGAAGATGAGACAAGTAAACAATTACAAGAATTACTATAAAAGGGCATTCTTTTAAAAGACAAACTGTGGTTGCACGATTTAGCTGAGATATCCAGACCTCGAATCATTCCTGAAAAAGACTTCTGTAGTTGGCAGTTAATCCCATAAATCATTTATTCAAGGTATAGCGAATTTGTTTTTGATAGTGTTCTTGGTCAACTCTATGTACGCTGTAAACAACCATAAGGTTCTGCTTTCATTCTTCACACATAAAAAACTGCGGTTTCCCACAGTGACATACTTGGTTAAATAACTCCCTTCTGTAACAACTCATCTTATTAAATATTTATTATTTGAACTCTGTTGGGGGTCGTATGATAGGGTCTTTGAAAATGGATTGAGCACCTTGAACTAGGTTGATCTAAAAATCAATGTTTATTGGGGAAAAACAGTATTGAAAGCCTTCATATGAAACATCTCTAAATTCATAAACTATAATTATGCATATGCATATACCGAGTGTGGTTGCGTATCACTAATATTCAATGCATTAATGATACGATAATTCACTTGCTTGCACAATTCATTTAGGGCAGAAATAGGGTTTTTCTTCCCCCGGTCCATAAAAACACACGTCTAGTCTTTCCTCATTCCTCAAGCTAACCTTAAGATCTTTACAAGTCATCTTCTATAAGTACACAGTCAGTTCATTCCCATAATAATAACAAGGTCTGCCAATCAAACTGGATTGAATGCCCAATGAATATGGTTCCAGTAATAGTAATAGAGGCATATTAATAAAAGATGGCTCAGTAAATTTAAATGACAGGGACACAATCTAAAGTGTGAAGAGACGTAACCACACCATGAACTCTTGCAAAGATATTTCTTTATTGGATATAAAGGATTGGCATGAAGCTGAATGAATGAAAGGATGAAGATTTGTAATGAGAGAGGTAAGGCATATAAATGACCTGCATATACAAGACATGCGATTTATTCATGATGGTCATGATAGTAAAGTAAATAAACGATGGTATGAAGTTGAGAGGGAGTATTAAGTACTAAAGGTGATGAAATCCAACAGATTACCAAAGAGGCATTTGAAAGTTATACAGTACCTGTAGGTAAGTAAAATGGCGAATATGAGGGTCAACACCACCGGAAGGGAAAATTTATTCATCTGGTGTCGGAAATGCCAATACGTCAAGATGAAGGAGTCAGTCTTATGACCGAACATGACGGCATCAGCATTCATTAATAACACATTTTGTAGTAAATGGATGTCTTGGGTAGGCATGTAAACTTCGAAAATACTGGTAGATGAAAATAGCATAAATCGTTGTTCATCATTAGTAAGATATGCTGTACTAGTAAAGAAAGGACTGTTGAAACAACTTGATTAACGACATGCAATCACAACCATATAGTAGTATGCCGACACGACGTTACGGTGCTATAGGAACACGAACAATATGGATTCATTTCACTGGTAAAAGGCCGCTCAATGACTGAGTCTGAAGAAAGGAAAGGCTTTGCAAGCAATAAATGAATAGTTCCCAAATAGAAACAAGGAGTTAAAGTAGGTGACAGTAAAAATATGAATAGAGTGACGATTGTACTGTAAGTAGAACAGGTCAAATATGCTTAGGAAGAACTGCAAATCACATAGTAACGCACACCAAGGGTCAGTATAGGCTCCACTATGGAAAAAGAGAATTAAATGCATACGACTATCCAGGTTTGAATCGGTTATAAGAACGGTTGCTCATATATGTTTAAAGGACTCCCCATAGACCACAAATGAGATTTATTTATTTATTTATAAACACTCTGGTACGAATAAAAGGAGTGTTAGTAGCAAAGAAATGATGCCTCTAAACAATTCAAGGTAACTAGGTTAGAAATAAGTCAATGACAGGAAGTAACGGGAGCATTGCTGATGTAAGGTCTTAGTGTCAAGACTAGATAATTCTTACACACGGCAGCTTAATCTTACTCGTACCACGCACATAATGCCAAGTAGCACAGCATAAGCTCTAACTGTTATCACTAGACATAAGCTCTCATTATAATGTTCATTTCATACTAGTTCACCTCAAAGATATTACCCCACAAGGCATTTCCTAATCTAAAGGATTACATCGAACTTGACACTGTATTCATCCCGTAAGAAGTTGCAAATGACATCTCAACATTGGGTTTCAACCATCACTGCACCCAGGATCAGGTATATTAACACACCTCAATAAAACTCTCGAATCCTGGGATAAAGCGGATAGAGTTCCGCCAAAAAACTGACTAAAACTCGGCTTAAAGCCTTACAATAGATATATGAAATGAAAAGAAACACTCTTATAGCTCAACGACCACATGCTGGAGTTCATAACTCAATGGGTCACACATCCGAAGTGCATGATTGCAAAATTTTAAACAAATGAGAGAAATGAAACATACAATACAACTCAAGGATAAATGAACGCATGCCTCACTAGGAGGTAAGCTAAATGGTTACACAATCCACTTTGCTAATGCTTGAATCTCAGGATATTAGCAAATGATGGAATCACCCAAATGGAAATGGTTCCTCCTTGTATGCCTATACGTATGGGCTTATAGTCAATAGCTCATTTAACTAGTCTAACATAACTCATACAAACCTTAACAGCTAACTCATAAACACTTGATAGCTCACAGTGGCCCATAAAACCTTAGTTCCGATACCGAATCTGTAATGCCCCCTAATTAAGCATGTTTCCCTGTTTGCAATCATTATTCTGATTCCCTCAATTACAGCTGATAAACCCAATGACCGGGGCATTACCACCATCCCAAAAGGACAAGTCTTGCTACAAGTGTTGTAGAGATAACATAGTCAGGCATAACTTCAACCATATGCACTCACTCATTAACCAACATAAGGTTTGTACACTACAGTAAAGCAATTCACCACAAAGCTTACACTTCCATACACTGAAGATTACAAAATACAACTCCAAAGGATGTGTGGTTTATATCAGTACTAATTCATCCAAGTTTGCCTTGATACTTATTCTCTTCGGTTGACTCGCTACCATGCTTTTCGGCTGACCTGCTAGGATGAGGGTGATCCACTGAGCATTTGCCTAAAACAAAGCATGAAAACATTTCAAACTGTGAGCCGAAGCTCAATACATGCATTCCTGAACTGTTAAATTGATCACTGCATAAATGGGTTGGGAGCCCGCTTTACATTCATTTTAGGTTAAAACAGTGAATAAGATGAATGTAAAACTGCATTGCTAGTTATTATCTAATAGTGAACCCCTTGTAACTGTTACGATCTATGGATAGGTGTACACCTGCCAAGCCGATCGGGACCTTGCCTGAAGCCGTGCAGATAACTAAAGGGCTATGCCCTATAATTGATAACTAATGAGGTCACTAATTATGTGATAAATCACTTATTAAAGTGATTCATTGATGTACTTACCAAAACATTATAATTTTTATAAATACGTGCTAGTTTTCAACGATATAGACAATGAACGTACCTGAAGCCTTTAAAATGCAATCTCGCTTGTTAATACTTATGCACAATGGGAAACGATAGATTAGGCCCCGATTTCTGTTTAAGAAATATTATTATAGGTATATGTAATTAGTAAACAACGTTGAGTTTAATAGTTTGTGATTGTAATAGAAATTCATTAAAAGGCATCCATAACTCAAATAATTCAATAGAAGATAAGTTCTGCCAATATTATTTGAAAACCAAATGAATTAGGGTAATTTAACTCAAAGTGAAATAATGTTGGTGTAAAACTGATCAAGGTGGAATAATTGGATCATAAGAGAAAGACTTTGATGGGTACAATTGATCACGGGGTTTTTGATATTTCTAAGATGGATAACAAAGGTTTGAATGTAATTGGAGTGGTGGTAGGTTCAGAATAACTTCAAACACACCAGTTTAGACCAATAGATACTGATCTTGAGTTATCAATCTCCCCACTTCCTCGATTTCATAGCACATTCCATACAACTTAGTTTTCAAAACCAAATAAGCTTGTAAGCGCAATCAAAATTGTTTCTAATTGAAGGTCCACCATAGAAAATTCATAACGTTTCCCATCCAAATCACACCATAAAGTCATGTAACAAGACTTTGGTCCTTCCCATCACCATACACAACCATCACATTCAGTTTCACTTCAAAATCATGTACATCAAAGATCAGTTTTTAATCACATATACACTAACAGCATGCTTGCTATCAAAGGAAGGTTAAACCCTTGTATAATCAATAAAACCCTTACTTTTGGCCAACTTCCACTTCATCCAAGATCAACATGAACATCCACATAATATTATTAGAGATTAAAACCACTAAATCAAATAAAAGAATCCAAGAAAAACAAAATTCTCACTAAAAGCTTGCATGATTATGAATAACCCTAACCGAACGTGCTCCCAACTCAACTCAACCATGATCAACATCAAAATAACTCTTGTTTCTTATCAAAAACAACAAAACAAGAATCAAAACTAAGATAAAAATCAAAACCAACAAGATCAAGTTTAAGGTTACTCACTTCAAGCTTGATAATAGTAGAGATGGAGGTGACGTTTAGTGGTTTTGATGATGGAGGATGGTGGCTAGTCGTACTAGGATGTCGGGGGGGGGGGGTGGAGGCAACTGAGACTGGCCGGAAAACACCAAAAAGTAGCTAGGGGAGGGGGCCGGCGTGCTAGAGAGAGAAAGGAGAGAGAAGATGCGTTTTGGGTTAGGATGTGTTTTTTTCACTAATCAAATCAACTGGGCTGAGGTTTTATCTTCAGAATGAATTTTTGGCTAACCACGGTTAAGCTTAATCATGATAACTAGTTAGGTTAAGAAAGCAAACATGTTGGGCTTAAAATTTGGCCGAAGAAAGTTTAACTCGGGAATAAAGTGCTTAGTAACAATAAAGTTTTTGCATACTCAAATTGAAATTTTTGTAATGTTACTGAAAATAAAATAAATTGCTTAGATTAAACTTGTTAGGGTGTACTATCAATTCTTCCAAAGTTTTCATTAATAATTAAATAAATAAATAAAACACGAACTACCAACTGGGCCTAAATAAATTTTTCCACACCGGGATGATTAAATGCGATAAATAAATTTGAAAAATTCGTTAACATGAGGTAATTAAATAAGTAAACATAATTTAGGGTTGGGCTATTACAGCCTTCCTCCCTTAAAGAGTTTGTCCTCGAAACTTATGAACTTTGCCAAAGCATGGAAGTTTATCTTAAATAGATGTGCGTACTTGGCTTGCATCTCATCCTCGGTTTCCCTAACTAGATTCTGAAGAGGTATGATTTTCCAATGTACTTTGATTAAAGGTATCTGCTTGATGCATAGCTACTTATTCTTGTGATGTATTGTCTGAACTGGGTGCTCTTCAAAATCGAGACCCTCAGTGACTGCAATGGGTCTAGTTAGGAGAGCATGGTTAGGATCTGAAATGTACTGCCTAAGTTATAAGGTAAGAAACACGTTATGCACGTGTTTGAGTTATATAGGTAGACCTAGTCAACAAGCTCTAGGATTAAAGGTGTCTGCTTATTGTATAACTGCTTAATCCCATGTTTCAGTGGCCAATCTGGATGCTTTTAACACACTAGCTTCAATGAATGCAATTACTTGGGTTCAAAATTGATATTCTCTTCGAAATAAACAAACCTTGTTACTAGTGAGGAGGTGCTCACTACTAGTTCATCACGTTATCAACTAACGGAAACTGTTGCATAACATGATAAGTACTCTGGTACAATTATGAGTTATAAAACACCTTAAGTACATGTCTGGGTTCAACTGGTAGGTGCAGTCAACAAGTTACAAGATCTAACCTTTTAGTGAATCATAAGGCCTAATGTAAATACTCCCTAATTGTCCTTGGACAGTTGGTCTTTTACTACCTTTGACTATGAAAGCCATTTGAAACACTCTACAACCCATCTGACGCTTTGGTTGTTTCCTTGTTTTGCTAGCACAACTCTGTTGTCGACCTTGCATCACCTTGACATGTACTTGAATTTTTCCCTTTTAATGCTTGCTTGGTTTAGCTCTGACCTTATACTCAATGTTTCTTCTAGCTTACTCAAATATAATTAGACAGTGCTTGAGACTATGCCCTTATCAAAAAGTTATCATCTAATATTCTTAATACATCGCATGATCTCCCCTCACCAGACTACTTAAAGATCTGCTCCCAGTTAATAACGGGTAATGAAATGACCGTGATTAAGGATGAGAGTGATGAGATTGTTATCCAAGCGAATCATTACATACAAAAGAAATGAACAATGAGACTAGAAAAGGCTAATAAAGGAGAGATTATCAGATAACTATGAGTGTATCCAGAATTCTGAACAACAATACCACAAGAATCATGATTTATAAATATTAATTATAAAGGATCCAATATGTAGTTATCCGAGAAGATAGATGGCCTAGTTATCTTCGAGTTTAGTTGATGATTTAAAAACAAGATGGCCAGCAACGGAGTTCCAACAGGGTGACTTTTAGATACCATTGACAGGATAAATGCAATCAAGGGAGTAGCCAAACAAAATACAATAGATAGAGAAATAGATTGGATGAACATAGTACAATGGATAAATAAGTAGCTTGAACAAGAAAGGGCTAATGAATAGATAAGTGATTTGAATAGGCTGTAGTGGGAACATGCTTTTGCTCATATGGAGCCAAGTCAAGTACATCAATAAGATTAAATAAGGATTACTGAAGTTTACTTATGAGGATATGAGATATAGGTGTGAGAATTGCAAGTGCAATAAATAGATCAATAGATTGAACCGGTAAAGTGCAATGGGTAGATCAATAAATTACACGAGCAAAGTAACAATGGATAAGTAAATAGATTGAACAAGTGACATTAGAAACATGCCTTTGCTCATATGGAACCAATTTAAGTCCAGTAATAAGATTGAATAGAAAACTTGGAGTTTATTTATAAGCATGTAAGATATGTGTGTGGGAGTTGAAGTTCAAAATAAGGAGAGTAAGGGGATTATGACAATTGCAATCACCTACACCAATGAGAGTTGAATTATATTAAAAATTCAGGACAAGTTATATGAGCTTATCACTAGGAATAAATGAGATGTAAGGTAGATGTGTGAATCGACTCTCAAGGAAATGAACTAGAACTCGTGATCATGAAATAAACATGGCGAAGGTCGAAAGCACTAGAATGTTGACAACCATATAAGGTCGAACAAAAATGTATTACACATTTAACAATGGGTTTGCGAAGACATGGAAGATAATGCTAATAGGAAATATCAGGTTGCAATGTAAGGGAGATTAAACAATATTGGATAGTATCAATTTCCGAAGATAAGACAAGCAAACAATTACAAGAATTACTACAAAAGGGCATTCTTGCAAAAGATAAACTGTGGTTGCATGGTTTAGGTGTGATGTTCGGACCTCAAATCAATCCTAAAAAAGACTACTGTTGTTGGCAGTTAATCCCATAAATCGTTTATTCAAGGTATAGGGAACTTGTTTTTTATAGTGATTTTGTTCAGCTCTAC
Source organism: Selenicereus undatus (assembly GCA_017589665.1). Classification (NCBI taxonomy): domain Eukaryota; kingdom Viridiplantae; phylum Streptophyta; class Magnoliopsida; order Caryophyllales; family Cactaceae; genus Selenicereus; species Selenicereus undatus. Next base: position 79,091,155 of record JACYFF010031955.1, read on the forward strand.
GTACACTGTACACAACCAGAAGGTTCTGCTTTCATTCTTCAAGCATATAAAACTAGGGTTTCCCACGATGACCCACTTGGTTAAATAACTCCCTTCTGTAACAACTCATCTTACTAAATCTTTAGTTCTTTGAACTCTACTGGGGTCCGTATAATAGGGGCTCTGAAAATGGATTGAGCACCTTCAACTGGGTTGATTTAAAAATCAATGTTTCTTAGGAGAAAATGGTCCTGTGAATGCTCAAATGAAACAACTCTAAATTCATAAACTGTAATTATGGATATGTATATATCGAGTGTGGTTGCGCATCGGTAATATTCAATGCATTATTGGTATGATAATTCACTTGCTTGTACAGTGTAATTAGGGCAGAAAAAGGGTTTTTCTTCCATCGGTCTACAGAAACGCACGTCTAGTCTTTCCTCATTCCTCAAGCCAACCTTAAGATCTTTACAAGTTATCTTCTATAAGTACACAATCAGTTCATTCCCATCATGATAACAAGGTTTGCCAATCAAACTGGATTCAATGAATATGGTTCCGATAATAGTAATAGAGGCATATTAAGAAAAGATAACACATTCAACTGCCTACTGGCCTCAGTAAATTTAAATGATAGGGGGATAATCTGAAGTGTGAAGAGATGTAACAACGCCATGAGCTCTTGCAAAGATACTTCTTTATTGGTTATAAAGGACTAACATGTAAGCTGAATGAATGAAAGGACGAAGATTCGTAATGAAAGAGGTAAGGCGTACAAATGACCTACATATACAAGACATGCGGTTTATTCAAGATGGTCATGATAGTACAGTAAATGAACGATGTTATGAAGTTTAGAGGGGATATTAATTACTAGAGGTGAAGAAATCTAATAGATTACCAAAGAGGCATTTGAAAGTTATACGGTACCCATAGGTAACCAAAGTGACGAATATGAGAGTTAACACCACCAGAAGGGAAATTTTATTCATCTGGTGTCTGAAAGGCCAATACGTCAAGATGAAGGAGTCAGTCTTATGACTGAACATGATGGCATCCGCATCCATCAATAACACATTCTATAGTAAATGGAAGTCTTGGGTAGGCTTCTAAACTTCGAAAGTGCTGGTAGATCAAAATAGCACAAATCGTTGTTTATCATTAATAAGATAGGCTATACTAGTAAAGAAAGGATTGCCGAAATAACTTGAGTAACGACATGCAGTCGTAGCCATAGAGTACTATGCCAACACGACGTTACGGTGCTATAGGAGCATGAACAATGTCGATTCATTTCAGTGCTAAAAGGGCGCTCAATGACTGGGTCTGAAGAAAGCAAAGGCTTTGCAAGCAATAAATGAATAGTTCCCAAATAGAAGCAAGGTGTCAAAGTAGGTGTCAGTAAAAACATGAATAGAGTGATGACTGTACTATAAGTAGAATGGGTCAAATATGCTTAGAAAGAACTGCAAATCACACAGTAACGCACACCAAGGGTCATTATAGGCTCCACTATGGAAACAGAGAATTAAACGAATATGATTATCCGGGTTTGAATCGCTCATAAGAACGGTTGCTCTTATGTGATTAAAGGGCTACCCGCAGACCACAAATGTGATTTTTTTATTTATTTATAAACACTCCGGTACAAATAAAAAGAGTGTTAGTGGCAACAAAATGATGCCTCTGAACAATTCAAGGTAACTAGCATAGAAATAAGTCAATCACAGGAAGTAATGGGAGCATTACTGATGTAAGGTCTTAGTGTCAAGACCAGATAATTCCTATACACGACAGCCTAATCTTACTCGTACCACCCATATAATGCCAAGTAGCACACCATAAGCTACTAACTGTTATCACCAGATATAAGCACTCATTGTATTGTTCATTTCATACTGGTTCACCTCAAGGGTATTGCCCCACAAGGAATTAGTTATAGGTATATGTAATTAGTAAACAACATTGACTTTAATAATTTGTGATCGTAATAGAAATTCATTAAAAGCTATCAATAACTCAAATAATTCAACAGAAGATAAGTTATGCCAATATAATTGGAAAACTAAATGAACTCGGGTAATTTAACTCAAAGTAAAATAATGTTAGTGTAAAACATATCAAGGTAGAATGATTGAGATCATAAAAGAAAGACTTTGATGGGTATAATTGATCACGGGTTTTTGATATTTTTTAGATGGATAACAAAGGTTTGAATGCAATTGTGCTAGTGGCAGGTTCAGAATAACTTCAAACACTTTGGTTTGGACCAATAGACACTGATGTTGAGTTATCAATCTCCCCACTTCTTCAAATTTGTAGCACATACCATACAGCTTAGTTTTCCAAACCAAATAAGCTTCTAAGTGCAATCAAAATTGTTACCAATTCAAGGTCCACCTTAGAAAATTCATAACTTTCCCCATCCAAATCACACCTTAGAGTAACGTAACATGGCTTTGGTCCTCCCCATCACCATACAAAACCATCACACTCAGTTTGACTTCAAAATCATGTACATCAAAGGTCATTTTTCAATCACATATACACTAATAGCATGCTTGCTAGCAAAGGAAGGTTAAACCCTTGCATAATCAATAAAACCCTAACTTTTGGCCAACTTCCACTTCATCCAAGATCACCAAGAACACCCTCATAACATTATTAGAGATTAAAACCACTAAATCAAATACAAGAATCCAAGCAAAAGAAACTTCCCTTTTAAAGCTTGTATGATTATGAATAACCTTAACCTAACATGCTCCTAACTAAACTCCACCACAATCAACTTCCAAATAACTGTTATTTCTTATCAAAACATCATGATCAATAATCAAAAACATCAAAATAAGAATCAAAACTAAGATAAAAATCAAAACCAATAAGAACAAGATTAAGGTTACTCCAAAATCAGCATGTCCTCCAAAATTTGATTAACCCTTTCAGTTTGTCCATCTATCTCTGGGTGATAGGAACTGCTGAAATTTAGTTTGGTTCCAAAGGCCTTTTGAAGTGCCTGCCAGAAGCGCGCCTGGAATCGTTGATCCCTATCTGAGACTACGTCTGAAGGGATCCCATGCAGGCGGACTATTTCCTTAACATACAGCTGGGCTAATCTTTCAACTCCCCGAGCATCCTTAATTGGCAGAAAATGGGCCGACTTGGTGAGTCGATCAACAATGACCCATATAGCATTCTTTTTCGAGGCAGAAAGGGGTAAACCCATAACAAAGTCCATTGAGATTGAATCCCACTTCCAAGTAGGAATTTCTAAGGCTCATAGTTCACCCACAGGGCGCTGATGCTCTGCTTTAACTTTTTGGCAGATTAAACACTTATTCACGTATTCTGCAACATCTTTCTTCATATTACTCCACCAAAAATACTGTCTCAGATCTCTGTACATTTTTGTGCCTCCTGGATGCACCGAATAACGAGTGTTGTGAGCCTCTTCCAAGATTTGCTTTCTTACCTCCTCATTTTTGGGCACACATAGGCGATTTTGGAACCGCAAGGTCCCATCCTCATGTACTACAAAACCCGGAGACTTCCCTTTTTCTAAATTTTGCTTTATACTTTGGAGTTCAGGATCACTTCCTTGATTCAGTCGAATTTCTTCCACTAGGGAAGACTGAACAGTAAGTGCTGATAGTTGAGCATTCGTTTGCCCATGAGATACTAATTGAATCCCAAAGTCCTCCAATTCTGTCAAGAGGTTTAATTGAGTAATCACCACAGTGTTTGAGTTATGTTGCGACTTCCTACTCAGGGCATCCACCACCACATTTGCTTTGCCCGGATGATATTGAATCTGAAGATCATAGTCTTTAAGCAACTCAAGCCAACGTCGTTGCCTCAAATTGAGCTCCTTTTGGGTAAAGATATACTTTAAACTTTGATGATCAGTATAGATCTTGCACGGTACCCCATATAAATAGTGCCTCCAAATTTTCAAGGCAAATACCACAGCTGCCAGTTCCAGGTCATGGGTAGGATAGTTTTTCTCGTATGGTTTGAGTTGTCGAGAGGCATAAGCCACTACTTTGTCCTCTTGCATCAGTACACAGCCTAGACCGTTCTTCGATGCATCACTGTAAACAGTATACTCCTTTCCTTCTGTTGGTAAGGTTAAAATCGGGGCGGTCGTCAATCGCTGTCTGAGCTCTTGGAAGGCTTTCTCACACTTTTCAGTCCACTCGAACTTATTCACCTTCTTGAGGAGATTGGTAAGTGATGAAGCTATTTTCGAAAAGTCCTTGACGAACCTTCGGTAGTAGCCGGCTAAACCCAAAAAGCTTCTAATCTCAGTGACATTGGTAGGCATTGGCCATTCGGTGATTGCTTTCACCTTCTAGGGGTCAACCTTAATTCCTTCTTTTGTGACCACATGCCCCAAAAATACCACTTCATCCAGCCAAAATTCACATTTCTTTAATTTGCCATAGAGCTGATGCTCCCTCAAGGTTTGCAGTACTGTTCGCAAATGGTCAGCATGCCCTTCCTTATCCTTAGAATAGATAAGGATGTCGTCTATGAACACGACTACAAACTTGTCCAAATAAGGTCTGAAAACCCTATTCATAAGGTCCATGAAGGCTGCAGGAGCGGTAGTGAGACCAAAAGGCATCACTGTGAACTCATAATGACCATACCGGGTTCTAAATGCTGTCTTAGGAATGTCATCAGGTTTAATCCTAAGTTGATGGTACCCTGACCTCAAATCAATCTTAGAGAACATTCCTGCCCCTTGTAATTGATCAAACAAATCATCTATCCGTGGCAGAGGGTACTTGTTCTTGATGGTAATCTTATTCAATTCCCTATAATCAATACATAGCCTCAAAGTTCCGTCCTTCTTCTTGACAAACAACACCGGAGCACCCCATGGTGACACACTTGGCCTAATAAAGCCCTTTTGTAACAATTCATCTAGTTGAAGCTTTAATTCCTTAAGCTCAGTTGGAGCCAAACGATATGGGGCCTTAGAGATGGGTTGGGTTCCAGGAATCAACTCGATTCCAAAATCAATTTCCCTCTGCGGGGGTAGTTCTGGTAATTCTTCTGCGAAAACATCTTCAAATTCACAAACCACAGGTATATTCTCTACTCCCTCTTCTTTTATTGGGGTGCTAACAGCGTAACACCAATATCCAATGCATCCTTGAGATAACAGCTTACTCACCTTCATAGCAGAAATCAAAGGACAAGGGTTTGCCTCTCTCTGCCCATAAAAACACATTTTTCTCCCTTTTTCGTCTTTCAGGATGACCTTAAGATCTTCACAATCGATTTGAGCTCCATAAGAATGCAACCAATTCATCCCCAAAATGATATCAAAATCAGACAAATTGAATTGAATCAAATCCACAGGGAAGGTGGTTTCACCAATGGTGATAGGAACAAGTTGGTAAGAGAGGGGGCACTCAATCACAAAATTATTGGGTAGCTTGATTCTATAGCTGGTTGCCATCCTACTGTTCTCAAGGCCCAATTGTTTAGCAGATCGAGTAGATATAAACGAATGTGTGGCACCCGAATCAAATAATACGCAAAATGGCTTTGAATTTAAAAAGAGAGTTCCAGTGACTACTGTACTAGAGGTAACAGCTTCCTTTTTATTCATCACAAATGCCCTCCCTGCAACTGCAGGCCTTGAAGGTAGAGGTCCTTGGCGGGGCGGGGCCAACGGTTTCGTGGCGCCCTTATCTACGGCCTTTAATCGTCGGGGGCATGCAATGAGAAGATGTTCAGGACTACCACACCACATGCATTTGTTAGTGCCAACGCGGCATTCAAGAGTGGTATGATTTGTTCTTCCACATTTCGCACAAGGTGCTGTCGAGCCTGCAGGATGGCTCTTGAAGGGGACAGGAGTAGGTTTCTTTTGGTTCTGCTGGTTCTGGTTCACACTCTCACTTGGAGTCCCCCGCTCAAACCCTTTTCTCTTGTGGTTGATTGGATTCAATGCTCTCAACTCCGTATTCACTCTTTCCACTTCGGTTGCTCGCTCATATAGATCTTGATAAGTTAGCATTGGTTGTCCAGCTAACTGATTTCGAATATAGAACGCCAAACCTTCCTCAAACCTTCTCATCTTTAACCTCTCAGATGACACAAATTCAGGGACAAACCTAGATAGTTCGGTGAACTTACTAGCATATTGCATGACCGACATGCTACCGCTCATCTTTAACTCCATAAATTCTTTTTCCTTCTGCCTTTGCACCACAGCTGGGTAAAACTTTGCTCTCAACTCCACTAAGAATTTATTCCAGGTGAAATCAGGTCCTATGAGCTTATCCTTCACTGTATTCCACCAAATGTCAGCTTCACCTGATAAGTAATACGTCCCAATGTTCATTTTCTTTTCCTCTGGTACCTCCACTACGGTAAAAATTTTCTCCATTCCCCTTATTCACTCCTCCAATACCACGCGATCATAAGACCCGTTGTAAACTTTAGGGTTGCGCCGTGCTACCCTATCTGCCAATTTATCCTCCTTGGGAGGGGTTTCAGTAGGCACCTGGGGAATCCGCTTCATCAATTCGGCAACTAGGGTTGGCCAGTAGCCCGGGTTGCCTAAATTGTTAGCTAACTCGGAGAGTGACGGCGGCGCGTCACCATGTGGTGGTCCCTGACATGAGGCTTGATCCCCAGAACCCTGGCCTTGCTCCGTATTATCCTCCACATGAACCTCAATTTCGTTTTGAGACATTCTGATCAAACATTAAATAAAACAATTCAGACACGGGAACCCCAAACGTATCAGATAAACATGCCCAATAAATATATAAGAAATGGCTCATAGATTATTTCATAACTCAAGGCAACCTCATTTCATTTCGTAACTGCTTGCTTGCATACATAGTTGCTGATATATATACAAACAACAAAGGCATACAACACCTAACTGAGTAGGCAAGCCTAAAACTGGTTCCTAAACACTAAACACTAAATAGCCCCTAGACACTAGATCCGTCACGTGACCAAAAAGGGTTGCGGATCTTGTCGTCATGGTCAAAAAGGATTGGACTAACTATATACAATGTTGGATGCTCCAAAAAAAAATCACCCTCCAATCCCACCATACCATACCTACATACAGAGGGCTCAAAATGGAAACCACTACCCGACCCTTAGAACCACCTAACGGTCCCTAGATGGATCATAATCTGGGTCAGACTCATCTTCAGGTTCTTCACCCGAGTCAAAACTGCTCGAGGATGCTACCGACTCGGCGTCACCAACCTCGGGTTGAACTTGGGCTTCCTGCTCATCCTCTACCATCAGATCCTCCTCCTCTTGCTCCTGCTCCCCCGGCGGCTCTATCGCCATCTCCTCAGTGCCCTGATCTTCCTCGGGATCATCCTCCTCAGGATCCTCCTCAGGGTCATCCTCCTCAAGGTCCTCCTCGGGCTCCTCCTCAGGGTCATCCTCCTCATCCTGGTGGTCCTGAGTAGAACTGATCACCACTAGTTCCAGGGTGTCAGGGATGTTGATTACCTCGTAGGCCTCCCCAGGGCTTTCAGGCATCAGTGGGGTGCCTGGTACAGGAGGGATGGGTGGCTCTTGTGCTGGCGGTGGGACTACTGGTGGAGGATCGGCCTGATGAAGGGGAAAAACATGCTGAAGAGTTTCCATGGTAAGTCCCCTCTGATCGAACTCCTCTCTCAACAACAACTCTGCACTGAGAGTCGTCCAAGCCCCCCCGTGAGCCTGAAACCTAGGTCCGTCTACGCCTGGGTTCGCTGACACCATAAAGTCATTTTAACGGTGCCTGAACTCCACCCACGGGCCAACCGGGGGTAAGGACCACAACAATCTCTGCGCACGGAACGCAATACTGTGGAACTCAGAATAAGGGTCCTGCGCGTGTGCCTCCATACTAATATGGAGCAACGCAATATGAGCGATCATTGATCCACCCGGCAACAGGTTAACACCATAGGGATCCATCTAGCAAAGAAAACACGTACGTGAGAGGCAGACATAACCATAGCCACCCATAAATAAGAAACATGCAGATAAAAGCAACTTGCAATCTCCTAATGTCACTCTAGTAACAACATGCGTTAGCCCCTCCTAACAACCACTCTCACCCTATAGTTTCAAGCACTACTTTCCTCAAGAAATCTCAACCTGGCTCTGATACCAAATCTGTAACGCCCCAATAATAAATAAATTATGGCTGAACATCAAGAACTCCATGGATGGGCGTTACCGCCGTCCGCAAGGACAAGACATCTCTAAAATATGAAAGTTGAACCATAGAATCAAAGTACAACCTTAGAGGTCATTCACGAGCAGTTTGAAACCTTTAATAACAGCACGGGATCGATTCTAAAATCCCAGGGTTACATCAAACATAGCACAACTTAAGCTTACAAATATAACATTAAAATACATATTGCAGTTCAGATGTACAGCTGGGGCTCCAAAAAAAACACCACAAAAAGGCATGAAAACGTCTTAGCGCTTCTATCCGCCAATCAAAGGGACGGTCCTGATTTAATTATCACCTTCCGCCTCCCTGCCTGCCCGTGAGCAGTTTACTGAGCATCTTCCTAAAACAAAACATAAAAGCATTTCGAACTGTGAGCCAAAGCTCAATACGTGCATCCATGTACTGATAAAGATTCAATGGGGAAAGAAAGTATGAGGGCCCACTTTGTAATTCATTTTGATTTTAAAACAGGGAATGAGATGTATATAAAACTAACTTGTCAATTATTATCTGTTAGTGCACCCCTTAGTAACTGTTACGATCTATGTATAGGTGTACACCTGCCAAGCCGACCGGAAGACCTGACCTGAAGCCGCACGGGTAACTGAAGGGCAAAGCCCTGTAACTGATAACTGATGGGGTCACTAATTATGTGATAAATCACTGGTTCAATTGATTCATTGATGTACTTACCAAAACATTATAATTTTGATAAATACGTGCTGATTTCTAAAGATACAGTCAATGAACGTACTTGGAGTCTTTAAAAGTTAGTACACAGATTAAATAGATGACTAAAATGGAGAGGGTGAGAGCTTAGGCCTTGATGCTGTTCAAAATCATTACAGGCATAAAATTAGTACAATGAATGCTCTTAAATGGAAAAAGACTTATAAAGAATTTGTGTGAATCAGTTAAAAGAAAAGGTTTAAGAAACTGGTAAAGTTAAATAAAGTTTGAAAATGCTAAGTTAAAGCACGGCGGCGAGTTTAGAGGGTAGGGCTTATGACAAGGTACGAAATGAATAATCCACAACTTATACTCCCGACCTCCAACCGAGACGTAAGACCCCAATATAAATAGCTTAGGAAGTCCTCTAAAACTTTACTGAAGGGCACATAACCAGATTCCTATGACAGGTTTCATAAAACAGGGTCAGAACAGCAACATGTCAGGTTTTGGTAAAAACAAACAACCATTCTGTCCACCCTGCACAGGTTCCAGTAAAATAGCCATACATTCCTCCACAGACCTCGGATTAAGGCGATTCAAGAGTCATTTAAAAGCTAACATCCAGACCTATCTACCCGCCAAAAATCAGAATCTTTGGCCTGACAGATCATTACCAGTTTTGTTTCAAAGCTCGTCCTGTTTCACTGAAAATTCCAGCAGCACTTCTTTTAGTTGATACTTCCCTTTTTAACACCAAACCTCAACTCAAACTCTTTCTCAAGA
>JACYFF010031955.1:79120141-79174818 GCA_017589665.1 Selenicereus undatus
ATTATTATTATTATTATTATTATTATTATTATTATTATTATTATTATAACCTCGTAAAAATTTAATTTTGAGCTACAAAAATGCAATCGCATACGGTTCACATCCCTTCCCGGACCCAAACCATATAATCCAATCATAAACCAAGAAGCTTGCATTGTTAACCATGATTTAAATCTAACCTTAAACCTAACCATGGTTAGCCAAAAGCTCCTTTATGGGAGGTTAAATACCAGCAAAGTTATGTTGATTCATTTCTGACCAAGTAAAACCCACACTCACTCATCTTCTCTCCTCTTTCTCTCTCTATTCGGCCACCCCCTCCCCTTCCCCCTCCTTACTGCTACTATTTTCTGGTGGTTTCCGGCCAGCCAGCCTCTGCCCCTTGGCTGCCACTAACCACCCTGACACCATAGTACCGCTAGCCACCATCCTCAATCCTCAAAACCACTAAACATCACCCCCATCTCTCTCTTTTTAAGCTCCAAGTTAGTGATCTCAACTTGGATTCTTTTCATTTTGAATTTTGTTTTTGTGATTTGGGTTTTGTTCACGTTCTTTGGAAGGAAACAAGAGTTATTTTGATGTTTTTAATTGAGGATTGAGCTTGAAGCATGCTAGAGTTTAGGGGGTTGCCATGATCTTGTTAGCTTAAATCAAGTGATGGATTTGGATTGTTTTGTATATGATTTTGGAATCTTTAGTCTTATTGATGATTATGATGGTGGTTTGGGTGGTTTGGAATGAGTTGAAGGTGTTTTCAAATTGGTCATAAACTAGGGTTCTAATGATATTGCAAGTTTAGTTCTATTTTAATGGCAAGCATGTTATTTGTGTATATTTGATTGAGAAATGAATCTTTGATGTATATGATTATGAAGTGAGATTGAGTATTATGGCTTAGCGTGGTGATGGGAAGGACCAAAGGTTTGTTATATGATTTTAAGGAGTGATTTTAGATGAGCGTTTATGTGAAAAGAAACGGGAAAGCAATGACAGTGTGGCTGTGAACTGATAAGAAATAGGGGACACTTTGTCAATAAATTGGTAATGATCGCCCCAGCTACAAATTATGATTTTGGGCGGGTAAATAGACCAGTGAGTTAGCTTTCAAATACCGTTTCAATTGCCTTACTCCAAGTTTTGTGGAAACAGTTATGACTATTTTGCTAGAAATGCGCAGGTTCGACCAAAACTGACACACTTGTGTTCTAGCCCCATTTTGAGAACCCTATCGTGGGAAGCATGTCTTGTGTTGCAAATGAAAGTTTTTTTGGACTTCTTAATCTTTCCATGTTGCGGTTTCAGTTCTCCATTTGAGGTCAAGGGTGACAGGTATGAAATTTTGAAGTGAACTGACCTGCTTTGGTGCAAATTGGGTTGTTATTATAATTTCTATGCAGCGTATACTTGGAGAAAAATTCTAAACATTTTACTGTAGATTGTCCATATTATTTTCAAATTTACTATAAGATTTCATAAATTTTGGTTAAGTATTTTGAGTTTGGTGATTTTTGAAAGCATTTTGAGTAATTATGTAAAGAGCAATAATAAAGATTGAGTGAGATTAATCATGCACTCATTTTGTGTATTTTGGGGCAAGCAAGGTCATTTAAGGGGGCAAACAAATATTTATGGGGTTTAGTAGGGCATTTTGCTCAATTATGGAGTGAAAGGAAGACAAGTATGTATTGTGGGAGTATATTTATGAGTTATGGACTTTACAAAGGAAAACACCAAGTTTAATGAGTTTAATAGGTTCTATGGTTTTCAGTGACTCATTTGAGGTGGAAAACTATGTTTATTGGTCTTATGAATGAAATATGAGAAGTGGAGAGAGTAATTATTCAGAAAACAGTATTTATCGAATCAAGTTAGTGTTATATATGCCATTTTGAACCAAGATATATCTCTCTTGGCCTTAAATCCACATCATCAGTTCATTTAAGAGGTATAAAAGAAAATAATTTTTCATTATAACCACCATGAAGGCCTATTACAAAGAATCAGTTACTCTTATGTAATGCTTGGTTACATGTAATCAACCGTGTAATGGAAACAAGTTTGTAATTGTATTTTCATTACTTTGTTTGGTTATATGAGAGTATTGCAATAAAAGAATTGTCGTATAATTATGATTACCACAAATTAAGAAATTATGATTGCATTGCAAATTGGATTGCTTTACATTATCATTACATTACATCCAACCAAACATTACATAATTGTCAATTCATTTATAACCATCAAGGTCTTTTCCTTTTTAATCTCATCTATCTTATTATGGTTTATTTTACTTTCATTTAACTTTATATTAGATTAATTACTTTCAATTATCCAGTTTTGGGGTTATTTTAGCGTAACCTATCATACAAGTTATGTGAGTTACTTGCTGAATTTCTATCAAAGTTACAAGTTATGTAAGTATCGTTCATTGAATACACATATCTACAATTAAATTTATGAAGCAGAGTCAAGGCCTAATTTATCATTCCCCGTTATGTATAAGTTTCATCAAAGATTTACCATATAATTAGTAACCCCATTAGTGATAGGGCGGCAACCCTTCAATCAGTGATACGTTGCGATGTCAGGCCAGGGTTCCCGATCTACCTGGCAGGCGTGCCCCTATTAATGGATCGTCATATCTATCAAGGGGTCCACTTACAGATAACAATGAGCAATTTAGTTTTATGTTACTTACATTTCCATTACTATTGCAAACTAAATGAATTGCAAATAGGGTACCCATCAACAATGTTTCTAAGCTCATTTTACAATCCAGGAATGCATGTATTGAGTTTTAGCTCACAGTTTTGAATTGTTTTCATGTTTTCCATTTTAGGTGATGAAGTATCACATGTTTCAACATTTACAAGCCCTTTTGAAAGTCATTAGATGCTCACAGTGGATTGAGCATACCATGAATGTTGGGATCGACCTCAACGTCAAGTTGGGTCTATATTCAATATATTTGTGTAGTGTAGAGTGCTAGTTAGCACATGGTATGATTAAGTTGATTGTACTGAAGTTGAACTATTACGGACTTTGGACTTGGAGTTTTTCATTTTAATAGATATTGTGATTGTGAACATGAGTTGCAAGATTGAATGGCTTTAGTTAGCCATGTCCTTATCTGGAGGACGGTAGCGTCTTCCATCATTAAGTCTTCTGTTGCGGTTATTTATGAATCAAGTAATTAGCAATTTGGGGGCATTACACATCCCATAAGGTAGCAAAGCATAATGATGTCACAAGGGAGTGGTATGTCAGGCAGTGAAAATCCTGGACACTATGCTCACAGTTGTAAGGCTATTCGGAGGAGATGTTGCTTCAAATATGGGGACCATCAGCACCAAGTGCGGGATAATACTTTACCACCTATGGAAACTGAATAAAGAAGGGCTTAAAACCATGGTGGAAGCCCAATACCAAACCAAGGCTAGGAAAGACACCAAGAAAACCAATCTAATCCACCTCGACTACCATAGCAAAATCATCAATAGTAATCTTACGCATTGCCTCGTAATATGGGAGGAAGAATTGATGTCATGAAAACATATGAAGCTAAAGACAATATTGATGTGCCCATGGATACATTCTCTATCCACCTTTACTCAGTTCCCATGTTGTTTGAGTTCGGTGCTAGCAATTCTTTAATTACATCTAGTATCGTTGACAAGTTAAAGTTAATTTCTTTCCTAAGATCAATTGGCATATCTGTTACCACACCTACAGGGGACTCCTGTGGTGCACAGAATTGTTAAATGGAGCCAAGAATTTCAATATAACTTATATTACTTTGCCTTGATCAACTTTGATGTAATCTTGGGTATGGATTGGCAATTGAAAAATCTACTTAAATGGACTGTTTCAAGTGGAAGGTGACCTTAAAAGGGCCCAATGGGGGTAAAGTAATAATAGAGGGGCTATTTTGAAAGCTTAGGTGAAGATAATCTCCATATTAAAGGCATACAAGCTCTTAAACCAATGATGTGATGGTTATCTAAGTAACGTGATCAACTCTACTACATCTAAACCATTAGTAGAGAATAATCCCATAATGTGCAAGTTCGCTAGTATTTTCCTTAATGAGATTCTTGTTACTCCCTTACCTAGGGAAGTTGATTTTTGTATATACCTAGTCCATGGAGCCGCCCCCATATCTAAATCCCTATGATGAATGCCCAAGGGAGCAGAAGGAGTTGAGGACTCAGTTGGATGAATTCCTAGAAAAACATATATTAGGCGAAGTACCTCCTCTTAGGTAGTACTGATGTTATTTGTGAAGAAGGACAGTAGCTTATGGTTGTCCATAGAAAAAGTAGTTGAATAAGATGACCATAACAAACCCATATCCCTAACTGCAAATTGACTTTTTTTTACCATTTATAGTAAGCTGCAACTTGATATAAAAAACTTCATTTAGATGGTGATGCCCTTCACACTCACCAATGGCCCAGCTAATTTCATGGACCTTATATGCTAAGCCTTTAAGACTTACCTAGATTAGTTTGTGATAGTGCTCATTGATGACATACTACTGTAATTGAAAACTTTTGCAGAGTAAGCACAACATTTGTGGACTTCTGAAGAGGGCCTAATAGGGATAGAGTAGTACATAGAGGGGTTGCTTTAAGACTTTGAGTCAAGACAATCCAAGTAGATTTACTATTTTATATTTGGGATGTGATATTTAAGTAGTTCATAACCCCAAGTAGATTTATTAAAGCTAATTGAATTTTTATTGTGATACTGAGACAAGATAATCTTTTTGGGTTATATGTAACGCCCCTAAAATACATGATACATTACTTGCTTAAGTTCACCAATTTTAAAATGCTAACCCAAGGAACGGGATGTTACCGCCGTCCAAAATGGACAAGGCTTCCCTTGAATACAAAAATTTAGCCATAAAACCAAAGTTTATCCTCAAAGGGAAGCCTTGTCCTTTTTGCACGGCAGTAATGCCCCGTTCTTTGGGTTAGCATTTTAAAATGGGTGAACTTAAGCAAGTAATGTATCATGTATTTTAGGGGCGTTACAAATTTGGTATCAGAGCAGGTTGAGATTTTTTGGAGGCAAATAGAGTTAGAAATTATAGGGTGAGAATGGTTGTCGTGAGGGAGGCTATCGTATATTGCTAGAGTGATATTAGGAGTGTAGTAATGATACTAGAATGCAAGTTGCTTCCATTTGCATGTTCCCTATTCATGCATATGTATGCCTCTCATATATGTGTTTTCTTTGTTAGATGGATCCTTATGGTGTTAATATGTTGCCGGGTGGATATATGATTGCTCACATTGTGCTGCTACATGCTAGTATAGAGGCACATGCACATGACCCTTACTCTGAGTTCCGCTGTATTACGGTCCGTGCACAGAGACTGCTTTGGTCCTTACCCTTGGTTGGCCCGTGGGTGGAGTTTAGGTATCGTTATCATGTCCTTATGATAACAGGGAACCTAGGCTTCGACAGGCCTAGGTTTCAGGGGCAGGGGGCTTGGACTACTCTCACTAATGAGTTATTGTTGAGAGAGGAGTTTGAGTTGAGAAGAATTACTATGGAAACTCTTCAGCACGTCTTTCCCCTACATCAAGCCCATCCCCCACCTCCAGCCCCAGCACCAGCACAGGGGCCACTCTCCCCGCCAGCACCAACACAGGGGCCACCCTTCACGCCCGCACCAAACAGCCCACTAATGCTTGATAGCCCTGTGGAGGCTTACGTGGTGATACTCGCCGACACCCCCTAGTTAGTGGTGATTAGTTCTGGGGATGAGGACCGCCAGGGAGAGGAGGATGATCCAGAAGAGGATGAGCCTGAGGAGGATCAAGACATTGGCGAGGTGGGGGTAGAGCAGCAATGGGAACAGGAGGCCGATGAGTTGATGGTGGAGGAACATGTTCAGCAGGAGGTGGGTGATGCCGAGTTAGAGGCATCTACTTGCAGGTTCGATTCAGGTGAAGAGATTGATGATGAGTCTGACCCGGACTACGATCCATCTAGGGATCGTTAGTTGGGGTCTAGGGGTTAGTGGTAGTAGTTTTCTGTTGAGCCCTGTCTATTTTTAGTATGGTCGGTTGGAATGGATATATTTTGTGTAGGATTTGACAATGTATATAGTCAGTTAGATCCTTTCCAATCATCATGACATGGTTCGTATCTCTTTTTGGTCATATGACGGATCTAGTGTCTAGGGGTTATTTAGTGTTTAGTGATAGGGTAGGAGTCAGAGCTAGTCTTGCTTACTCAGCTAGGTGTAATATGCTTTTGTTGCTGATGTACATAAATCAGCAGTCGTGTGTTTAAGTAAGCAGTTATGAAACGAAATGTTGACGCTTTGAGTTTTGAAATATTCTTTGAGCCATCTCCTATGTATTTATTGGGCATGTTTATCTTATATGTCTGGAGGTCCTAGTGTTTGAATTGTTTCATTTAATGTATGATCAGAATGTCTTAGCCAATACAAAACAACATTAAGGTTCATGTAGAGGACAATTCGGAGCAAGGCCAGGGATCGAGTGATCAAGCCTCGTGCCAGGGGCCACAACATGGTGACACGCCACCATCGCTCTCTAAATTAGCCAGCAACTTAGGAAACCCGAGTTACTGGCCAACCTTAGTTGCTGAATTGATAAAGCGGATTCCTGAGGTACCTGTTGAAACCCTTCCTAAAGAGGATAAATTAGAAGATAGGGTAGCACGGCGCAGTCCTAAAGTGTGTGATGGAAATTATGATCCAGTGGTATTGGAGGAATAGGTAAGGGGAATGGAGAAAATTTTGACAGTAGTTGAGGTACCAGAGGAAAAGAAAGTAAACATTGGGACGTATTATTTGTCAGGTGAAGCTGATATTTGGTGGAACATTGTTAAGGGTGGGCTCGTAAGGTCTGAATTCACCTGGAGTAAATTCTTAGCAGAGTTGAGGGCAAAATTTTACCCAATTATGGTGCAAAGGCAAAAGGAGAAAGAATTTATGGAATTGAAAATGAGCGGTAGCATGTTAGTGCTGCAGTATGCTAGTAAGTTCATAGAGTTATCTTGGTTTGTCCCTGAATTTGTGTCATCTGAAAGGTTAGAGATGAGAAGGTTTTAGGAGGGCTTGGCCTTCTACACTCGGAATCAGTTAGCTGGACAACCAATTTTGACTTACCAAGAACTATATGAGCGAGCAGCTGAAGTGGAATGAGTGAAGACGGAGTTGAGAGCATTGAACCCAATCAACCAGAAGAGGAAAGGGATCGGGCGGGGAGCTCCCAGTGAGAGTGTGAATCAAAAGAAACCCACCCACGCTCCTCCCAAGAGCCATCCTGCAAGCTCTATAGAGCCTTCTAGGAAGTGCGGAAGAACCAATCACACCACTCTTGAATGTCGAGTTGGCACCAACAAATGTATATGGTGTGGAAGTCCTTAACACCTCATCGCTGCATGGCCCCGACGAATAAAAGCTGTAGACAAGGGCACAGCAAAACCCTTGGCTCCACTCCGCCAGGGACCCCCACCTTTAAGGCCTGCTGTTGAAGGAAGGGCATTTGTGATGAACGAAAAGGAAGCTGTTACCTCTGGTACGGTAGTCACTTGAACTCTCTGTTTAAATTCAAAGCCATTTTGTGTATTATTTGATTCGGGTGCCACTCATTCATTTATATCTACCTGATCTACTATACACTTAAGCCTTGAGAACAGGAGGATGGAAACCAATTATAGAATCAAGCTACCCAACAATTCTGTAATTGAGTGCCCCCTCTCTTATAAACTTGTCCCTATCACCGTTGGTGAAATCACCTTCCCTTTGGATTTGATTCAATTTGATTTGTCTGACTTTGATATCATTTTGGGGATGAATTGGTTGCACACTTACTCTGAAGATCTTGAGGTTATCTTGAAAGATGAAAAAGGAAGAAAAGTGTGTTTTTATGGGCAGAAAGAGGCAAAATCTTATTCTTTGATTTCCGCTATCAAAGCAAGTAAGCTGTTATGTCAGGGGTGTATTGGATATTGGTGTTATGTTATCGACACCCAAACAAAGGAAGAGAAAGCAGAAACTATACCTGTCGTTTGTGAATTTGAAGATGTTTTCCCTGAGGAGTTACCAGGACTACCCCCGTAGAGGGAAATTGATTTTGGAATTGAATTAATGCCTGAAGCCCAACCTATTTCTAAAGCCTCATATTGTATGGCCCCAACTGAGCTTAAGGAACTAAAGATTCAGCTAGATGAGTTGTTACAGGAGGGCTTTATGAGGCTAAGTGTGTCACCATGGGGTGCCCCACTGTTGTTTGTCAAGAAGATGGATGTAACCTTAAGGCTATGTATTGATTACAGGGAGTTGAACAAGATTACCATCAAAAACAAATACCCTCTACCACGAATGCATGACTTGTTTGATCAACTACAAGGAGCAGGAGTATTCTCTAAGATTGATTTGAGGTCAGAGTACCATCAACTTAGGATTAAGCCTGATGACATTCTTAAGACAGCGTTTAGGACCAGGTATGGTCACTATGAGTTCACAGTGATGCCTTTTGGTCTCACTAATGCTCCTGTGGCCTTCATGGACCTTATGAACAGGGTTTTCAAACCCTATTTAGACAAGTTTGTGGTGGTGTTCATAGATGACATCTTTATTTATTCTAAGGACAAGGAGGAACACGCTAAGCAATTGCGAACAGTATTGCAAACTTTGAGGGAGCATCAACTCTATGGGAAATTAAAGAAATGTGAATTTTGGTTAGAGGAAGTGGTATTTTTAGGACATGTGGTTACAAAAGGAGGAATTAAAGTTGACCCACAGAAGGTGAAAGCAATCACAGAATGGCCAAAGCCTACTAATGTCACGGAGATTAGAAGTTTTCTGGGTTTAGCGGGCTACTATCGAAGATTCGTTAAAGACTTTTCGAAAATAGCTTCACCACTGACCAATCTATTGAAGAAAGCGAACAAGTTCAAGTGGATTGAAAGATGTGAGAAAGCTTTCCAAGAGCTAAGACAACGACTAACTACTGCCCCAATCCTAACGTCACCAATGGAAGGAAAGGAGTACACTGTTTATAATGACGCTTCGAAGAACGGTCTGGGGTGTGTACTGATGCAAGAAGACAAAGTAGTAGCTTATGCCTCTCGAGCACTCAAGCCGTATGAGAAAAACTACCCTACCCATGACCTAGAGTTAGCAGTCGTGGTCTTTGCATTGAAAATTTAGAGGCATTATTTATATAGGGTACCATGCAAGATCTGTACTGATCATCAAAGTTTAAAGTACATCTTCACCCAGAAGGAGCTCAATTTGAGGCAATGACGTTGGCTTGAGTTCCTTAAAGATTATGATTTACAGATTCAATATCATCCCGGTAAAGCAAATGTTGTGGCGGATTCCCTAAGTTGGAAGGCACAACATAGCTCAAACACTGTGGTGATTACTCAAGTGAACCTCTTGAGAGAACTTGACGACTTTGGGATTCAATTAGTATCCCACGGGCAAACAAATGCTCAATTGTCAGCACTTACCGTACAGTCTTTCCTAGTGGAAGAAATTCGACTAAACCAGGAAAGTGATCCCGAACTCCAAAGAATAAAGCAACATTTAGAAAAAGGGAAGTCTCCGGGACTTGTAATGCACGAGGATGGGACCCTACGGTTCCGAAATCGCCTATGTGTGCCCAAAAATGGGGAATTAAGAAAGCAAATCCAAGAAGAGGCTCACAATACTCGGTATTCAGTGCATCCAGGAGGCACCAAGATGTACAGAGATCTGAGACAATACTTCTGTTGGAATAATATGAAGAAGGACGTTGCAGAATATGTGGATAAGTGTCTAACTTGCCAGAAAGTTAAAGCAGAACATCAGCGTCTGGTGGGGGAACTACGACCCTTAGAAATCCCCACATGGAAGTGGGATTCGATCTCAATGAACTTTGTTATGGGTTTACCTCTTTCTGCCTCGAAAAAGAATGTTGTCTAGGTCATGGTTGATCGACTCACGAAGTCGGCCCATTTCCTACCAATTAAGGATACTCGGGGAGTTGAAAGACTAGCCCAATTGTATGATAAAGAGATAGTCCGTCTGCACGGGATCCCCTTGGACATAGTCTCAGATAGGGATCAAAGATTCCAAGCAGGTTTCTAGCAAGCACTTCAAAAGGCCTTTGGGACCAAACTAAACTTCAGTAGCTCCTATCACCCAGAAACAAATGGACAAACTGAAAGAGTGAATCAAATTCTGGAGGACATGCTGAGAGCTTGTGTATTGGAGTTCCAAGGGAAGTGGGAAGATGACTTACCTTTGGTGGAGTTCTCTTATAACAACAGCTATCAATCCACCATCAAAATGGCCCCATTTGAGGCTTTATACGGGAGAAAATGTAGAACCCCGTTGTGCTGGAGTGATTTGGATGAGATACTGATTATAGGTCCTGAAATAATTCAAGAGACCACTGAAACAATAAGAAAGATTTGGGAACACATCAGGGTTGCCCAAAGTTGACAAAAAATTTATGCGGACAAAAGAAGAAGGCCTCTAGAGTTTCAAGTAGCCGATAAAGTTTTTCTGAAAGTTTCACCAGTTGGAGGTGTCAAAAGGTTCGAAGTACGGGGCAAACTGAGTCCAAGGTACATTGGACCCTATGAAATCATTGAAAAGTTGAATCCCATCGCTTATCGTCTAGATCTGCCTGTTGAACTTGAGCACGTGCATAACAAGTTTCATATCTCTCAGCTTAGGAAATATAGGCCAAATCCAGACCATACCATTGTATCTGAACCTATCGAAATCACTGAAGATCTAATGTATGAGGAGCGTCCTATCCAAATACTAGATCGCAGGATCAAGCAACTGTGCAACAAGCAGATACCATCTGTCAAAGTACTCTGGACGAACCATACCTCCCAAGAAGTTACTTGGGAGACCGAGGAGGCAATGAAAACCAAATACCAACATTTATTCGAGGTAATCCTGCATGTTATGGTTAAGTTCATCAGTTTCGAGGAAGAAACTTTTTAAGAGGGGAAGACTATAATAGTCCAACCCTAAATCATATTTTTTCATTTCATTAATCCATGTGGTTAATTTCATCGCATTTAAATCATCGTTTCTTTGTCATTTCAATTGGCAGAATTTAAATGGGCCTCACCTTGCAATTCGGGTTTTTGTTCTAGTCAAATTCTGGAGGTCAATTTAGGCCTTGATATTTTTGAATTAAGCGATTTAATTATTTTTCATGGCACCACAACCATTTAATCTTGAGCTTTGAAAAAAAATAAAATAAAAAAATTTTGCAAACGCACTCGGTTTTAGCTCTTTTCCAAACCCGAGCCCGCTTAAATCCGATTTCGACCCAACAAGACTTGGCTACATTTGTTTAGCTGAGTAGCCTTAATTGAGCCTTAATTATACTTAGTAAAAGTAGCTTTTGGGGATTAAATTTCATCCAAGTATTTATTTTACAAAGCCTTATTTTACATCAAGTAAATGCTTGTCACTTTCTCTCTCTTATTCCCTCCTCCTTCTCTCATACCCCACGGCAGTAGCAACAACAACAGCACCATCCCAGCCACATTTGAACCTCTAAACAACCACCAAATGTTCACCACTCACCACTCCAACCACCCCTCTCACTCCCTCAAGCACCAAGGATCATTCATACCTCTTTCTTAAGCACAAAGTGAGTAATTCCTATCACCTCTTATGCTGATTTTGTTGTTGATTCTCGATCTTGTTGGTTTTTGCTTCTTGTTTTGGTTGTTTTAATGGTGGATTGTGCTATTTTTATGGAATTAAGAATCATCTTGGTGATGGATCATGTTGGAGTTGGAGTGGATGATGCTAGGGTTAGAGTTTTATCTTAATCATGCAAGCTTCATGTTCAAGTGTTGGATATTGGTTGTTTTATCCTTGATTTTGCTCATCTTTTAATATATTGAAGTTTATTATGGTGTTTATGGTGTTTTGCAATTATGGGAATGAGTTCAAGTTGACCCTAAGTTAGGGTTTCATCCATGAATGCGCGGTTTGGACCAAACTAGTATTAAACTTAAGGTATGTGTATATGTGACTAGAAAATGAGCTTTATTGGATATGAATATAAAGTAAAATTGAGTGTGGTGGTTTTGTATGATGTTGGTATGGACCAAAGTGTGTTTACATGCTCTTAAGGAATGATTTAAGTTGAGGAATTGTGGGAAAAGTGAGGGAACAAACTCAAACAGTGAGGCTCGAATTTCTAGAAAAATACGACAACATTTGAGATGCAATTGGTAATGATCGGCATCACAAAAAATTATGATTTTTGGTGGGTTGGTAGGTCAGTGTGTTAGCTTTAAAATGGATTCTGAATCGTATTAATCCAAGGTTTGTGGATAAAGTTGTGGTCACTTTACTAAACCTGTGCAGGATGGATTCAAAAATGACATCTTGGTGTTCTAGTCCCATTTTAGGAACCCTATCGTGGGAATCGTGCTATGTGTCCTCAATAAAAGTTTTAGAGGACTCCATAAGCTTTTCATATTGGGGTCTTATGTCTCATTTCAAGGTTGGGAGTATAATTTTTGATTTATTCTTTCGTACACTCTTTATAAGCCCTAATTCTTTGAACTTGCTACCGTGCCTTAAATCACTTTTTTATGATTTATAAAGTTTCATTATTTTAGTTTAAGCTATGAATTGGTTTGTAAAGATTCTTCATAAGCCATTTTTATTAAAAGGTATCAATTATAAGAACAAGTTCGTTTCTGACCTCATGTTCCTATAATGATCTTTTGAACAGAATTAAGGCCTAAACTTTCATTCTCTTCACTTTAGTGCATCTTATTACACCGTGAACTTGCATTTAAAACTCCCAGGTACGTTCATTGCCTATATCTTTAGAAATCAGTACTTATTTATCAAAATCGTAATGTTTTGGTAAGTGCATCAATGAATTAATTTAATCAGTGCTTTATCACATAATTAGTGACCCCATCAGTTATCAGTTACAGGGCATTGCCCTCCACTTACCCGCGCGGCTTCAGGCCAGGTCCCCCGGTCGACTTGACAGATGTACACCTATTCACAGATCGTAACAGTTGCTCAGGGGTGCACTAACAGATAATAATTGGCAATTCAGTTTTATATGCATCTCATCCCCTGTTTTAAAATTAAAATGAATTGCAAAGCGGACCCAAATAACTTTTCAGTGAATCTTTAACATTACAGGAATACATGTAGTAAGCTTTGGCTCACAATTCGAAATGTTTTTATGTTTTGTTTTAGGAAAGTGTTCAGTGAACCACCCTCATACGGGTGGGACGGCTGAAGGTGATAAGTGAGCCAGGACTGTTCATGTAACTGGCGGTGTAGGGATGTTGAGATGCTATCATATCATATTGTGATGTATTTTGGAGTTGTAACTGTATATTTGAACTGAATTATGTTTTTTTGGTGTAATCCTTGATATGATTGGGATGTTAGAATCATTTCTGTATGTAACTAAATGTTTTGAATGGTGTGATTGCCCTTTGAGGATAAGCTTTGGTTTTATGGCTAAATTTTCATATTCAAGGGAAGCCTTGTCCTTTTTGGACGGTGGTAACGCCCCATTCCTTGGGTTAGCATTTTAAAATTGGTGAACTTAAGCAAGTAATGTATCATGTATTTTAGGGGCGTTACATTACAACATGTTGTTGTTAGGTGTTCATATGCTCACTTGACTTTCTGCTAATGTTGATGTAATGACTCAATACCTTGGTCATTCACTATATCCCCCCATACTTATGAAATTTATGGATCTATTAACCATTTGACTGTGAATTTTCTAGGTGCGGACCCTTTTCCTTAAGACCGTATTGACCAAGTCAATTTTCCCAACAAATTAACCCAAGCCCTACCAATGATCTATTCTCCAATACTTTCAATTAGGGATGTAGGTAGCATCCTATCATCTCTTAGAGGAGTGGCCAAGATGCCTTGCCTGAAATGACGACTAGGCTATGAACCTCTATTTTGTAAAATACGTCATCGCTCACAAAGTGCCCTAAGTCTAACTTGGAGGTTATGATGGAGAGCATAATTTTGGCTTAAGATAACAAGAGCATTATATCGAGTAATATGCATATAAGGTTGACATATTAGTTGTGCACAATAAGATGTTTGAAACTCAAATTGCTAACCAAGCTAACTCATCTAGCACACTTCCGAGAAGACTTCCTAGACAACCTATCACCAACATTGGGGAGTGTTACAAGCCATTAGCTTGAGAACTGGCACTTAAGTTGTGAAGGCTAAGGGTGCTAGCCTTGATAATCAACAAGGAGACTGTGGATGTTGAGAACCAAGAGGACCCTAGACCTTTGAAGGATCTGATAGTGATGTTCGCCAAAATTATAAAAGTAAGACATATGAGGACCCCCAATCACCCTTCCCCAAACCTTTTACATCCCCTTTGCCCTATCCTCAAAGAATGGATATAGTTAAGCTTAGTAAGCAATTTGGAAACTTTTTAAGGTCCTTAAGAAATCTTATATTAACATCCCTTTCTTAAGACCCTTCCTCTAATGCAATTAGTTAAGTTTTTAAAAGAGATATTTTTTCAAGAAAAGAAAGCTAAAAGAGCATAAGACTGTGGTTGTAATGCCCCCTCACTAAGCATGCTTTACTATTTGCAATCACTATTCTGATTCCCTCAATTACAACTAATAAACTCAATGATCGGGGCATTACTGTCATTCAAAAAGGAAAAGGCTTGAAGCATGTGTACTAAAAATAACATAGTTAGGCATAACTTCAACCATACACATTCATACATGATCAACCGTATACAGTCAACTATTAACAAACATAAGGTTTATAAACTATAGTAAACACAACTCACCATATAATCTACACCTCCATCCATTGAAGATTTCAAAATACAGCTTCAAAATATGCATGTACTATGCCACTATAGACCCACCCAGATTCCCTTGCTCAACTTATTTTCCTAAGCTGGTTTGCTAGCATGAGGGTGATTCACTGAGCATTTGCCCAAAACAAAATATGAGAAACATTTAGAACTGTGAGCCAAAGCTCAGTACATGCATTCGTGTATTGTTAAAAGATCTCTACATAAATTAGGTGGGCGCCCGCTTTGCAATTCATTTTAAGTTAAAACAGTGAATAAGATGAATGTAAGCTACAATCGCTAGCTATTAACTGATAACGAATCCCCTTGATGTTGTTACAATCTATGGATAGGTATACACCTGCCAAGCCGATCGGGAGACCTGGCCTGAAGCCGCATGGGTAACTAAAGGGCAATGCCCTATAACTGATAATTGACGGGGTCACTAATTATGTGACAAATCACTGAATAAACTGCTTCGTTGATGTAATAATCAAAACATTATAATTTTGATAAATACATGCTGATTTCTAAAGATACAGGTAATGAACGTACCTGAAGTCTTTAAAAGGCAATCTCACTTGATAATACTTATGCACAATGGGAAATGACAGACTTGGCCCCATTTGCACTTAAGAAATGTAGTTATAGGAAAATGCAGTTAGTAAACAACTTTCACTCACATAATTTGTCACTTTATGGAAATTGATTAATAAAATGGACATCCACAATTCAAATAATTCAATATAAGATAAGTTATGCTAAAATAATTTTGAACGATAAATAAGTTAGGGTCATTGAACTCGAAGTAAAACAAATTGAAGCAAAATAGACCAAAATGAAATAATTGAGTTGATAATGAAAGGACTTTAATGGATATAAATGGAATACGGGTTTTTGATGTTTCTAAAATGAATAATAAAAGACTTCATGCCAAGAGGGGTGTTGTGAGGTTCACAAAAGCTCATATAACTCTTGTTTACCCCGATAGACATCGATCTTGGCTCATTACTCTCCCGACTTCTCAAATTTCAATCTTATGCCCATATAACTCAGTTTAACAACCCATGTGAGCTTCTATACTTAATCAAAAGTTAAACTTACTAAAAATTGTAATTTCTTTGCAATATCCATAAATTATATAGAAAATCCTGATAATATTTTCAAATATCATGATTTCTTTCTTCCCTCATATTGCCGTTTGAAGGTCTACTTTAGAAAATCCATATCTATAACCCCCAACCTCTGATTAAGGTGTAAAACCCCATTACAAAAAGCTTAGGTCGTCCCATAACACTTTCATTCACAGTGCAAAATCAATTACCACAACATGGCCCTAAAATTGAGCTGAAACACAACTGTGCATAGGTCTACTATGTTTTGTGCAGTCTTAGCAAAACGGCCATAACTTTTTCCCCACAACTCAAAATGAAGTGATTAAATGGGTATTTGAAAGATAACTCATGGATCTGTCTAACAACCTAAATGACAATTTTTTGAAGGACCAAACATTACCAGTTTAATCTCAAAGAAATCCCTATTTTGGGTCTGTTCACAGCCCTAATGTTCTTGCTTTCAATTTAAGGAGGAATGTTTGTGTTCTTTTTATATAGGTTAAATCAAGCTTTGAGTACAACCCCACTCACTAAATCTCTAGATTGCCGACTCCTTTTTGAAGTGATGTATGATGCAAGCTATAACGTATTAGGGAGTAGTTTTAAGGTATAGGAACAAAAACAAGCTCTATACCATATGTTATGTAAGTCGAACATTGGATGTGGCCTAAGTTATTAACTATCCCACCGCAAAGGGACTTTTACTAGTAGCTTTGCGTTAGAGAAGTTTTAAACTTATTTAATTAACTTCTAGGTAACTATCTTTACCGATTCCATAATGTTGAAGCATCTCTTAAAAGAGAAGGATGTCAATCCCTGCATCATCAGATGGGTCCTTCTTTTGTAAGAGTTCAATATGGAGAAAGGTGACAAGGTTGGATTGAAAAATGTTGTCACTGATCATCTCTTGAGATAGATTTGGACTTACCCCTTCTTGTGCTCCAAAAAGAAGAACTATGGATGCCAATAAAACCAGCCTCTTTTAGAACTATAATGGGTGATGAAAATGGATTTTAGATGAGTATCAGGAGGGTGTACCAAAAACAGGTATTGGTACGGGTACTCGTATAGATGTAAGGTTCGTCTGCCCTCTATTTGTACCCACCCTATAAGATTCCCTTTAATTTAAACTAAAATAAAAAGTATCAAACTCATTTCTGCTTCAAGTGGAGGGGTGCACCAAGTTATTATCCAACTTTTCAAGGCTAAATGAAGTAATGTAAGTCCAATGTAAAAGGGAAAAAAAATCTAATCTAATGCTCTGTCTGTCACTTTCTATCTTAAACTATGATATCTTAGAAAATCTAATTTGTTTTATTAGCAATCTTTAACCAATTAAATGCAAGAAAAGGCCCTAGCTACAGTTCATGTTGTATTTTAATAAGAAATATGACGTAAAAGGTGAACCAAAACATCAAAGGGGTTTGTTCAAGGCCAAAGGTCAAATAGTCAAAGAAAGGTAAATTATCGATCTAAAAATGTTAATGTGTCAATACTCTTTTTCCAAATTAGCACAATATAACTAAGACTAAAACTTCCAAAGCAGCTTCTCTAGAAATCCCATTCCCATGTCGCAGCGCAGTACAGGAAAACAAAACATATTCAAATAAAGAGTTAAAGCTCGATAAAGGCCACTATTAATTGTCAAATACAATTTAAATTCATTTCAAACATTTGGAGTGAGAGCAAAATGATTTAAAATTTTGAAACACGTTCATTCTAATGACATCAGTTCTTTAAACTATCAATCTCGTTCCACTATTCAAGACCGTTAATAGGAATCACTTTTTTGCAAGTGACGCCCCTAATGGTCGCATGGCCTTCCGCCATAGTACCTCATGGGTCACCAAATATGTCTCATTGATGACTTAGTATAGACCCATCCATTATGGCACGCACCCAAACAACATGATGCTACCACCCGAGAATACTTGGTCAGTAGGGTCATAAGGAAAAGAGTCCACAACTTAAAAATTCGTAGTCAAATGGCTAATAGATCCATAAATTTCATAAGAGCAGGGGCGGGGGATACATTAAACAGCCAAGCCGTTGAGTCATTAGATCAACTTTAGTAGAAAGCAAAGTACATGAACATCAAGCTTACCTTTTGTCTTCCTTGATTGAGATGTTTCATTGGACCATTGATGGTCATTGAGAATCATCTCCTCAGCAACGTTTTGCACTTTATCAATGTTGTTGTTCATTAAAGCTCCTCCTATCGCTGCATTTGTGGTATGGGTGAGACCATTCACTTTTAAAAACCATAATGTGAGCACAACCTCAACATGTCCTTATAGCTCTCTTAAGTCTCACAAAGCCACTCATCTTTTCATGAAGAAAACGTATTATCTTGAATCCTCAAGTTTGCCTTTTTGCTTAAAGAGAAGTCTTTTGCTATAAAGCCTTTTGTGAGGTCCTCCAAAGTGGGGATGGATCTTATAGGCAAAGAGTTAATCCATGCCCTTAGTTTATCCCATTAGGAGAAAGGGAGTAAATGAAGCCAGATAGCATTTGTTGGGACTCCATTGATCTTCAAGTTGTCACAAAGCTCATAGAAGACTAGCAAAAAAGCTTGTTCAAATCTTCCATTGGAGCGCCACCAAACATAAATCATTCGACCATGGAGATAATGATAGGGTTGAGCTCAAAATTGTTGGCCTCCATTGAGGTGTAGTGATTCTAGAGTTATGTTCTTTGACTGCCGACGTGGTAAAGTCACGAAAGTGGCTTCCTCACATCATTTTTCAACATGATGGGATCTGTATGTGATAAAGCAACTGCTTCCGTCTTTTTCAACTTTGGTTATCTCCACCTTAGCTGGAAAGTTCTCTAATTACCAACCCTGGATCAAAGGCTGTTATGAAATTGGAGAATTGTGAACATGAGTAGAGATAAAACTATGCTAAACCAGGTGGTTAGAAATAAAAACAAAAACAAAGTGCATAGTCAAATCTTATGAAACACTGAATGTCAATATCTTAGCCCTGACAATAGTACCAAAAACATAATCTACTAAGGTGTCCAACTATCACTTAGTATATCAAGTGTCACTTCCATATAGACTATTTAAATTTAAGAGTTTTATACCTCCAAATATTGCTGAATGATTCAAGAATTTGAGATTTCGGTTAATTTGTAAACAAGATAAAAATTTACTCAGGATAAAACAATGGGGGTTTTTACATTGACATCCTTTGAACCACTGTGTACTAATTTTTTTTAACTCTAAAACTATTTGCATTAGTTTTTTTACCTTCTTCAACTTTTTCATAAACAATATTTAGCATCCAGATTCTGCAAATGCCTTTAGCTTTTTAATTTGTAAATTGCAAAATGGTATAGATAAAATAAAAAAAATCTTATAGAAATCTTCACAATGTGAAAATTTACACAAATTAGGAAAAATAAATTTGAAAAAATTTGATGAGGTTGCAAATTTATGGAATATAAGTGTCAACTACAGAAAATTAATAGGTCTCATGTGAAATAGAGCGCAGACAAAAAATTTGTGAACCCGATAACTATTAAATAATAAGAAAATAGAAAAAGTACAATTACAGAAATAAATACACAAAAAATATTTTATTGCATTTAATCTTTAAAAAAGAAACTCAAATCTAAAGTGGCTTCAATATTACAATTAAGAATTTTGGGTTCAATTACCAAGCTAACTATTCATAAAGTAGAAGATTTGGAACAGAGACAACGAAAGAAAATTTAAAAAATATATATATATTTTTTTAAATTTTTTTTCGAATTTCATAAATTTGTTGTTTAACTAGTGACTCAATGATTTTTGAACGGTTTAATTTTTCTTTGTTTGGTTAACCAATTGTTTGATTTCAATCTTAGATTTTGGCATACTTAGTGAGTGGTGGAGCAAGGAGTGGGGCCTAGACATAGTTATTCTTTATTCGTATTTTACAAAAAATTACTAATTCTAATAAATTATGATAATAAAATTTTGAAATATTTATTCGTTTTTCCAAGTGGAATTTATTTAATCGTTGTACTTTATCAGTCTTTATTAATTTTTGTAGTTCATGTTTCTATTTTGAAAAAAGTGACATTGAATTTCTTTATTTAGAATTTGTTTTTCTTAATTTTTAAAATCTTTTCCATTAAAATTTATCAAATTTTATGTCTAATTTATTTTTCTATTTTTTTGACTTGCTTGTTAGTTCGTGCTTATTTTAATAAGATTTTTATTTTCGCCCTTAAGTATTCATAACTTTAGAATTATAATAGTGAAGGGCATTTCGATATGGGGGTGTCAAATATTATTTTGTGAAAAGTTGAAGAAGTAAAAGGTAATGTAAATATATTGAGGTTCAAAAGCATTACTGCATAATACTCTAGGGAAGGTGGATGTGAAAAAAAAAAAAACATTGGAAACAAATATCTAGGGATTAGCTTCACCAAATGATTGGATCACTTTGACTAGTTGTGAAATGCTTCTTAATTAGTCTTTTCGTTTAAAGATTGATAGTCTAAACTATTACAAGTTTCTCTAAAAACGAAATGAGATATTGAATTAAATTGATTGTTTTTTCTCAAGGGTTTTCATCCAATTTATGCTCTCTAAGCACATTATCAATTTGGATCTCTCACTTGACAACTCTGTTTCTGGATTTCACACAATTCAGTCTAAGCCTAGCATTCCAATGTTAAATTTCAATTTTTAGTTTATCATTCAACAATCAACATCCAAGATCATACTAGCAAATGTCTAGTAGGCTCACACGTGAATTAAACTTCTAGGATTAGACTAAATCAAATCAATAAAGCTCAAAGATGATCAAGAGCAACTACTCAAAAGACAACATCATACAACTTGATAATTCTCTAGATAAAGAGAACTATTCACTCATGATTATTTTTAACATGACTAATATCATTTCAAAGATGAAGAAAAGTTTAATGTAAGAAAAAAAATAACAATAAAAGGATTTAAACATAAGGTTTGGTCTCTACTAGGCGTTGCTTGAACCGCTCGTCGCAAGCGTGACCTCTTGATCTTTAAATGTGACATCAAATTTGTACCAAATCTTCTTACTCTTACTCTAATCTGTTGTAATGGAAGAAAATGTGAAGAATTGATGCTACATGGATGCCTAATTTTGTGCCATTTGCATCCAAAACAAGATACTTCAAACATTAAAAGTGTCAGGGACCAACAGTCATAAGTACATCAAAGGCCACATCAGTCGTATAGAAATTCATGAGCAGATAGTCTGGGTTGGCTGCTGAATTTTTTTTGTCAAGGGGTGAGACTACACAGCTCATGTAGATACAATTTGCGGTACGAAGGGAGGGCGCCACAGCCTGTGTGCGCACATATGGATCGACATTGTACACAGTAAGGACTTTATTTCCAGCTCTAACCTCAACTTGCATCTGGTCTTTGGGCTAAGGATCTACAAAATCGCAAGTAAGACATCAAAACCGTGACCGTACAGCAGAAAAAGGATACAAATATACACATTCAACACCACAAATCCAAAAACTCAAGCACAAATTGCCCTGAAAAGTTGCTCATAAATGGCACTTATCAGGGTCATTGGCAAACGTTTCTTTACTCAAGAATTTGAAGGTCACCGGTTTGACAATCTTGCCTATCATTTAGGAAACTTTCTGAGTTCCATAAGTTTAAAGGGCATCAACTAGACTCGGCCACTTTCACCGATTATTCCCATCACTCTAGGTAAGACTGTAGAGAGTCGGTTTCATTTGCTTGACCCCCAAACTTGAGAAGTACTCACACAAGAATACGTAGCCTAGTACTCCTAGGATCTATTATAGACGGTATTTATAAAATAAAGGGACCATATTCTAGCTTCAAATTTTGAGTTAACTTCTTATCTGATTTTAAGGGTGTGTTTGTTAGAGTTGAAAATCAGTTTCCTAGAAAACTATTTTTCATGTAACATGATTTTTCATGTATAATGATTTTCAGTTTATATTTTCAGTTGTTTAGTAAAAGGGAAAATGAAATTTCTAAAAAATGAGTTTGATTATCAAAAAATGAACAAAAAAACTAAAAAGAGGCACATTAGTGAAAAATAAATATAAGTAAGATATTTAAAAAAATAAAAATTTATATTTTTGTTCTTTAGGGAATTATATTACAATATTGGTGTTATACAGATCAAAGTTGTGACAATATGTACATTTTTCAATTTTCTTGATTTTACCTACTGCCAACAATTTGATGCTAGCGACGCTTTCTCGATTTTCTACCTTCCGATAGGAATCCAAACAAAGAAGAGGAAAGACCTGGTGATTTCTCTATCTTCTTAACTCTAACGATAAATTGCAGAGCGTTTCGGATTTTGATGAAATCATGGTTGGTAGATTCACTGACATCAATATCGATATTGGTATCGGGATGATACAATTTCATTAATCTTTAGTATGCTGCCTTAATATTCGAATTATATATCACTGCCTTAATCTTCGAACCATATGTCGAAAAAATAGACACGGAAGATGAAAATAATGAGAAACCGTGTGAGCGCCAAAGAAATGTAAAATCAACTTACACTCCATTCAAAGTGAAAATATTTTCCTTCATTCTAATGAAAATGATTTTTCCTGAAAGCAAATTTACCGTCCTTATTTTACCAAACATTGTAAAACAAGAAAATTATTTTTCAGAAAAATGATTTTCACCAATACCAAACACACCATAAATGAAAATTTTCAGTTTCAAATTGTTTAATTTTATATCACAAAACATTCTATTTAGTTTTATTACCTTTTGACTTATTATGGCTGTTATACTTTTTGTTTTCTTTCTATATTCATTTATTTTTTTAATTTTACTTACATCAATGTTGACTTTTTGAAATGCGCTCCACTTGATTAAAAAAAAATAATATTACCTCCACTCGAAATCGGGACCGATGGTTAATGCTTAGCGACTCACAGAGTCCAAATGAATCAAATTGAAGTATTCTTTTTCGTATGGCTATTGATCGTACCATTGGATTTCGCAAACCCAACCGGTTGGTGCAATAAATAGGAAAGCTTTATTGACCGGTAGCTTTATTTGGAATCATTTTGAGCGCGTGTAATGGTGTTCCAATATAGTAAGTTTATATAGATATATATATTTTTCAGATCGGATGGATGGATGTTACATTTGTATTCATATTTTAGGCCAATTACATTGTTTCCATAGTTTCTGCTTAAGCCAACGAATTGGGGGGGGGGGGGGGGCACAGTTCAGAGCAAAGAGCGTGCAAGCCACCGGGAGAGCCTTTGACTGTTAGAAGTGAAGCCTGAGATGTAGTATTCTTGTGTGATTATATATTAGATATCATATTTGATTTTCTCGTCTCTCGTTACATTACAATTGTGCCGTACTCTTCTTTGTGACTTCTATGAACCCCAAAAAAAAAAACACACACAGACCTATTATTATTCTAATTTTGATCCAAACCATTTCAATTGAATATCCTGCTATGACTTCATTTTCTTTTCCTTTTTTTTGATTAAGACTTTCAGAGCCTCTCTGCTTTAACAAAAATTTGGGTTCGAGTTGAATTTGGCCCGCACAAATCGGAAAATGTCAAAGTTCAAACAAGAAATTAACGTCAAATTTTCGGGTTTTTCAGGATGGTACAGTTTGGGCAAGGTTAAAACTGGGTCAAAATTAGGTTCAAACAATAAAAATATGAAAAAGTTGTGTTAGACGAAAAAATTATGATTGTATCCAATTTTTCGCGAGTTAGACAAATTTAGGTATTTGAGTCGGACAATTCTTTCTAGAGCTAGAGCTAATAATCTAGCTCATGCAAAACAATTCAGGCCAAATTTGCTAGTTCACTCATTGGTTATGACACACCATTTGATATTTAACATAAGATTACATCCCAAAACAATTCAGACCAAATTTGTTGGTTCACACATTGGTTATGACATAGCATTTCATATTTAACACAAGATCACGTCCCTAAACAATTCAGACCAAATTTGTTGGTTCACACATTGGTCATGGCGTAGCATTTCATATTTAACGTAAGATTACATCCATGTAAATTATAGTTAATTTGACCTTAGTAATGGAACCTAAATCAGTGCTAGTTATTCTGATGAAGTCTCTTAGAAATAACTAGTTTGGCGTGCGGCAAACATGGCGGTGAGTGTAATGTAATAAAATTGTTGGTGGCAATAAGAAAGTGTATGGAAATAGTTTTTGTTGGCAAAGTATGGTAACATTGTAAGAAAATGTAATTTTAGAGTTAATATGAGTTGAAAATAAGTCAAATGCAATTTGTTGACCTATTTGCAAAACTAAAACTGATTTGGGAAAAGCACAGATGTTGCCCTTTGGGCCTAGCTCTAGGGTTTGCCTAATCAATTAGGCCCACACGCAGGCCAAGAGGCCTAAGTAATGTCAGCCTATACTCACCTACAAGCCCACACTCCAGGGGGCCCAGGACGTAACCCTAGAGGCCTTCTTAAGGTCCAGTGACCCTAGGACCGGCTACAACGCACCAGCCGTGGGCACTTCTACGCCACCTGCGGTTGAGGATGCCAGTGAGAATTCTAGGGCAAGTCCTCGGCCAGAGGGAGCCTTGCAACAAGCACCTCAAGTTTACGTCACAGTAGACGCACTCAAAGGGCTCATGTCCACCATGGCGGACACTATCATGAAGTAGGTCACCGAGCAAGTCCAGAGGGCTCTGGAGATGACCGACACAAGAAACCCTTCCAACCCTCTTGGGCACCTTACACCGCGGGCAGGCTCCCCCCGCCGGAAGGAACCAGTATCCCTACGCTCATATGACCACGCCCGTGTAGGCATGTGATCGTACAAGACCCACCGCCTCCAAGACGAGCGTCAGAAAGACCGTACCACACTTGATGTCGCTTGTCGATCCAAGCGTGAATGCATCGTAGCTTCCGGTATCGCCTCAACTCCTTACGCCACTCACTCGCAGCGGTTCGGTTGGGTTGAGGAGCAGGAACAGACCTCCCGGCTCATGCGGGATAAGTCACACGGTCGTCGCCATAGTCCGGAGCGTCGCAGTAACCAAGACCGAGCGCGGAGTCCACCGGTGAGGGAAGCATGCGGCCAGGAGTTTCGCATGAGAGACCGCTCCCCGCATCGCGGATTACGGCCCATCCTGGACACGAGAAGTCCTTCGGTGGTGGAGGTCGAACGACACCTTGGTACTCCCATCAAAGTATCCGGAACGGCAGCCCGCTTGGCCGTCCCCTCTTTTTCGACCCCTTTCTGCCCCGAAATCGTAAACGCCCCAAGATGCGGAAAAGTGAGGATGCCAATGGTTGATCTATACAATGGAACCGGAGACCCAGAAGAGCACTTGGGGGTCTACAAAGCTCAGATGTATGTCCAGGACGTGGACGATGCCTCTTATTGCCGTTACTTCCCTGCCACCTTAAAGGGGGTAGCACAATCTTTGTTTAATGGCCTACCCCCGGGGAGCATAGCCTGTTTTCAGGATCTGGCCGATAAATTCGTTGGTCAGTTTATTGTGAGTCGCAAAGAACGGCGGACTAGTATCCACTTATCGAAAATCAAGCAGGGGCCGCAGGAATCCCTTGCCGAGTTCGTCAGACGATTCCATCAGGAGGCGGTACTAATCCCGGAATTGGAAGATGGTGTAGCCTACACCTCTTTTCTGAACGGCATTAAGAGCGGACGTTTTAAGTTCTCCTTGGCGGAACAGAAAGAAACTACGCTCGCGGAAGCCTTGAGGAAAGCTGAGGACTTCATTCGGGCCACTGAAATCTGCGATAAGGGTCCGGACAACCCCAAGAAGGCAAAGGCTCCGGGGGATAGAGGTTTTACTCGTGGTGAAGGGAATCCCGTTCCCCGGGACAGAAGGCAGCCGGCGGAGGCTCTGGACGCCCGATTCACCAGTGATGCCAGAAATATCCTCATGGAGGTACGAGCGCATCCGATCCTACGTCGACCGCCTCCGATGACCATGGCCCCCCGCTCGCAGAACGCGCAAAAATATTATGAATTCCACGAACAGAACGGCCACACCACGACCGAATGTAGAGAGTTGAAAAAGGCTCTCCATGAGCTTGCTAATAAGGGGCAAATCGATCGCTTTCTAAAGAAGGGGTCGCGCTTCCTTCGGCAGGAACAGAACGCCGAGCCACCTCAGCCGCGGGAAGACGAGTGTTCAACGGAAATTGTGGCAACTATCGCAGGCGGCCACTTGACGAATCTAACGCGGTCGGCATAGAAGGCACAGCTTAGGGGCGCACAATAGGTGCTGACCATGGAACAGGGGCCCGACCTCACGGCACCCTCCATGGTCTTTGGGGGTAAGGATGCCCCGTGACTAGCCACCCCGCACAACGACCCATTAGTGGTTGAAATGAAGATCGCAAATGCGGTCATGCGTCGAATCCTTGTAGACACTGGCAGCTCCGTGGACATCATAACGTGGGAATGCCTTCAAAAGCTTTCCCACCCAGGGCGCAAGATTGTTCCCATGACGAATCCTGTTTTGGGGTTTGGAGGACAAGAGGTGAATCCTGCTAGAACCATTCGCCTCCCGGTGTGATTCGGAGACAAGACCCGTTTCAGAAGTTTGGAAATCGATTTTCTTGTGGTCGATGTGCCCACGGCGTACAATGTAATCCTCAGACGGCCCACGCTCCATAGGGTTAAGGCCGTAGTCACACCATATCTTCTCCAGCTCCAGTTCGAGACAGACGACGGGGCCATAGGAGAGCTCTGGGGGGATCAGCGAACGACACGAGAGTGTTACTTGGTCAGCATAAAACCCCTCATTGAAAGACCCAGCGACCGCGAGGCCAAAGGACCACTCATAACGGCAAAGAGGGCGAAGGAAGGTCCTGCCACAAGGGGTCCCGAGACCTTGGTAATTCACTCCGTCTCCCCTAAACCTCCGCAATTTTGGCCAGAAGTTGAAGACGCAGTGGAACACATACACCTGGAGGAAGAGCGGCCAGAGCGCACGGTACAACTGGGGCACGACATTGCAACCCCGGAACGTCAACCCCTTGTCTACCTCCTACAAGAATTCAAGGACATTTTCGCTTTTGGCCCCGTTGAGATGCCCGGCATAGCCGCCACTGTAATGGAGCACCACTTGAATGCCAATCCTAGGCACAAGCCGTTCGTTCAGAAGAAGCGACACATGGGCCCCGACCGCGCGGCCGCGGCAAACACAGAGGTCCAGAAGCTGCTGGAGGCCGGCTTTATCTGAGAGTGCCAGTACCCAAAATGGGTCTCGAATGTAGTACTGGTAAAAAAGCCCAACGGGGCATGGAGAATGTGTGTGGATTTCACGGACTTGAATAAGGCCTGCCCAAAGGATAGTTACCCTCTGCCAAAGATCGACAAATTGGTGGACGCTACGGCCAGACACGCCCTGCTCAGCTTCATGGATGCCTTCTCGGGGTACCACCAAATACCCCTCTGCCCCGAAGACCAGGAAAAGATGATGTTCATAACCGACCGGGGCCTCTATTGCTATAAAGTCATGCCTTTTGGTCTAAAGAATGCAGGGGCCACTTATTAGCGCCTCGTTAACAAGCTATTCGAACCACTCATCGGACGGACCATGAAAGTATATGTGGATGACATGATCGTCAAGAGCAAATTCCAGAGCGACCACCAAGCCGATTTACGGAAAACGTTCGACATTCTCCGAGTGTTCAATATGAAACTCAACCCGAAGAAGTGCGTCTTTGGGGTTCGGTCAGGAAAGTTTCTTGGCTTCATGTTCAGTCATTGCGGCATAGAAGGAAACCCGGACAAGGCTCAGGCCGTCCTGGACATGCAACCCCCCAGAACCATACAGGAAGTTCAGCGCCTCACAGGTTGTGTGGCTGCCATCGAACGTTTCATGTCTCGCTCGGCCGACAGGTGCAAGCCTTTCTTCCGTGTCCTACGCCGGCGGGACAATTTCCAATGGGATGAGAAGGCCGACGAGGCCTTTCAAGCGCTAAAGTCGTACTTAGCTCGACTACCACAGATTGCTAGTCCTGTGGAGGGAGAAGTTTTCATTTTGTATTTGGCCGTGTCGGAACATGCGGTCAGCGCGGTCCTTGTGGGTGAGCGAGCACAGGAGCAGGTATCAGTGTATTACGTAAGCCATGCCTTAGCCGGCGCAGAAATGAACTACCCCCTCATTGAAAAGTTCGCCTATGCCTTGGTGATGGCAAGTTGGAAGTTGCGGCCTTACTTCAAAGCCCATAAAATCTGGATCCTAACCAACCAACCCCTCAGAAGCGTCCATCAGAGGTTGGATGCCTCGGGCCGCCTCTTGAAATGGGTTGTGGAGCTCTTGCGTTACGACTTGGCCTTCGAGCCACGGCGAGCCATTAAGGCGCAGGCGTTGGCTTACTTCTTCGCCGAATGTAAGGCACCTATGGAGGAAGTCCCCCAACCGCGCCCATGGAGCTTGTACGTAGACGGCTCGTCCACTAAGGATGGAAGTGGGGTCGGTCTCATTGTGGAAAGCCCCTCTGGAGCACGTCACGAGCACGCCCTCAAGTTCATGTTCAAGGCGTCCAATAATGAGGCCGAATATGAAGCCCTCATTGCGGGAATAGAACTCTGTCACACTGCAGGGGCTGATCACATCCAGGCATTCTCTGACTCGCAACTCGTCGTTAGTCAGCTCAATGGAGCTTACGAAGCAAAGGACGAGGTTATGGTCGCATACGTCAGGAGGGTTCGTGAGGCGACCAAGCTGCTCAGGCACTTTTCCATAATGCATATCTCCCGCTCGGAGAACTAGTAGGCAGATGCCCTGTCCAAACTAGCGAGCTCTTCCAATGATGGCCGACCAAAGAACATTCAATGGGAAACTCTGATGGGAAGGAGCATCGACTTGCATGAGGTGGCGTGGCTGGACCGGAGCCCTACGTGGATGGAACCTATTCGCGCATATCTCGCTGATGGCACGTTACCCACAGATACCAAAGAAGCAGAGAAGATCAGGAGGCGGTCAAATTGGTTCGTATTGTACGAAGGAATTGTCTACAAGCGTTCCTTTGCCCGACCTCTTCTGCGATGCGTACTCCCAGCGAAGGGAAAGCAGATTCTGGAGGAATTACATCAGGGCGTCTGTAGTTCACACCTCGGCGGGCGGGCGCTCGCCGTGACGACTCTCCGCACCGGCTACTACTGGCCTAGCTTACGGGAAGATGCAATGACGCTAGTCCGGACTTGTGACAAGTGTCAACGGTTCGCGCCTGTCCAACGAGTCCCCTCCACTCTCATGACACCAATAGTCAGCCCATTACCGTTCGCCACCTAGGGCATGGACATCCTTGGACCCTTTCCTAAGGCCACGGGCCAGCGCAAATATCTCTTTGTGGCTATAGACTACTTCACCAAGTGGATCGAGGTTGAGGTCGTCGCCTCTATCACCATTGCAGAAGTGCGAAAGTTTATCTGGCGAAATATTATCACTAGATTCGGCATCCCCCGCACAATGATCTTTGGCAACGGCCGACAATTCGATACCAGTACTCTTATTGATTATCTCAGTAGCTTGGGGTGTCAGGCTCGCTTCACGGCCGTGGCGCATCCCCAGACCAATGGTCAGGTAGAGGCAGCTAATAAATCAATCCTCCATGGTATATAGAAAAAACTCGATGACGCCAAGGGTAACTGGGCAGACGAGCTGCACGGCGTCTTGTGGAACCTTCGCACCACTGAAAAAACAGCCACGGGAGAAACTCCGTTTATGCTCACATACGGCTCTGAAGCCGTCCTTCCCGTGAAAGTAGCCCTCCACACTCACCGGCTCACCACCTTTCAAGAAGCAGCAAACAATGCAGCACTACGAGAGGCTCGGGACCTCCTCCCCCCTATCCGCGGTGACTCCTTGCTCCGAGAGGCCCTCTATAAACTCCGAATAGCACGATTACACAATCGCACCGTCAAGATGACACCTATCCGCGTCTCGAATTTGGTACTCCGGTGACGGCCAATTGGGAAGGGCCCTATATGGTTGTCTCGCAAATTCGTCCCGGCACATTTTGGCTGGAAACCCTTCACGGCACCCCTGTTCCTCGGGCATGGCATAGCAACAACTTAAGGAAATATCACGTTTAAGCTGTAATTACTCACATTTGTGCTCCTTGAGAAATGAGTATTTTTGCCGTTTTCCTTGCATCCAGTGTCTTCAGCACGACCAAAGTGCCGGTCGCTACGCTCTTCGTCCATCCAGGGGCTAAGGGCCCTTGAGCACGGCCAAAGTGCTGGTCGCTACGCTCCTAGTCCCTCAAGGGGCTAAGGGCCCTCGAGCACGGCCTTACGGCTGGTCGCTACGCTCTTAGTTCCTCCAGGGGCTAAGGGCCCTTGAGCACGGCCAAAGTGCCGGTCGCTACGCTCTTAGTCCCTCCAGGGGCTAAGGGCCCTCGAGCACGGCCTTACGGCCGGTCGTTACGCGCTTAGTCCCTCAAGGGGCTAAGGGCCCTTGAGCACGACCTTAGTACCGGTCGCTACGCTCTTAGTCCCTCCAGGGCTAAGGGCCCTTGAGCACGACCTTAGTGTCGGTCGCTACACTCTTAGTCCCTCTAGAGGCTAAGGGCCCTCGAGCACGGCCTTACGGCCGGTCGCTACGCTCTTAGTCCCTCTAGGGGCTAAGGGCCCTTGAGCACGACCCTAGTGTCGGTCGCTACGCTCTTAGTCCCTCTAGGGGCTAAGGGCCCTTGAGCACGACTCTAGTGCCGGTCGTTACGCTCTTAGTCCCTTTGGGGGCTAAGTGCCCTTGAGCACGACCTTATGGCCAGTCACTAAGCTCTTAGTCCCTCAAGGGGCTAAGGACCCTTGAGCACGGCCAACAGGCCGGTCGCTCCGAGCCGCTATGACCTTAGTCCATTACGCACGACTTTACGCCTAACCGCTACAAACCCCGATCGCACGCCTTGTCCTTTCGTTTAAGGGCCACCCTCATACAAGTAAGTAAAAACCGAGGCATACACAAACAAAAGGCCAAGGGAGGCATATCCTT
Organism: Selenicereus undatus; assembly: GCA_017589665.1. NCBI lineage: Eukaryota > Viridiplantae > Streptophyta > Magnoliopsida > Caryophyllales > Cactaceae > Selenicereus > Selenicereus undatus. The sequence goes on from JACYFF010031955.1 coordinate 79,151,099, forward strand.
TCATTAAAACAAATGTCATTTACAAGCCAGTATGAAGGCAATTCAAACACAACAAGGGGCAAAATATAGACAATGGGATGCTGGCTATGCATCAGGCTCGTTCTTGTTTGTCAGCTCCTCTTCGGACAGACCGGGTGGCTCCAGAGGATGGGTGGTCTCATCAGCAGTGGCCTCTCCCTCAGAAGGACGGACGAACTCCACTTCGTCCGGATCGCGACCCTCCGCAATGGCCCGCTCGCGCTCATCAACGTATTTCAGATAAGCTTCGAAGTAACGGTCATCGCCAAATTCCCCCGTGAGAGTTAGCAAAACTTTGCGGAGATAGGCCAAGGTATCAAAATGGCCCTGCTGATAGCCCCGCTCCTGTGCTTTGACCGTCTCAGCTACGACCTGTTCCAGCTTCTGCTGCACCTCCTTCTTTGCAGCCTCGTAGGCCGCGAGGTCCAATTGAAGCCGTTCACAGCGCCGTTAATATCTGGATACCGTCCCCTCTAGGCGTCGGCATTTGGCTACGACCTTGACGCCTCGGGCAAAAGCCTCCGCCATGCCAATCTCCTCCCCGGATACAGGCGGCGGATCCGGGACACCAGGAGTCGACAGATCCCATGACTTAACGATGTCTTGAACAAGGGAAAGGCGGATGCAAGGGTCGACCTTGATGAAGCTGCCTGAGGGGCGAGAAAACCGAGGGGTAGCGCCGGTCAAAGTCGCGGCAGAAGTGCCGGTGGTTCGAGGAGGGGTGTGGCGTCTCTGCTCGGTAGCAGCCCGCTCCCCAGAAGATCGGCTTGCCGACTGAGCAGTGACTTCATTACCAATCTCCCCGATCGCCTCCTCGGTTCTCGGCTTCTTACGCGGTGGAGGTAGGCTCACGGTAGGCCTCCTCCTGCGGGGTCCAAGGGAAGGCACCTGCAAAAGCTAAAGTTAATCTCCCATGAACACGATGGCAACCAACGTAGGGGGTCAGATATTCTACCTTCCTAGCCTGCTGGACAACGGCAAGCTGTCTCTCTTCTTCCCTCCTGCGCTCGGCGGCAGCAACTACCTGCTCGGCTGTCGCATCCCCGGTCTCGAAGACTGTCAGCCTGGCCCTCACTTGATCTGCATGAAGATGAACAGGTCAGGTCAGCACAAAACGTGTAACTAAAAAACGTCGGGACAACTGAGTACCCTTTGTAAAATTTTTAAGGATCAGAAGGCCGGCCGCGGCAAGAAAGAAGTCATTAGCAAAAAATTTTAATTTCGGCAGCCAGTTCAATGGCTCCCGGTCACTAGACTTGGTCCTCCTATTCTCTGGACCCCTCACGGCCTCAATCGCCTGGCTCATAAATCTTGGGATGGGCCGAGGGCGATCAACTTCATGGATGTAGAACATGAAGTAACGAGCAGTTTGTCACTCCTTGGCTGTGGGCTCCCCAAATGTATTTCGAATCGGTTTTCCTTCATTCCAGTCTGGGACGTCGCCCCAGCGCGACGCCCGGCATAGGAACAATAAGTCTTATTTCCAATATCTCACTTTGGATTTCTTCTCGATGGCTGTCATATAGCCCGGTCGATTATTGAAACAGTACCATCCCAAGTCCCCGGTCTCTTTGGGGGCCCTCTGGACCGTGTGCACCAGACTGAACGCACGCGCCGAGCAGGTTAGACCACGCAGTTCACACGTGGCCACAAATGAGCAGATGTTGTGACAAGATGAAGGCACAATTTGAGCGGGCGCTAACTCGTACTTAGTAAGAATCTCCTTGATCACCGGATGTAGTGGAAACCGTAGGCCATAGTCTAGGATCGTTCTATACACCGCTATACAATTGGCCGGCGGCTCATTCACTGTGTCGTCCGACTCGGGCATTACGAACGAGTACTCGGCCGACAGGAGGTACTGTTTGTCAAGCGCCGATTTCTTGAGTTTGGAAATCACTCTTGGGTTGGGGAAGTGACTTCCCGATCCATCTTGCAGGTCCGAACGGGTAGGAGCCCCGGGAAACTCCAGCCCTTCGGCCTCAATCTCGGTTATGGGCGGCGCACGACCTCTCCGGGAGCTCCCGAACCGCCCGGACCTGTTGACCCGGAAGAGGAGCTTGTCGATGCTTCCTCGGATGAAGAGCGGCACCCCGAGGCCGCACTAGATGAACCAGGCCGAGATGACGTGCTAGAACTGGAGGAGGAAACCTGGGCCTCCACATTGGATTGAGGAAGAGGTGTACAAACATTACCTATCGAGCCCTCAGCCAGCAGCTCGTTTGGAGTCCAGATGCGCGGAGTCAACTTTGTCTTCGCCATGCCGCGGACCTAGAAGTCGGGCACAAAATTAGCAATGGTAACCTCCCAAGGATACGTCACAGTCACATCGGGGCTCAGAATACTAGGGGTAGAGGAATACTCACAACTGGACCACGAGGGCGTGCCCGGTTCAAAAAGGGGTACGGCATAAGGAACCTTTTTCGGCTCACTTGGCTTATTCTTTCGAGGGAGTCCAGCCACCACACGACCATCAATAAAGGCCGGGAGGTTGGGGAGTTGCGGATGCCGGCCCTCTATGAGGGGGCCAACCTGCTCCTCGGAGACGCCCCCACTAGATGAGCAAGATGACATAACATACAAAGAATGTGGCGAAAGGGGCGAGCGTGTACCTGTGGATGTCGAGGAAGCAGAGATTTAGTTGGAAGCAGCCAGGCAACCTGGGAAGGAAGAGGAAGAAGGATGTCAGAGCCTCTCTCTCTCTAGAATCTTTTTCTCTCTCTAAAGGGTAGCAAAAGTATGGCACGAATGATCAAGACGCTAAGGAGCTCATCCTTATATAGAGCCAAGAGGCGGTTCCCATACCCCAATGCACCTCGACAATCGCGCCTCCCCAAAATGAGTGCCACGTGGGCCCCAGGATAGGCCACGTCACCAATGAAGTGGAAAATTAAGCTAGCCAGGCATTAGGCTTCAAGAAGCCCCTCAGGGGGCTAGGTCTCCTTGAGCACGGCACCAGGGCCTAAGTGCCGGTCGTTACGGCCAAGTCCCCGTAGGGGCTAAGTGCCCTCGAGCATGGCCTATGTGCCGGTCCCTGTGACCTGGTTCCTCCTGGGGCTAGGCGCCTCTGAGCACGGCCAAAGCGTCAATCGCTACGGCCAAGTCCCCGTGGGGGCTAGGCGACACAGAGCACGGCCTATGTGCTGGTCGCTACGGCCCTAGTCCCTCTAGGGGTTATGGGCCCCTAAGCATGGCCTATGTGCCGGTCCCTGTGACCTGGTTCCTCCTGGGGCTAGGCGCCTCTGAGCACGGCCAAAGCGCCGGTCGCTACGGCCAAGTCCTCGTGGGGTTAGGCGCCACAGAGCACGGCCTATGTCCCGGTCACTACGGCCTTAGTCCCTCTAGGGGTTGAGGGCCCCTAAGCACGGCGTATGTGTCGGTCCTTGTGGCCTGGTTCCTCCTTGAGCTAGGCGCCTCTGAGCACGGCCTATGTACTGGTTGTTGCGGTCTTAGTCCCTCTGGGGGCTAAGGTCCCTTGAGCACGGCTTAAGTGCCGGTCGCTGCGACCCTGTCCCTGTGGGGGCTAGGCGCCCTTGAGCACGGCCTAAGTGTCGGTCGCTGTGGCCTAGTTCCTGTGGAGCTAAGCGTCCTCGAGCACGACCAAGGTGCCGGTTGCTACGGCCAAGTCCGCGTGGGGCTAGGCGCCATAGAGCACGGCCTATGTGCCGGCCGCTATGTCCTAATCCCTCCTGGAGCTAGATACCCCGGAGCACGGCCTTATGGCCGTGCGCTATGGCCTAGTCCGTAAGGGGGCTAAGCGCCCTTGAGGACGGCCTCAGCGTCGGTCGCTATGTCTCAGTCCCTCTGGGGACTAAACGCCCCTGAGCACGGCCTAATTGTCGGTCGCTACGACCTTAGTCCCTCTAGGGACTGGGGGCCCCTAAGCACGACTTGAGGGCCCGACAGACGGAACACCAAATACCTATGCGGAAAAAAAAAACAGGGCTTCATTACATGAAGGTTCCTTTCAAGCGTCTTGAAGGGCGCACATTCGTACAAAAGAAAGACTGTTAAGCTTCCTCCTTATCACTAGAAGGGGCAGGGGGCCGCCTAAGTCAGAAACTCCTCCCTGGCCGTCGGCGGCATCTGAGACTTTTATCTCGTCAGCCGGACGATTCTGTTGAGCTGCCCTCAAAGTATCGTCCATACAGTATATTCACCTCTCAAAGGATGACCACCTTAGGTCCATGAGCACAGACATCATCTCGTCCCCTGTGAACTCATGAGCCGCGCCCAGCTCGATGGCGTCGTTCAGCAGCATCGCGTAGAAGGTCGCCTAAACCATTTCGGGGAGTCCATGCTCCGCCGCGGCAATTTCAGCCTCGGATAAGGAGAAACCTGGGCATAGTCCAGGAAAATCCTCGGGGAGAGGGCGAAGGGGGCGTGATGCGTTCCTTCGGTGCCATCCGAGCGTCTCTCTCAAGAAGAGTGCCATCTCCCTGGTGCTGCGGATGAGAGGGAAGGCCATGATTTCTCAAGAAGATGGTTTGTTTGCTCTTCAAAGATTACACTCAACCATCTTCTCCAAAAGAACAGCGGGGTATTTATAAGGGAGTAAAACGGCCATGAAGGTCGATAGAGGCTATGGGAAAGTACATTCCCACAGTCACCTTTTATATTAGACCGCAACAGTTTGGTGCATGTGTAACTCTCAACCCGTAACACGCGCGTCTTTTTGCGACAGTCTCGGCAACCGTCTAACCTATGGGTGCAATTCCCCGTAATCCCTGGCTGAGGGGCGGGTGGCAATCATGTGCCTATCTCGCTCCATCATATATTAGTGAGCAGAATTGCCAAGACGATAAAACCCCTGCATCAACGTCTCACCTGAATATCTGCCAGGCTCAACGCTCAGGTAAGATGTGAGGGGCTAAGTGATTTGGGAAAAGCACAGATGTTGCCCTTTGGGCCTAGCTCTGGGGTTTGCCTAATCAATTAGGCCCACACGCAGGCCAAGAGGCCTGAGTAATGTCAGTCGATACTCACTTGCAGGCCCACACTCCATGGGGCCCAGGACGTAACCCTAGAGGCCTTCTTAGAGCCCAGTGACCCTAGGACCGGCTACTTATTCGGCCTATACCAGTGAAATTACCATTTTACCCTTTTTACCCAAATGGGGGTTATAAATAGTGGCCTACCTTCTTGGGAAAAGGGGAGAAAGAGAACAGTAAGAAGATTGACTCTAACATTTACGCTTTTTGGAAGCAGACAACTGACTTGACCGCCGGAGAGGCGTTCCCCGAACCACATCCCGGGGTTGGCCTTTTTTGCAGGTCGGAGCATAAAGAGACGAGGAGGACGTTGTGTTGATCGCCAGCTATCGGATAAACCCGTTCTTTCGCCCCCATCATCACCACAACACAGATTCCCGGTGGAATCAAAAACCAATTCTCTTATAGATCAATTTTTAAGACAATCCCAATTCATTAAACAGGGGTCATCCTTGGGAGACGGGTGATAAGTTTCCTTCATTCACAAAAATTTAAGTCTTCCATGTTCCTTTGAAATTTATCTAACTTGACGACCATTATTTACCGCCAACTACTCAAGCACTTTTGCTCCACGTTTCAAAGCACACAATTATACATCCTTGTTGCGATAGAAGTGCTAGAAAATTCCACGAGAAAAGGTTTTTTTAGGGGGAGAGGGACTGGTTTAGTATCAAACAAAGGACTCCACCCTATGTGAATATGTAACTGAACATCTAAACAAACTTATAATAATATAGCCCTGACATAAATTGTGAGAGTAGAAGATTTAGCAAGTAAAACATCAGCGAGTCAAAAGTCATATCCCTATCAGTCATTTCCAAAACAAATGCTATCAAGAGCACTAATCGTAAAATCGTAAAAATTCATATTTATAATTTTCAAAGAAATAATTAAAGCGATATTTAATTTTGACAATATATTGTTTAATCGCTTGAGCTCTTAGGTAGCAATTTAGTGTGGGGCCTTTGTACAAATTAGGACTTTGGGCTACACCCAAAAAATCTCTTATCCTTGACCCAACCCAAAGCTTTTAATAATGAAAATAATAAAATTTTATTTAATAAAATTTAGATTTTTTTAATTCTTTCACCTTCTTTCCTGGTTTGAATTAAAAATTTAAATTCTTCCAATAGCTTGGGAGAAAGATGTAAAGGAAAAAATAATCTCAAAATCCATCAATCAGTGAAAATAACTCAAAATAACTCCACCGCTTTCCTCTTTTGTCGTGAGGACAAGTAAAAAAGAAAATTGGATCTTTCTAACATGAACCCCCTCCCCCAAAATCTCACGTCATTCTCTCACTACGCTCCCCCTCTCTCATTCTTTTGCCCAACCACCACCACCACTGCCGCCACCACTGCTGCATTGCTTCCACCATTGCCATCATCTAAGCACTCCCAGCGTACCCCCTTTTTCCTCTTGTTTGGTTCCATTTGTGAGTGGATGCATACTTGGGGTTTTCTCTAAACCCTTCAATTTTGATGAAGTGATTTTGATTCAACCTTTTAAACCTTGATTAACATTCTAACATGAGGGGTGTTTAGTAAACAACTTTTTAGAGCGTTTTTTTTACCAAAATTAGTTGTTTGACCTAGTTAAAAAGCTAATTTAGGTATTTTGTGAAATAGCTTTTTGGAAGAATTTTTGGGCTCCGAAAACCTAATGTGGAAAAGCTAATTGGATGAGCTTTTCTAGAAGAGCTCTTTGGAGAATTAAATTTTTGTCTCACAACTTTGTTAGAAACATCTATCTTCGCCAAAGAGTTTCTCTACAAACAGTCAATTTATATAGCTAATACAAACAGCTAATTCAAATAGATAACAACTGATAGCTAATAAAGATAGCTAGTAGCTAACAGCTAATAGTTCTTTGCCAAACAAGACCATCTTCTTTTAAATGAAAATTTCAAATTTGGAGTTGTTTTTAAGGACAAACTCCTCTTGAACATCCATTCTAACCTTAAAAGGTATCCCTATATTTCTCATTCCTCCATCCATATGTTGGGCTTTGTTAGGGTTTTTTGAAATTTATTAGTACTAGTGAATAATAGGGGATGATTTAAGATTGATTATATGGAATGTAATGGTTGAATGAGATGACATCATTCATGCAATATAGCATAGCCAAGACTAGAAATTGGACCAACACTGGCCTATTTTTGATGAATATCTAGAATTTTTAGCAAAATATCTAAAGATTTTTAGAGAAAATATATGGGAGTTTTAGCAAAATATCCAAAGATTTTCAGAGAAAATATCTAAAGATTTTTAACAAAACATCTAAAGATTTTCAGAGAAAATATATGGGATTTTTAGCAAATATCTAAAGATTTTTAGCAAAAATATGTGAGATTTTTAGGAAAATATCTTAGTTTTTTTGGGGGCACTATATATAACCCCTCCCCCCATTTTTCATTTTGGCGCACCCCCTTATATCTTCGTGCCATGCCAAGGGGGGTCGCCAGCTTACTTCTTTCACTTAATTTAAAAAAAAGGAAAAAGCCACTTTCATCATCGCCAAGCTGTAAATAATTATTTTTACAAGAAAGATATATACCTTCCAGATACATTTACTGTTTGTGGCCTTCAAAAGATCACATGTTTTTGATAAATACCAAGTCTCATAAAATATAATTATTTAATGAATCATTTTCAAGTATTGTTTTACCACATAATCAAGTGGAGTCACCAGTTATCAATTATTAGGGCTTACACTTTTTAGTTCACCTACGCGGCCTCAGGTTAGCCAAACCAATCAGTTTGACAAGTGTAAACCTACTCAATGATAGCAATATACATATGAGCTCATCAGTTGGGTTCCACTTTTAGATAACAATCAATAACAGTTTTAATATAATTCTCTCTCTCCCTGATTTCGAGGTAAAATGAATTGAAATGTAGTCACTCACTACAAAATGAAACTCTATCTTTACAGTACTGGTAAATATATTGAGTTTCAGTTCACTATTCGAACATCTTGTGTTTTTATATTTTAGGTAAATAAATTGTGAAGTCCTTGCTTCACCATGCCTCAAAAGCGAGGAGACTATCAATTAAGTTGGACAAGCTTACAATGACATCGCATAAAATCATGCGCCATTAGAGTTTGCGCTATTCGGACTGCGCGTAAGCTATGATGCATTATCATGATTGTGTGAGCAAATTAACTAAGCCTTATCCTCTCTAGGATGGCGATTACGCCCTAACCCTGACGCTTCCATTATACTGACCACTAATGGCTAGTTAATGTTAATTAAGACTGGTTAAGTGATTAAGAGTTGGGTGTTACAGTTCTGGTATCATAGCCTAGGTTTCAGGCCACTGTGAGCTTTAGGATGTTTATCAGTTTAGCTGGAGTGCTAACTGTGATGCTGGTGTGAGTTTTGGATATGGTATGAGTATATAATGAATATGCTCTGAGCAAACTCGTGCCCCTTAGTGCTAAGCTTAGTGACCCAATTTGGCAATCTTATAAACCCTACTTTAATAAGATTTGGTTTGTGGGTTCTTAAGCGATGTTTCATGGTATCAAATTGTATTGCAATTGGGCGCAGCGATATTAGGTTAAGCATGTAAAGAGGAATTGTAGTAAAACATATCCGTAAGGACCTACTTGACATCATATGGATCAAGTGCGACCGAACAACCAATGCTATGTAAAGATGGAATGATATTTAATGATTTCAAAATATGTGAACTTATGTATGTTGTTATAAGTAGAAGATATATCCAAGATATTACATGTTAAACACGTTTTTGTAACTGTGTAGGTAATGAAAAGATAGAGCATTCAGATGAGGGTTCTAAGTGACACTGTGAACCTTGGGTCATAGACTAAGGTTAGGCAAATAGACATTCTCTAATTTAGGTGTCGACAAGGTGGGTGAGTTCTTAGAAGAATAAAATAAAAACACAGGGATTCAAGATTATATGATGTTAGGATGTAGTTCAGATCACCATACTAGAATGAATTATAAGGGTAAAATAGACCCTAAAATAATATGGATGCTATGAAAGGATGGATCTCAATGCTAAGGTACTCAAAAGAAAATTCAAAGGGGTATACATCACTTATCACTGAATTTTAATAGACTAGGGGATGTGTTCATTTTGGGATGAGACATGCTAATGAGTAATTAGATTAGGGAAATAAAATCTGTTACTAAAAGAATTGATCTTGTAGAATATAAGGTGGTACTTAGATGACAGGGTCATCTAGGTGGCAAAAGGGGTGGTTAACCGCCTTAAGCATGGTCATTTCACCAAAAGCATCTAGTTATACATATGGAGCTTAACGAGAAAGGCTCGAGGAAGTACAATACATGTATGTATATTTTACCTAAGAAATTCTAGGATGTTATAATTTCTATTTAGTCAATAAATGAAATAATCAACAGATACAATTTGAGGTAGTCAATGAGGTATGGTGAAGTATAATGAAAGTATAATCCCTTCATTGTTTGAACTCTGGATATTTGATCATATTTTCTTGCAACCCCCTTAAATAAGGAGTCTCTGTACAAGGCATATTTATCCATACCATCACCCATACCCATTTTCAAAATTAATACTCATACCCACATCCAGCGGGTATTGCAAAGTTATAGCCATACCCATACCCACTAGGTATAGGGGGTGTCCGAGTTCTATTCAGGTACATATAGACAAAAATGAATTAAACCCATTTCTTACCCATATTGGACATCAAATAACCAGTATGTGACATTAACACCAAGCTTTCAACAACATATCATATCACATCAAATACAACTAAAAGTTTGATCATAGTTTTAAACAAAATGTTCCGTCGAAGTCTTGACTATTATGCAACCCAAAGCAGCTGGCAAAATATTCAAGTATAAGTAACAAATCAGTACTTTAGACAAACGAGTATGAATTTTATATGGAGCGGGTAAGAGACGGGTATGGGTAGGTATTGATAAAACAGGTATTGGTGGGTAAGACCTATACCCGTACTCATACTCATACTCATTTTAGCAATACCGGCCCCATACCCATTTTTTTCATTTCCATACCCATTGGGGTGGGTTTTGCATATTTTAGGCGGGTACCCATTTTTTTTTTTTGCCTGCCCTAGATATACTACGTGTACAATAGAGTGCAAGAAGCTATAACTAGCAATTCCACAAGATTAGGTTGCCCTATTAATGAAGGCAAGATCTCATATCAATCCTAATGTGACAGAAAAGGTTTATAGAGTGAGAGGGGTATGGAAAGTTCATATGTCAGAATTTAAAACTTAGGTAACTTTCTTTTAAGTACATCAAATCCATGCAAACGTAGCTATGTAAATCTTTATACTGATTTAAGAGCACTACGACAACCCTTGGTTTACTGGCTGAAGTTTCCTTATAAAGTATGTACCATTACATATTGCATATTTCTTCTACAAAACCTTTGTACTTTTCAATTACAATTAGATGCTAGTCGTGTTCTGCCATGTTCCAGTGCAATTGAACCAACAGATCTTGTTTGAGTCGTAAACCTATTGTTCATAAAATTGCCCAACTATCCTGATAATACCTCATAGAATATTCTTCAAAATATTGAATTATTTCATGTCATTAATCCTCCTGTGGAATCATGACCACCAAGTTGGATTGCTACCCTCTTCATTTGGTTATCTATCTTTGTTCAGGTTACTTATCTCTTTGATGAATAATCGCTGCCCATCTTGCTTATAATAAACTTGGGTTCTTGTTACTCCCTTTTGTTAGTGTTCGTAAGTTCATTATATCTACCCCAGACTATCCAGTTTATCTTGGATAATCTCAAATTAAACAAGCTAGCTAATAAAGATTTTTTTTTCATAGTACTTTCATCCCATTCCTTAACCCTCTAGAGTTGCTCACCAAAAGTTCTTGTGCGTACCTCCTTAGCTTCTTTAATAACACTTTGAATGTAATACAAGTTTGTTTATTTACATCATCCACTATCTCGTCGTCGGGTGCTTTTGAAACCCATTTAGCCTTGTACTTTTGATCTTTTATTTTTCCTATTAATTCTTGTGAACAAATTAAAAACCTATGTGACTCTCCCTTCTTGTAATCATGTCCACTTAAATTCTTACTGATCTGTGGTTGTTTCGATGTTGTCTTCTTATGGGCTCCCAAAAGAGAATTCTATATGGATAATTTTATAGTCCAATCTTAAATCAACATCTTCTACAATCTATTCTTAGAAAGCAAATATGTCCTCCCTATCCTTAAATATTTGATCATCACTTGAAATGTCTATCTTTACAAAATGCTTTGCTTTTAATTTGATATCAAATGTTCTTTACTTTGGATAACCAATGTTTGGACCCATTTGATCCTTATTGCCCTTCATTCTTGAATCATTTCCCTTTATCATTATTCTCATTCTACCGACTTTATGCTCCCCTCACCCATGATTTCATAATTTATCATCGACTCTTTTAAATTAAAATCTCACATTCGTAATATTTCCCATTGTTTTCAATCATTGGAATACTTTTGCCATGATTGTTTTGGTTTGTTAACCTCATCCCCCTGCTATTGTGTGTATCCTCAATATGTACCATCTGTTTGAAAGGTTTGGATTGATATTCAAGGCTTGCCAATGGATTACGCCTTTCTTATTGCGCTCTTCCTTCTAACATTTCTCATATTTGCGAAGTTACCTCATCCTTAAAGTCGCTTTCTTCTACTATAATTATTTACCTAATTTTTTTTTTCATTTTGAACTTCTATAAGCTTGTGAATTTTCAGGAATACTCATACATTCTTTTTGGCATGGTTGACTATGTTCCTAAATCTTATGGCTTATTACGCAACGCATCCCTAGTCAACCTTAAATGCTTGTTGACTCCTTGATAACTTTCATCCTCATCGTCTTCCTGTCCATTTCATTACTTATATCTATAGCTTCCACCATGTTCATCCATATTGATAAGTCTATATAGGTTGTTTGAATTATAACTGTAATTAAGCTTTGTTTAGTTAGAGTGAATCCTTGATTTTTGCAATTTCACCTTTCTTTTACTTTTAAACTCCTCCCATAAGTTAAATTGATCTTTCTTTATTCCATTTCGTTACCTTACCTAAACTTATCTTATGTGAACAAGGGTCAATCTATCGTATCATGTTGATTGCTACCAGAAGGTCATCCAAGTGTAACCAAAACACCTTCCCCTAGTGAGACGGTTCCAGCCTATTCAATAAGGCTCCTCTTAGGTTGTTATGTATATGCCCTGTCTTATTTCCTAGCATGAACAAAATGACACCAAATCATTCCTAACTATTGTAACGCCCCAACTGTACCTATGTCACTGTTCATCTCCATAATCTCTGTTACAATTGATAAACCCAATGAACAGGACGTCACTGCTGACTCGAAGGACAAGGCTTTAGACACCATGAATAGATATAACGTGGCTCACTTAAATACATCTTCAAACTGTATCCAATTATATACAAGTAATGACTAACTAGCTTAAAGTTTATATCACCGTAAACTTACATTAGTATCTACTGAAGTGCTTTTCCAATGGTCTCCATATATTTTGAACAACCACTACTATGAACCCATCTAGATGTCCTTGCACCCTTGATTTCATCAATTGGCTTGGTAGAATAAAGCAACTCATGTGCATGCCTAAAACAAAACATGAAAACATTTCGAATGGTGAGCCAAACCTCAGCACATACACTATTGTATTGTAAAATAATCTTGAAACATTGGTTGGGCCTGCTTTGAAATTCATTGTAAGTTAAAATAGTGACTGAGATACATATAAAACTGCTTTGCTGATTATTATCTGGTAGCGACCTCCTTGTAACTGTTACAATATGAAGATAGATGTACACCTGCTATGCCGATCGGGGGACCTGACCTGAATCCGCGCGGGTAACTGAAGGGCAATGTCCTGTAACTAATAACTGGTGGAGTCATTAATCATGTGATAAACCACTTATTAAACCAATCCATTGATGTACTTACTAAAGCATTATAATTTTGATAAATACGTGTTGATTTCTAAAGATATAGACAATGAACGTACCTGAGATCTTTATAATGTAATCTGACTTGCAAAATACGTTTTTGACTTGATAAATATGCTGTGACTTGATAAGACTTATGCATAATGGGGAACGATAACCTAGGCCTCGATGCTGTTCATACAATTGTAGTATGTATAATCAGTAAATGATATTCACTCATATACTTGAATAACTTGATAAAAACAGAGTACTTACTGCAATTGTATTAGTTAGCAAATACTTAAATGATATATATAACATAAGTAATTTGATATAACTTTAAAACTAAATAAATGAAAGTCATTAAATCTGATAGAAAGTAAGTGAAAATAGAATAAGCCACAACGAGACCAAAACTAGGGAAGGTCATAATGGTTGTCAATGGACGATTGATTTTTTTTTGTCTTTCCAAAATAGGCGACTAATACGGATTTTAAGGCCCATTGAAGTACAACTTGGTTCAAGATAACATGGAGTACCTTGAATTGGCATGGAGTACAATGGATTAGCCTAGTACTTGATAGTGTGAGGCCAAGAGAGGTATAACTTGGTTCAAGATGGCATAAATGACACTTGCTTGATCCGATAAACATGATTTCTTAATCATTACTCTCTCCACTTCTCATATTTCATTCATAAGTCCATTAAACATATTTTTCCACCCCAAATGAATCATTAAAAAACCATAGAAGCTATTAAACTCATTAAAGTTGGTATTTTCCTTTGTAAAGTCCATAACTCATAAACATACTCCCACAATACATACTTGTCTTCTTTTCTCTCCATAATCGAGGTGAATGCCCCATTAAACCCCATAAACATGTGTTTCCCCCCTTAAATGACCCTGGACCAAAATACACAAAATGAGCGCATGATCAATGTCACTCAAACTTTATTGTTGCTCTTTACACAATTACTCAAAATGTTTCCAAAAATCACCACACCCATAATACTCAACCAAAATTCATGAAATCCTATATGAAATTCGAAAATAATATGGAAAATCTATAGTGAAATTTTCGGAATTTTCCTCCAATTATATACTGCACAAAAATTGCAATAATAGTTTAATTTGCACCAAAGCATGTCAGTTCACTTCAAAATATCATAACTTTCATCCTTGACCTCAAATGGAGACCTAAAGCCCCAATATGGAAAGATTAAGAAGTCCCAAAAAATTTTCATTTACAACACAAAATATGATTCCTCCAATAGGGTTCCCAAAATGGGACTAGAAAACAAGTGTGTCAGTTTTTGATTAAACCTGCGTAGTTCAAGCAAAATAGCCATAGCTTTGTCTGCAGAACTCGGATTAAGGTGATTCAAAATGAATTTGAAAGCTAGCACACTAACATATCTACCCATTGAAAATAATAATTTGTTCGTGGGCTGATCATTACCAGTTTAATCCCAAAGTCAGCCCTATTTTATGTCATTTCCAGCCCTCACTGCTTTTGCTTTCTCCTCTTCTTTCGCATAAATCCTCACTTGAAATAATTCCAATTCACCACAATCAGATACAAAAAGATAATTTAAGGCTTCATGTACATAACCTCTATCAAAATCACAACAAATGAAACAAGCAAGCTTGGATTCAACTTTGATGATTCAACTCATTTAATCACACTTCCAATTCATCACCCACAACTTTAAACATCACTAAAATCAATAAAAATTGCATAATAACCATCACTTGGTTCATATAAACATAAGCCATAACTTAAACAATCAATAAACTCAAAAAATTTCCATACGTTGAGGTGAGGGTTACCTCACTCGGACGTTGGACTTGGGGTTGTGTTTGAGAAAGGGGGAGGTTGCCGTGACTGTGGGGGATTTCCACGTGGTTGCTGGTGGTGGTGGCGGGAAGCTGGCAGGGGCTGCCATGTTTTCCCAGCCCATGCCGTGGAGAGAGAGTGAGGGAGAAAGAGGTTTGTTTGCAAATTTTTTTGTGAGTAATTAATAAATAATGGTCCTAATTTCTTAGCTAAGATGTCGCTGAAATTTTCCTTGCCATAAAGTACCTTTTGCTAAGTATATTTAGGTACAAATCATGATAATTAGTGATCAATAAACACAAGTAACTTGGGTCTTGTAGGATTGGGCCTCAATCATCGGTTTTGGGCTTGATTTTGGGCCCAAAAATAAGTGAAAATTGTGTTAAGAATTCTATGAGGCTCGGGATTAAATTTTCCCGACATTAACGAGAATAGTTAGTCACTAAATCATGCTTACCGAGACCTACTATCGATTCACCCAATTTAAATGATAAATAAAACCTGAATTGCAAAGTGGATCCCAAAATAAAATATCTCCCAACTGGGATGATTAAATACGATAATTGAATGCGGAAAATGTAGATAACATAATGAAATTTCGTTGAATAAATTGAGGTGCAATTGAATCATTAGACATGACTTGGTTAAATAAATAACCTTAATTGATAAAATGAATAAACATGAGTTAAATAAATAAACATGATTAATTAAGTAAATAAACATGATTTAAACAAATAAACAAAGGTTAGGGTTAGGCTTTACAACCTTCCCCTCTGAAAGAGTTTCGTCCTCGAAACTTGTGATGCTTGCCAATGTATGCAATGTTACTTTAAATACACATGGGGTCATTGGTTCTCATTGCTTCCCTTTGAAGAGGTATAATTTGCCCAATGTACTCCGACTAAGGGTGTCTATGTATTGTATAACTACTTAATCCCATGTTTCAGTAGTAGATCCAAATATGTCTCACACACTAGCTTCAACGAACTCAATTACTTTGGTTCAAAATTGATATTGTCTTCGAAAGAAAAGAACCTTGTTACTAATGAGGAGGTGCTCACTACTAGTTCATCACCTTGTCCACTAATGGAAACTATTGTATATCCTGATAAGTACTCTGACACTATTACGAGCTATAAAACACGTTATGTACGTGTCTAGGTTCAATAGGTAGGTGTAGTCAACAAGCTACTGGTTTTAACCTTTCAATGAATCATAAGGCCTAATTAAACTAATCCCTAATTGTCCTTGGATAGGCGGTCTCTTACTACGTTAGACTAGAAAAGCCTATTGAAATACTTTATAACCCATTTAAGACTTTAGTTATTTCCTTGTTTTGCTAGCACAACTCTTTTGTTGACCTTGTATTACCTCGGCATGTACTTGAATTTTCCCTCTTAGAGCTTCCTCGGGTTAGCTCTTACCCTATGCTTAGTGTTTCTTCTGGCTCACTCCAACATAGTTAGACAGTGCTTGAGACTATGCCCTTATCAAATTGTCCTCATCTGATATTTGTAATGCATCACATGATCTCCACTCATCAGCCTACTCAAGGATATGCTCCCGGTCGATAATGGCTGATGAAATGACCTTGGTTAGGCATGAGAGTGATGGAATTGTTAGCCAAGCGAATCATTGCATACAAAAGAAACGAACAATGAGACTAGCAAAAGCTAATAAATAAGAGATTATCATGTGGTGGTTAGAACAAAGATAACCTTGAGTGTATCCAGAATTCTGAAACATAATACCACAAGAATCATGGTTTGTAAATAGTGATTATGAAGGATCCAATATGAAGTTACCAAAGAAGGAAGATGGTCTCATTACCTTCGAGTTTAGCTGATGATTTAAAAAAAAAAAACAAGATGGTCAGCAACTGAGTTCTAACAGGACGACTTCCTAGATATTATTGATGGGATAAATGCAAGCGAGAGAGTGGCCAAACAAAATATAATAAATAGGGAAATAGATTAGATAAACAAGGTGCAATGGATAAATAAATAGCTTGAACAAGCAAGGTCCAACGAATAGATAAATGGATTGAATAGGCTGTAGTGGGAACATGCCTTTGCTGATATGGAGCCAAGTCAAGTACAACAATAAGATTAAATAAGGGTTACTGAAGTTTACTTATGAGGATATAAAATGTAGGTGTGAGAATTACAAGTGCAATAAATATATCAATAGATTGGACCAGTAAAGTGCAATGGATAAATCAATAGATTGGATGAGCAATGTACCAATGGATAAGTAAATAGATTGAACAAGCTACATTAGAAAAGTGCGTTTGCTCGTATAAAACCAGTTCAAGTCCTGCAATAAGATTGAATAGAAAAGTTGGAGTTTACTTGTGAGCATGTAAGCTATATGTGTGGGAGTTGAAGTTCAAAATAAGGAGAGTAAGAGGATTATAACAATCACCCTCACCAATGAGAGATGAATCACCTTATGAATTCAGAGTAAGTCATACGAGTGTATCATTACTCATAAATGGAGTATAAGGTACATGCGCGAACACACTCTTAACACTAAGTGAATGAGATATAGGTATTCAACAATGAATAAAAGAGATATAAGATATATGCATGAGTACACTCCTAGGAGAACGAATAAAAGATGATAACAGCCAATAGCACCAGAATATTGACAACCATTTAGAATTGAAAAAAAAACCCGTATTCTAGACTTAATAATGAGTTTGCCAGAACACGAGAGGTCATGCTAGAAAGAGGGAAAAAAAGTATGTGGCTTTTCGGGGCTTGGAATAGGGGGAGAAGTTAAACAATACTAGGTAGAAGCAGATCTTTGAGTAAAGCAAACAACCATTATAAGAAATACTATATGAAAAAACATTCTTGCAAAAGATAAGTGATACTTAGCATGGTTTAGATGTCAGATGCAGCCCTTAAAGCAAATGGCCTAGATAAAGAACTACTCTAGAGCAAGTGAGTGCTATTAGCAATGAAATGATACCCTAAGAGTCCAACGGCTAGGACAAAGGTAGGTCAATGACTAGATGTAATAGGGGCATTGCCAATGTAAGGTCTTAGTGACAAAAACAGATGTTCCCTTTGCTTGACAACTGGTCACACTGCATAAAAACCATATAATATCGAGTAACATGCCGTAAGCTACTAAATTGTCATCAACAAACATAAGTACTGATTATAATGCCCACTGCATATTTATTTAACCCAAAGATATGGCCCTATAAGGCATTTTTCTTATCTAGAGGGGTACATGTACCTTGACAGTGTACTAATCTCTTAAGAGGGTGCAAAAGGCATCCCAACATTGGGTTTTAAACATCACTGTGTTCGACATCAAATATACTAATGTGCCTAAGTGAAACCCTTAAATTCTGAGACAAAACGGACAGGCTTCAGCCTAAAAACAGACCAAATCCAAGCTTCAAGTCTTACAATAAATACTTGAAATGGAAAGAAATATTTCAATATCATAACGGCCACACGTCGGAGTTCATAACGCAATGGTTTACACATCCGGAGCACACAATTGCAAGATTTGAACAAATGAGAGAAATGAACATATAATACAACTCCTAAATAAATGAAAACATGCATCCATACTTATGAACTTATAGCAAACAACTCATTCAACTGGTCCAGCATAACTCATAAATACCTTATAGCTCACAATGACCCTTACATCTTTAGCTCTTTTGAACTGTGTTGAGGTCAAGAGACACGAGGCTTTACAAACAATAAATGAATAGGAACAAGGAGTTAGAGCATGCGACAGTGAAATATGAATACAATAATGACTGAATTGCAAGCAAATAGGATCAAATATTCTTGGGAGAGTTGCAAGTTACACAGGCACGCACATTGGGGATCATTATGGGCCCAATTATATAACCAGTGAGGTAAATGATCATGATTGTTTGGGTTTAAGTTGCTTATAAGAAAGGTTACCCAAGCGTTGGGATAAACTGGAACCTCATGTGATCCACTAGCTCAGTAACTCTGCTCCCCCGACATGAGTTGAGCTAAAGTGGTACCTTTCTAAACAAAGCAATCTAGTCCCATATTCTCTCCAAATCGTCTCTATATCACTGTGTCTTATGGAGAATGCTATAGCAGAAGCTTGCAAGTAAACATGGTTAAGGACACAAGATTCAAGTAATAAAGGATATGGCTTGCCATACTTCTCCGAGTCTCTGCATCACCCAGTACTAGGTCATTGAATAACTCACAACTAAAGTACGTACTACATCTCTGAACATCCCATAAGCGTATGATGTGAATACTAGCAAAGTGCACGCAACAGGTGTACATACATATCACTTCTTCAGGTTCTTTCCCTTACATCCTACATGCCCCCATGGCAACTCTTGTTAAAATGAATACTCAAGAAGTTACTACTATTGCTCTTCTTACTGGAATAGTTTCGCCACCTTAGTATCTCACTTACTTCCCACGTTGTTTCCTTGTAATGTTGCTATGCTCTCTGCATTGGTTCCATGGAATCATTGATATGCTTGATAAAACGTAATAACATGTAGTCTTCCACTCCTATTAGCTTGGTAACCCATGTCCATGTGCTCATACATATTCACTACGGTAAGGTATAGTTCACTTAACTCCCTGTCCTAATATAGCCGACATCAAACCCTTCCTTTGTCCGGGGAAGGTACACATAATCCAACACTGGAACAGTCAAACTAGGATTCTACACAAGGCTTCGTCTCTTGCACCGTATGATACCCCAATGTTGAGTATGCTCATATATCTTAGGAGGATTCCCCATAGGTTATCCCAATCTGGATAAACCTTTTTGAAATGTGCCCACTAGGGCTATGAACACTATAAGGATAATAATGAACTCCAAGGGGCAACTTTAGGTACTGACCACAACTGTCTATAGAGGTATGGACCGCAACTGTGGCTATGAAGCTCGTAATAGAGGTCATACAAGTGGACTACCATGCTAGGATATAGTAAAGAAACATGGGTGGTCACAGCAATATGCAACATCGTGTGCACTGCAGAAGGATCTATCGACCATACAAGCATGAAAGATGAATATGAAAGGGGTAAACATCCATTTTTGTGGTCTCAAATCTCTAACCATGCTATAATAGCTCTCACTGACCCATCTTATCAACCTCCCATCCCAACCCTTCATACCTCATAATCCCATTAAAATAAAGTCATAATCCTACTCTGATACCAAAACTGTAACGCCCCCACTGTACCTGTGTCACTTTTCATCTCCATAATCTCTATTACAACTGATAAACCCAATGAATAGGGCGTTACCACCGTCCCGAAGGAGAAGGCTTTATACACCATGACTGGATATAACATGGGTCAGTTAAATACATCTTTAAACTTCATCCAATCATATACAAATAATGACCAACTAGCTTAACGTTTACATCACCATAAACTTACATCACTATCTGCTGAAGTGCTTCTCCAATGGTCTCCATATATTACGAAGAACCACCACTATGAACCCATTCAGATGTCCTTGCACCCTCGATTTGTTCAATTGGGTTGGTAGAATAAAGCAACTCATGTGCATGCCTAAAACAAAGTATAAAAACATTTCGAATGGTGAGCCGAAGCTCAGTACATACATTACTGTATTGTAAAATAACCTTGAAGCATTGGTTGAGCTCGCTTTGAAATTCATTTTATATTAAAACAGTGAATGAGATAAATGTAAAACTGCATGGTTGATTATTATGTGGTAGTCAACCTCTTGTAATTGTTACGATGTGAAGATTGGTGTACACTTGCACTACAAAAAAGGTTGCTTCCCTCCACATCTAATTTTGCTAATAACCACACTTATAAGTGTAGAAATAGCAGCTGCCCACACTTAGGCTAAATGTGGGGAAGTTAAGTGTGTGGAAGTGTTATCCACACTTAATGACAATGCGGGTAGAGTTATATTTCTCACACTTATAAATGCGGGATAAGTACTAATTACTCTCAATTTATGTGTGGCTATTTTACACCATGCCCACTCCAGAAGATGCAAGAAGTCATAGTTTTCACCATACTTAAAAGTGTTACTAGTGTCATTTTAATTTTTAAAAAAATAATGTGGGTAATTAATATAAAACTTATTAAATTAAAATAGAACAATTGTATCCAATTGTTCTTTTTTTAATTAACAAGTTTTATACTAATAATTACCAGCGCGCATCACCCTACATAAATGAATAAAATTAACAATCCAACAAATTAAAATAGATTAAACATCAATTAAATAAATTAAACACAGGTGCTCGAAAATAAAATATTCTTGCGTTGTTTTGAATCCATCCTGCTAATTTTTTGTTGTAGGTAGTTGATTGAACATTTTATTGCTCTATATAGTATCTAAAACTATACTTTGAAAACATGCCTAATATCCAAGAATATATAAAAAAATCTCCATATTCATTTTCTTCACTAAGATGTTACCTCCAGAAATGCAACATGTTAGACAGTTGAAACGCATAAAAATGAATTATTAAAAAAGATAACCAGAAAGAGTAAATAAGACGCAGACTTAGCAGAATCAAGTTTAAACACGCACAACAAAGTTCAACCAACCATATAACCACAACATAGTTGAACCAACAATAGAATCACAATCGAGCTCAACTAATAATATATAGGACCTAGATGAGTTCAACTAAAAATAGAACCACAATCGAGCTCAACCAACAATAGAACTGCAATTGAGTTTAACAAACAATAGAACTGCAACTAAGTTTAACCAACAATAGAACCCAATTGAGTTCATTCAAACATTAGAATCCTAATCGAGTTCAACCAACAATAGAACCACAATCAAATTCCAACAATAGAACCACAATTAATTTCAACTAATGATACAACCATAACCAAGTTCAACCAATGATACAACAACCAAGTTCAACGAACAACAGAACCCAAGTGAGTTGAACCAAACAATGGAACCCCAACCGAGTTCAACCAACAATAGAACCACAATAGAGTTGAACCAAGAATAGAACAATAATAGAGTTTAACTAACAATAGGACCTAACTAGTTCAACTAACAATAGAACCATAATCGAGTTCAACCAATAATACATCAATAACCGAGTTCAACCAACTATAGAACTACAACCGAGTTCAACCAGTTATAGAACCCAAGTGAGTACTAGTAGGTTAACAAGAAGCAAGTGGTATACCTTAGTCCTCGATTCATACTCCCGCTTCTCTGCCTCTAAAGCTTTACATTTCTCCTCCAATTTTGCATAGTGCTACAATGTAGAAACACCATGAAAGGAAAGCTCAGAACTCCAAGAAGACTAAAACCAGCAATTGCATACCAAATTTTAGTTCAGAAATTACCTCTTTTCGTTTCTATAGCCGTTCTTCAATGTTAAATGATGGAGCTAGTAGCAACCCATTCTAAGGGCTTTTGGAACATATTTGAGTGCTCACGAACTTGGAAATTTCCCCTTTTCTACTGCTATAGTCAGGCCTAAAACAACCCCCCAAACCCTTGATTTTTCCTTCCTCACGCTGCTACTTGCCAATTGTGCTGTTGCCGTTCTTTCGTTACTATTTGGTACAATCTCTCCTCAATCTTCGGTTACGAACTGCTGTGACCTGCAGGCTTAATATGGCATATGTAGGTGGATTATCATTCATTCTTGGCCTTTATTTTCAACTTGAATAAAGAAAATCCAATGTTTGATAGCAATATTTAGACGTGTTTATTGTTCCATTTGTTCCTTTGCAATTCCAGATCAGTCCACATTGTTCACTGTTTGGTCTTAAAACTTGTAAAAAGGAACCAAATGCAACTACAACTTAAAACGCGACTCTTGTTAGAGTGTTCAACAGTTCATACTCTAGTGCTCAGGAACTTTTTCCGTTCTTCATCATCCTGTGGATTGACATGATTAAATTCTCAAAGCAACTGCAAATAAAGCATATCAATATCAGGTCAAGTAAAATGTCATTACCACTGCCAAAAGCCTACAATATTGAATGAAAGATAAGTAATTCTACTCTCTCTCTCTCTATCTCTCTCTCTCTCTATTTCTCTGTTTTTTCCCTCTTTTGGGGGGGGTGGTGTTACTGCTGCGTAAATTCAGAACATACAAAGGGAGTGCATAAACCTTCTCCATACAACACGGATGCCCTTAAGAAAGCCAAGGCCCTAGTTGACAGGAATGCAGGAAGAGCAGCTAAGAGGTCGAGGCTTAAGGTTCTAGACCCCAACTTCACCATGGACCCCCGTAGTACACTCATAGGGGGTGACGGGGCACCCAATGCTGAAGAGGTCTCAGTCAATGACCTCAGCATCGATAGCGCACAATGCGCGGAAGTATTGTGAATTTCACGAACAAAAAGGGCACATAACCGCCGAGAGATGAGAGCTAAAGAAGGCCCTTAATGAGCTAGCCGACAAGGGACAGATCGACTGCTTGTTGAAGAAAGGACCGCGCTTCCTTCAAAAGGAACGGGAGTCTGTGCAGCCTAAACCTTGAAAGGAAGAGTGCTCTACCGAGATAGTGGCCACCATTGTCGACGGATACGCGAAAGGTATCACTCGGTCCACTTAGAAAGCTCAACTTCAAGGAGTGCAGCAAATTCTCACGGTCGAACAGGCAAGCTGTGCGATTGTCCGCAAAATCCTAATCGACGCTGGAAGCTTAATAGACATCATCACGTGGGACTATTTGAGGAAACTCAAGCATCCGGGGAGAGAAATAGTTCCCATGGTACATCCCATCTTAGGCTTTGGAGGACAGGAATTGAACCCCACGGGGATAATCCGCCTCTCACTATGCTTTAGGGATAAGGCCAAGGCAAGGAATCTGGAGGTGCACTTCTTGGTAGTTAACATCCCTATGGCCTACTGTTGAGTTTTTATATTCAAGTTTTGATGATAACAAATCCAAGTGTA
>JACYFF010031955.1:79189818-79298355 GCA_017589665.1 Selenicereus undatus
GTTCGTCATCTGAGAACAACCTCAGTCAGGGTGTTTGTCATATATAATGCGAAAATCAGACACCACAATTCACCCCCCCTCTTGTGGAAGTATACTCTAAGATCTAACAGTAAGGATGGTGTTCTTTGTCACCCTTCAGATGGTGAAGCACGGAAGCATTTTAGTCGCAAACACTCAGATTTTGCTTCGGAGGCCCGTAATCTGAGACTTGGTTTGTGTGCGGATGGGTTGACCCCGTTTGCGCAATCTGCACGTCCTTATTCAATTTGGCCTGTCGTTGTGACCCTTTGCAACCTTCCCCCGGATATGTGCATGATAGCGCCATATATGTTCTTAACTTGCATTATACTTGGGCCTACAAATCCGAAGAACAAAATAGATGTGTACTTGCAACCTTTGATTGATGAGTTGAAAATGCTATGGGATGGTGTTCAAACTTATGACATTTCAACGAGGCAGAACTTCGTTATGAGAGTTGCATTAATGTAGACAGCAAATGACTTCCCAGCCCTTGGAATGTTATCTGGATGGAGTACTTATGGTGTTTTAAGTTGTCCTGTTTGTATGGAGAAGTTAAAAGCAACACAGTTGAAACATGAGGGTAAACCATCCTGGTTTGACTGTCATCGTCGATTCTTGCCCAGATATCATGCATTTCGAAGAAATCGAACTGCATTTCATAGAGGGAAAGTTGTTAACAATGCTCCTCCATCCAGAAAAATGGGGAGGAACTAGACGAAGAGGTTCAGAGTCTTCCTAAAGTAACCACTGATGGAGATTTAATAATCCCGGGTTTCAAGGAGAACTATCATAATTGGACAAAGCAAAGCATCTTTTGGGAGGTACTTTATTGGAGAGACCAACTAATATATTACAATTTGGACGTAATGCACATAGAGAAGGACTTTTGTGACAACATCATCAACACTGTGATGGATGTACTTTGTAAAATAAAAGATGATGTTAAGGCAAGGCTAGATATGGCGGAGATGTGTGATCGAAGTGAGCTGAACGTCCGACATAGTGTTAATGGTCGAACATTAAAACCGAAGGCCGCTTACGCCCTTGCCTGGGACAAACGAAAGGGGGTGTGTGAGTGGTCGCAGCAACTAACAATGCCTGATGGATATTGCTCAAACTTTGCAAACTGCATAGATATGAAGTCTGCAAAGTTTCAAAACATGAAGAGCCATGATTGTCATGTGTTTTTGCAAATGCTTATGCCAATAACATTTCGCGCCCTTCTAGATGACGTATTAGAACCACTCATTGAGTTAAGTGAATTTTTCAAAAACCTTTGCTCAACAGTATTAAAGGTTGATAAGTTACAAGAAATGCAACGCAATATAAGCATAATACTTTGTAAATTGGACAGAGTTTTCCCACCGGGATTCTTTAATGTCATGGAGCACTTGCCTATACACCTGGCAGAAGAAGCATACCTAGGGGGTCCAGTGCAATATCGATGGATGTATCCATTTGAAAGGTAAATAGTTATCCAAACATCATGGAGCACTAAGTTCAGCAGTAGTGTTATACTGAAATACTTGTACAAGTTGTTCTATTTTAGGTACTTTGGATGGCTTAAGAAGAAGATAAGAAACAAAACACACCCTAAAGGGATCAATGGTTGAAGCATACTTAGTGTTTGAGATATTGCAGTTTTCCTCGTATTACTTCGGGGATGATATGCCTTCAATGCGTAGAAGACGTCGACGTAATGAGGATGACAATGACGAACCACAAATGCAACCTACTTTATCAGTTTTTCAAACCCAAGGAACTCCACTGGGAAGTCGTACATAGAGGTACCTAACTGATGAAGAGTTGCACGTTGCACACCTTCACATCTTGTTAAATTGTAATGAAGTGCAACCTTATACCGAGTAAGTCCAACATGTGCCCTTTTGTATTGTGATGAAGTTAATTGGGAACTCAATGCTGATGAATGTCATTCTCACAGTTTATTCAAACAACAATTACAAGAAAATCCCACTTTGACGGACGTGGAGATAGATGCCTTGATTAAAGCTCAATTTAATTGGTGGTTCAAAAAAGCAGTAAGAGCGTAAACTTGCCTCTTAGGTTATATATTTATCTCCTTCAGCACATCTTACACAATATAGTTCCCATGTTGATCAAGTTTGTAAAAATTAATGTAGGTTGAAATTGTACAAATCTTCTATTACGAACGCCAAGTACACATATACCACTTGGCTCAACTGCCTTTAAGGAAAGTTACATTGTGGTTTGCATTCAGAGTTAATTGATTTCTATTTCACACACAAAAAAGGTGTGAAGCGAAAAAGACTTTCAACTATGGCGTTTGCGTTAAAGGGAGCGGGGAAGGTGGATATGAGGACAATTATTATGGAATTCTTCAAGAGATTATTCGCATTGAATTTCTTGGAGAGTCGTTCAAACAATGCATGATGTTCAAATGTGATTGGTTTGATAACACCCCTCGAGGAACACGTTGTCCCAAACTATGTCCATTTATATAGGTGAATGCCACTCGAAGATATAGAAAATATGATCCATTCATATTTGCTAGTTCTGCAACGCAAGTGGTGTACATGAAATACCCGAATAGAATAAGAGATAAGTCTAACTAGTGGGTTGTTGTACCAAACAAACCCAGGCATAAAGTGCATAACGAATTCACTTTACCAGTTGCATTCCAAAAGGATCATATGTCTCACGTGACAACGGTGAATGACACAATTCTTGCAACTTTGTTGAGTCATCAGGAAGACAATGAAGTTGTTAATGAGGAACGTGCAAACGAGGGAGGTGCGGAGGCAGAGTGGGATGGTGATTATGAATACGTTGAAGACAAAGTTGTTGTGGACCATGATGATTCTGACGAGGACAACGAAATTGAGGATGATGACTAGTCTTTGTTGAATTGGTGTAACTTTTTCATTGTATTGATATACACTTGGTCATCGTATGTATTTAGTCTTTGTTCAACAATTAATGATATAATTGTCATTGTATGAGTTATTATTATTGTTTAATTCTTGCATTTTATGTTATTTGATCACTACGGTTTGTATTTGTGTCTTAAAGATGTCAGGTATGCAACGGGGACTCGGTGGTGGACGTGGTAGAACTTAGAGAAGAGGTCATAACAACCAAACTGACCAAGCGGAAGAAGAGTTCCAAGGATGGCAAAACTACCAAGACATCCCTCAGAATGCATTTCCAGATCCCAACAACGTCCAAAACATGCAATTCACCCTGCAGGTACCTCAAAATGTTACGTTCCCTCAAGTTCACATCTGCTTCTTCCAACCACAAAGACCTCCTAACACTCAGACGCAAGGAGCATTTATGGGCAACCAGTTTAGCTCTTACATCCTTGTACCACATGTCATTCCACAACACAATGAACAAAGGAGTAGGGATCATAATGAAGGTGCATCAATCCATGGGAGCACGTCTAACAAGGTGCTTATTAGGCCAGATGGTAAACAGTAAGTGATTATACATTTCCCCTTTTGTATATTCACAACCCAAACATACATATAAATATGTTTGTTGTGAACGCAAATTTGTAACTGTATTTCTTACTTGCAGCTTCTTTCCATATGATGTGGTGTTTGAAATAATGTAGATATTTGTGAGAAAATTTCCCGAGCCATGGCCAACATGGGCTAAAGTCCCTACATCACAACGGGATCTGTGGTTTGGCGAGTTCAAGGTAAGATAAATTTATAAGTTCACTATATCTATAAATATATTATTCACTAACATATTGTTTATGTTTTGCTCACTTTGATTTCACAGAAGCTTTTCTATTAGGCTCGAGAGCATGACTCCCAGATTAGGAGAAACTTTGAGGAGAAGAGGGCTAGTAGATTGAAGGATACATTTGGGGAGCTAAGGAAAAGGGGCAAGTTGCCTCTGTGGTTGTCTGACAGCACTTGGAAGTCACGTCAAGAGTACTGGGCTTCCGAAAAATTTAAAAACGTGAGTGCACAAGCGAAGAAGAACTGGAACAGTGATCAAGATGGCTTAGGTCCTTCTTTGTATACATGTGGTTCAATCCCATTCAACGAGCAAAAGAGACGTTTGGTAAGTACAAAGAACTCTCACTTATTTCAATTTATTGCATTTTGGACTTTGTATGTGTTTTACTTTGCAATTTACGAAGAAGTCTCACATATTTCAACTTATTTGCATATTGTATAGGCTAAGAAGCTTCAAAGGGACCCGATTGCAACAGAGCTATTTAAAGACACTCATCAACACGAGCGGGACAACACATGGGTTGATAAAAAATCTGAAAAAACATATTTAAGTAACACGTATTTTTTACGTGTTTAAAATATTCTTACTCCGTTGGCATTACTAGATCGGTAATATTTAACATTTTTGAACTTATTTTGTAGACGGAGCATCAACAGAAACGGGAATAGATCAGGAATTCATAATCCTCGATAGATCCTAACACCGAGCAATCTGAAATTCCATCTGAGACGGAGCTGTGGGTGCAAGGCAACTTAAACAAAAAGGGACGTGTGTATGGATTAGGTTCAGAAGGTGTGAAACTGAAGCACTTGTTCAAGTCCTCAGCAATATCGAGGGGCAGTTAGGAGCTGGATGTACGAGAGACGGTCACCCAATTGAACAATGAGTTAAGGTCAATGGCAGAGTTAAATCGTCAAACTGAAGAACGGAATCGTCATTTAGAAGAGAAAGTGATGATGTTGAGCAAACAACTTAGTGGGGTACAAAACAAACTGAGTGAGTTCATTAGATCTCAACAAGCATCTGGTTCTGGATCACGCCCACGCCATTCTTCGTGCTCTCGACAGCATCGTCGCTCCATTTATGCTGCGGCTGCTACTGCTCCTCCTCCCTCTCCTCAGCCTCAAAATGATGATGATGATGATGATGCTGATGGCAATGGTGATGGTGATGGTAATGACCATGGGTATGATCCGTACTCTACTTATAACTATTTCAACTATTAGAACTTCTAACATTCGGAAAATATCATGTTATGTATATTGGGTACAATTAATGGTTTAAGTTTGTGTGTGTTACAATCATTTGGATTTGTGAACATTTTGTACTTGTGATGTTGAATGACAGTAACCATGTGTGATGGTTTAGTTGAAAGAATGCAACCACGTGTGGTGGTTACCATGGTTTTGATTCATATACCACGCGTGGTGGTTGTAAGGTTTCAGTTTGCAGGTTTTCTGTAAATTGTAATTTAGGCTGGCTCGAAGTGTCCATTTTTTTTTAATCAAAATTTGTCAAAAATTACAACGGAAACACCGACGGATCGTGACGGAATGTCAACGGATTTCGACGGATTTCCGACAGTACAACTCGGTCGGCTATTTCGTCGAGAAATCTTTTTTTCGACGGAAAAAGTTACTTTTTCGGTCAGAAAAGTCAGCTTTTCTAGTAGTTTTAGCTTATCGCCTACTTGAAACTCCAAAGGCCTCCTTCTCTCGTCCGCATCACTCTTTTGTCGACTCTGGGCAACTTTAATCTGTTCGTAAATCTGTAATGCCCCAAATGTACATCAATCACTGTTTGTAAGTCTTTCACTAGTTTTTCGTAAATAGAAATGATAACCTAAATGATTAGGCATTACCGTCATCCAAACAACGACAAGGCTTACTTGTACATGATAAACTGAGCCATAAGAAACAACGTTTAGCATCAAAGGCATTCACACCATCACAACCTATCAAACCATTTCGGTAAATATAGAAATTGTTCTAACATCAAAACCATACAAACATGTCAAGGATTGCACCAAAATATAGAATTCTGATAAAATATACAGTCTCAACACCAAAATATATTCCACAATATGGAGTTGTAACATCTCAAAAATAATACATCCCTATTCCATAAAGATTTCCCAGCTCACTTATCATCTTTCGCCGTTCTGCCTTAAGTTGAGCTCTTTCTGAGTGAAGATATACTTCAAAATTTGATGGTCAGTATAAATTTTGCATGGGACTACATATAAGTAATGTCTCCAAATTTTCAATGCAAAGACCGCGGCTGCTAGCTCCATGTCATGAGTAGGATAGTTTTTCTCGTAAGGCTTAAGCTGTCGAGAGGCATAAGCTACTACCTTATCTTCCTGCATCATAACACAACCTAATCCGTTCTTTGAAGCATCATTATTGATGGTATACTCCTTGCCTTCCATTGGTAGCGTTAGGATTGGGGCGGTACTTAGTCGCTACCTTAGCTCTTGAAAAGCTTTATCACATTTTTCAGTCCCCTCAAACTTGTTCGCTTTCTTCAGTAAATTGGTCATGGGTGAAGCTATTTTTGAAAAGTCGTTGACGAACCTTCGATGGTAACCTGCTAAACCCAGAAAGCTTATAATCTCAGTGATATTGGTAGGCGTTGGCCATTCCGTGACTGCCTTCACTTTTTGGGGGTCAACTTTGATTCCTTCCTTTGTAACCACATGTCCTAAGAACACCACTTATTCCAACCAAAACTCGCACTTCTTTAATTTGCCATAAAGTTGATGCTCTCTCAGTGTTTGTAACACCATCCTCAAATGATCAGCATGTTCATCTCTGTCCTTAGAATAGATAAGAATGTCATTTATGAACACCACCATAAATTTGTCTAGGTAGGGTCCGAAGACTCTATTCATAAGATCCATGAAAGCTGCGGGAGCATTGGTGAGGCCAAATGCCATCACTGTAAACTCATAGTGACCATACCCAGTTCTAAATGCAGTCTTGGGGATGTCTTCAAGTTTAATCCTTAGTTGGTGGGACCCTAACCTCAAATCAATCTTAGAGAAGGCTCCTGCTCCTTGCAATTGATCAAACAAGTCATCGACTCGCGGCAAAGGATATTTATTTTTGGTGGTGATCTTATTCAACTCCCTGTAGTCAACACACAGCCTCAAGGTTCCATCCTTTTTCTTTACGAACAACACTGGGGTACCCCATGGTGACAGACTTGACCTAATAAAACCCTTCTGCAACAACTCTTCTAATTGAAGCTTGAGTTCCTTAAGCTCAGTTGGGGCCTACAATATGGGGCTTTGGAAATACGTTCGGCATTAGGGATTAACTCAATTCCAAAATCAATTTCCCTCTGTGGGGGTAATCCTGGTAACTCTTCAGGGAAAACATCCTCAAACTCACAAACTACAAGAATATTTTCAGCTTCCTCTTCTTTTGCTTGGGTGTCCATAGCATAACACCAATATCCCATACATCCTTGACATAATAGCTTACTTGCTTTCATAGCATGACTCAAGAGATAGGATTTTTCCTCTCTTTGCCCAATTAAGAATACTTCTCCCCCTTTTTCATCTTTCAAAATCACCTTAAGCTCCTCACAATCAATCTTAGCTCCATAGGTGTGCAACCAATTCATTCCCAAAATGATGTCAAAATCAGACAAATCAAATTGAATCAAATCCATAGGAAGGTGGTTCCACCAATGGTAATGGGAATAAATTTATAGGAGATAGGGCAGTCAAACACACAATCATTGGGTAGCTTGATCCTATAATTGGTTTTCATCCTCCTATCTTCCAGGTTCAATTGCATGGCAGATCAAGTGGATATAAATGAATGAGTAGCACCCGAATCAAATAATACACAAAATGGCTTTGAATTTAAAAAGAGAGTTCCAGTGACTACCATACCAAAGGTGGCAGCTTCCTTCTTACTTATTACATACACCCGTCCTACTGCTACATGCCTTGGTGGTGGCGCCCCTTGGCGAGGTGGGGCCAAGGGTTTTGCTGCCCCTTTGCCTACAACCTTCATCCCTTGGGGGCATGCAGCAATAAGGTGTTCAGGGTTTCCACACCACATACACTTATTAGTTCCTATTCGGCATTTAGGGGTGGTGTGATTTGTTCTGCGACACTTCGCACAGGGCGCTGTCGAGCCTACAGGACGACTCTTGAGGGGA
Organism: Selenicereus undatus; assembly: GCA_017589665.1. Classification (NCBI taxonomy): domain Eukaryota; kingdom Viridiplantae; phylum Streptophyta; class Magnoliopsida; order Caryophyllales; family Cactaceae; genus Selenicereus; species Selenicereus undatus. The sequence continues at coordinate 79,197,751 of JACYFF010031955.1, forward strand.
ACAAGAGTAGGTTTCTTCTGGTTCTGGTTTACACTCTCACTCAGAGTCCCTCGCTCAAACCCCTTTCTCTTTTGGTTGATTGGGTTCAGTGCTCGCACATATAGTTCTTAATAAGTCAAAATTGGTTATCCAGTTAACTAATTCCAAATATAAAAGGACAGACCCTCTTCAAACCTCCTTATTTTCAACCTTTCAGATGATACAAACTCGGGAACAAACCTAGATAATTCGATGAACTTACTGGCGTATTGCATCACAGTCATGGTGGCACTCATCTTCAGCTCCATAAACTCTTTCTCCTTTTGCCTTTAGACCACAACTGGGTAGAATTTTTCCCTTAACTCACTCAGGAATTTGTTCCAAGTAAAGTGAGGCCCTACGAGCTTATCCTTCACAGTATTCCAGCAAATGTCAGCTTCACCGGTCAAATAATACGTCCCAGTGTTTACTTTCTTTCCTTCTGGCACCTCTAACACTGCAAAGATTTTCTCCATTCCTCTTGTCCATTCCTCCAGTACAACTAGATCATAAGATCCATCATAAACCTTAGGGTTGCGTTATGCCACCCTATCTGCTAATTTATCCTCTTTAGGAGCGGCTTCAATAGGAACCTGGGGAGTCCGCTTCATCAGTTCAGCTACTAAGGTCGGCCAGTAGTTTAAGTCCCCACTATTGTGAGCTACCTCAGAAGGAATCAGTGGCATTTGGCAAACATTTGGTGGCACATGATGGGAGGCTTGATCACCTGATCCCTGACCATGATCTTAGATTTCTTCTATATGAATCTCTTCATTGTTGTGCACTGATTTAGGCATTCTGATTATACATGAAACAAAACAATTCAATCACTGGAATACTCAAACATATAAGATAAGCATGCCCAACAAACACATTTAATATAACTCAAAGATTATTGAACAACCCAAAGCTTATCATTCTATAACTACTTATTTACATACATAACTGCTTATGTATACACATGATCAGCAAAACATACTACATCTAACTGACTAGGCAAAGTCAGTTTTAACTCCTAACTCAACCTCAAATACTAACTAGCCCCAAGATACTAGGTCTGTCACATAACCAAAAAGAAATACGGACCATGTCATGACGGTCGGAAAGGATCTAACTGACCATATACAATGTCATATCTTATACAAAATATATCCATCCCAACCGACCATACTAAAAACAAACAGGGGTCAAAAGAAAACTACTACCACTAACCCCTAAACCCACCTAACGATCCCTAGGTCGATCGTAATCCGGGTCAGACTCATCATTAGGCTCTTCGCCTGAATCGAAGCTGCTAGTAGATGCCTCTAACTCGGCATCACTAACCTTCCACTGAACTTGTTGCTCTTACTCATACTGTAACTCCACCATCAACTCATCAACCTCCTGTCCCCAATGCTGCTCTACCACCGCCTCGTCAATGTCTTGATCCTCCTCAGGATCATCCTCGTTTCCGTGGTGGCCCTTATCCCCAGAACTAATCACCACTACCTCTGGTGTTTCGGGGAGCTCTATCACTGTGTGAGCCTCCCCAGGACCATCGAGCATCAGTGGGGTACCTGGTGCGGGCGTGGAGGGTGGCCCTTGTGCTGGTGCTGGGCCTGCAGGTGGGGGAGGCGCCTGATGTAGCGGAAAGACATGTTGTAGCGTCTCCATGGTGATCCCCCTTTGATTGAACTCTTCCCTCAATAACAACTCCGTAGCAAGAGTAGTCCATGCCCCCTGGGCCTGAAACCTTGGCCCTTCCCATCCTGGGTTCCCTGTTACCATATAATGATGATAACGAAGCCTAAACTCCATCCACGGATGAACTGCGGGTAAGGACCACAACAGTCTATGTCCATGAACCGTAGCACTGTGGAACTCAAAGAAAGGGTCATGTGTATGGACCTCTATACTTGCGTGCAACAGTGCAATGTGAGCAGCCATAGATGCACCCAACATCAAGTTAACAGCATAAGGGTCCATTTAACAAAGAAATGACATATATGAGAAGTATACATAACCATAATTATGGAACACGTAAATGTAAGCAACTTGCATTTCTACTAGTATTACTACACTTCTAATATCATTCTAGTAGTATAACATGGCCCTCACTACCCACCATTCTCACCTTATTTCTAAACTCTACATTCCACAAAGGAAATCTCAACCTGGATCTGATACCAAATTTGTAACACCCCAAACGTACATCAATCACTGTCTGTATTTCTTTAACTAGTTTTCCCCAAATAGAAATGATAACCTAAATGATTAGGCATTACCGCCGTCCAAACAAGGACAAGGCTTTACTTGTACATGATAAACTCATCCATAAGAAACAACATTTACCATCAAAGGCATTCACACCATCACAACCTGTCAAACCATTTTGATAAATATAGAAATTGTTCTAACATCAAAACCGTACAAATGTGTCAAGGATTACACCAAAATATAGAATTCTAACAAAATATACAATTTTAACACCAAAATATATTCCACAATATGGAGTTATAACATCTCAACGATAATACACCCCCATTCCATAAAGATTTCCCAGCTCACTTATCATCTTCTGCCGTTCTGCCTGCTTGAGGGCGATTCACTGAACACTTTCTTAAAACAAAACATGAAAATATTTTGGAATGTGAGCCAAATCTCAGTACATGCATTCCTGTATTGTTAAACATTCATGGAACAAAAACTGGTTAGGCCCGTATTGCAATTAATTTTTAATTAAACACGGGGAATAAGATGAATATGAAACTGCTTTGTCAATTATTATCTGATAGTGAACCCCTAGTAACTATTACGATCTGAAGATAGGGGTACACGTGCCACGCCAATCAGGACTTGGCCTGAAGCCGTGTGGTTAACTGAAGGACTATGCCCTGTAACTGATAACTGATGGGGTCACTAATTATGTGATAAATCACTGACTAAACTGATTCATTGATGTACTTACCAAAACATTATAATTTTGATAAATATGTGTTGATTTCTAAAGATACAAGCAATAAACGCATCTGAAATTTTAAAATTTAAGCTCACGGAATAGTATTATGCACAAAAGTGGAAGGAATGATAGATTAGGCCCAAATTCTGTACAAAATTACTGTCATAGGAACATACGGTTAGCAAAGTATTTATTTCATAGCTAATAATTTAGAAACAGCAAAGTAAGCATAACAAGGGCTTAGGAAGAATGACGCACAAATTAATCATCTGATTACCTTGGATTGAGAATCAAAACCCCAATATAGAAAGCTTAGGAAGTCCAAAAATCATTCATTTAGAACACCAAGCTTGATTCCATGAATAGGATTCCCAAAATGAGGCTAGAACTAAAGCATTTCAGTTTTGATCCATTCTGCGCAGGTTCGGTAAAGCGATCATAACTTTTTCCACAGGCCTCGGATTAAGGCGATTCAAGACCCCTTTGAAAGCTAACACACTGAAATATTTACCCACCAAAAAGCATAGTTTTTGGGTTAGTCGTGCATTACAAGTTTATTGACAAAGTTTGTCCTGTTTTCTTGAAAATTCCAACCCTCACTGTTTTAGCTTTTCCCTCACTTTTTCACACAAATTCTCAACTTAAACCATTCTTCAAAAGCATGTAAGCAAACTTTGGTCCATCCCAACAACATACAAAATCACCACACTCAAAATCACTTCATAATCATATCCAAAAGAGATCATTTTTCAATCAAACACCCACATAAACCAAGATTAAGGTTAAATTAATCCAAACCATGCATTATTTGCCAAAACCATAGTTTATGGCCAACTTGGACCCTCTCCAACTCATGTGCAATCACCAAAAACATCAACATAAACACCAATAGATTAAAAGATGACCAACTCAAAGATAGAACAATCAAAATCCAACACTTTAACATTAAGCTTGCATGATCAAAGGTTAACGCTAACCTAGCATTCTCCAACCTCAACACCACCATGATCAACATCAAAATAGCTCTTATTTCCTATCAAAACGTCATGATGAACACTCAAAAACGTCAAAACAAGAATCAAAACTAAGATAAAAATCAAAACCAATAAAAACATATTTCAAGATTACTCACTTTGAGTGCAAATAAATTGAGATGGAGATGAGGTTTAGGGGTTTTGATGATGGAGGATGACAGCTTGAGGTACTATAATGTTGGGGGGGGGGGGGCGAAAACCACCGAGGCTGGCCGAAAACTGGCTGGAAATCACCACAAACAGGGGCTGAAAGTGGTTGGGCGTTTAGAGAGAGAGAGGAGAGAGAAAATGGAATTTGTGAGTAAGTTGTGTTTGTTTGACTTATCTAAATGTTTTTGCTGAGTTTGTAACTAGATAAGCCACCTTTTTAGACTAACGATGGTTAAATTAACCATGGTAATGAGTTAGATTAATAGGCAAACTTGTTGGGCTTCAAAACGGCCGAAATAAATTGGGTTCGGGAATAAAACGCTACGTAACGATAACATTTTTTTACAAAACTCAAAATGAAAGTTTTATAAGGTTATGGAAAGAAAAATAAATTACTTAGATTAAACTCATTAGGGCCTACTATAAATTCTCCCAAAGTTTTTATTAATCGATTAAATAAACAATTAAAATCCAAATTGTCAAGTGAGGACCCAAATAAAATTTTTCAACCGGGGTGAATAAATGAAATAAATGAAATTAGCAAAGAAAAATTATGAACATGAAGTAATTAAATAAATGAGGATAATTAAATAATTAAATAATTAAATGATCATAATTAAATAATTTTAGGGTTGGGCTATTACAGGTTATTACAGGATGTCATGTCACAACCTTTTATTCTAGGGTTGGTGGCTTTGGTGGTCATGTTGCTTGATTTTCCTATTACCCCCTTGCTTGTCGAAGAAGGTCTTTCGTTCATTAAGAGCCGATTCGATATTGATGGCAGTTCCATATATTTCATGAAACAAGTTGCATCTGCACACTAACATCATGACCTTTACCTTGTTATTCATCCAATCCTTAAACTAATTCATCATGATGGTCTCACAAACACACAGGTGGGGAAAATGGGAAACTTTTGTGAAGTTAGTGGCGTACTGTAGAACACTCAGTGTCCCTTACTCTAAGTCGAGGAATTCTATTTCGTTTGCCTTTTAGAGATATATAGGGTTTGCCTTTTAGAGATATATAGGGTACAAGTAATTCTTCATGTTTTCTTTGAATTGTGTCCATCCAAATCCAAGCTCATTTTGCATGTTCTCCTTATGGGCCTATAAAATATCATCTTCCCCCTTCAAATAGATTTCAAAGAATCCTACTATCCACTTCCCAAGGCACTAGATAACATTATATAATTTCTCTGTCTTAAATCCACTACTTAGAAGCTTGAGCATTATCTACTCCATTCTGGTTATGTGGATGGAGGTTAGCCAACTTCTTGAACAAGTAAAAGTCATCTTGCTCATTGCTGTTGTCCTTTTACTCACTCAGTTTGTGCAACTGCTTTCCTTAATTCTCTTGCAACTTAATAAGTAGAAGGTTAGTAAGATCAACCCTAGTTGGGGTAGGATACTCCCCAATAGCAGTAGTTGATGGAGCACGATTTCTAGGGAGGAGGGCTTCAATCGCTTCCTCTAGTAAGCCATAGTAAACACACAATTAGCTTGGAGACCTGCAATAACATGGTAATAAGATTCTCCATTAATTACCGACATCCTATGAAAATCAAGTTTAGATTTATGTTCTAACCTTATGATTTGTCTGGTTCAACCTTTATTATTCTCTACTACAACATTAGTAGAATTTCTAGCATAGGGTCATTCACCCCTTGATAATGACATAACACAAAACTTACTTTTTAGGGCTCCATGCCCTATAGACACTAACAACATCAAGTATGTAGCACACCTTGGACCACACATTCAATTCAAATATACATTGAAGTGCCTAAATGGCATCCATTTGTCCATTTGTTTAAAGACCATTTAGTACACATGTATGTTCATAGAGAAACAAATAGGATAGTTATACTTTTGTTAATCATAAACATTATATCAACTATCATGCATAGTAGTGAGGTATATAGGCAAGTTCTCTCTCATACAAGGGTCATTGATGAGAAATACTTAACCAAAACTTTCAAACAGTTTGGTTTGGAACTACTATTTAACCAAACTATGTTTCCTTCTAACATTGGAACTTGAAATAGGTTTAGGTGATCACGATGCAGGTTCCCTTATAACTTGTCCTTCCTTCAGATTAGCTTTCTCTATATTCCTGTTCTTCACGATTAGACTCTTCCAAAGATTCTTCTCCTTGAGGGTTAGACTCCTTTATAGGCTCCTCCCTTGGCTCCTGAGTCTATTCATCGTCAAACTCATTGAAAGGGTTACATCCTTCCTAGGGTTGCTTTTATAGCCATACCATAAGCCATTCCCCGATTTGTGTTAGGGCTCATGTGAGTTAGCCTTAATAGGGTTGTCCTCGGAGTTCCCAAGTACAACCCAGTCTAGTGATTGCTCTTCATCCTCCTTATTAGCATCCTCTTCCCTTGTTGAAATCTCATCAGCTTTGTCCTTATTATTATGAGGTGGCAAGGCTATGTTTGGTGACTCTGGTAACTCATTATAAGGGCCTCGATATTGCATGTGGTCTGCAACTTATCAAAGTCCATGCCTGGAGGTTGTTGATCACACTAGAAACATCTACCCTAGTCACCAATAGAGATCTCCATGGGAAGCACCTCATCACATCCATAGTATCAAACCCCGTTGTCCTAAAGCGTCATAAGGAAATTGAGTGCTTGATTTCCTGTACTACAAAAACAATTGTTTGTAGTCATCTAAGTAACGATGAATAACCATGCAAGCGCAAGCAGAATCATGCAAACTTGAGTAGCATGCTGGAGAAGTGAGTATTATAGAAGGTTAGACAGCCTTTGGTGAAGACAAGGAGGTCATGGAGGTGATAACGTCGTGTTCCATTCATCATCCCATGAAGCAAATAAGAAATTTATGAGTGCTTAGTGCAACTAAGAAACATGCACCTTGACTACCCCACCCTATTGCTGACACTCGATGAATTACTATGTCTATAGCTTTTGAACTCTACCTTTGGATAAAGTACCTCAAGGAGCTACTAGGTCGAACTTAGAGCTCTGATACCATTTTGTGATGCACCAAAAATTGTAATCCATCTTATTACTAATCTATAACCCATTAATATAGTGGAAAGGCCAAACTAGGCAACACTATAATGCTTAAATGAGAAATACAAGGTGAAAGAGTAAATACAACATTAAAGGGACCAATTTAAGGTCAAAGATCAAATAGTCAAGGAAAGATAAATTAGGGGCCCAAAAATCTCATTGCATGAATAGTCTTTTCCCATCTTAGCACAATATAACTAGACTAAAAATTATAAGGCAACCTCCCTCTAAGCTCACTCCTATGCAGCATTGTAGTATGTAAAAATAAAAAGTTTTTAAATAGTGAGATCTCAATAATGACTGCACTTAACAATCAAACACAATTTAAATTATTTCAAACATTTAGGAGAGGCAAGGAAGTAATTTAACAACTCAAAACATTTTAATTCCCAACCGCATCATTTCTTTAAAACTTTCTATCTCATTTCAATATCCAAGACCGTTAGTATGAATTATTATTGACAAGCAAACCCATCAAAAGGTCTCGCAGCCCTCCATTGTACTACCTTATGGGTTATTAAATCTATGGTGGCTATGACTTGGTGTACGTGCATATTCTATGTCATGTACCCAAAACAATAGCACGTTTTAACTTAGGGGGATTATCATGTCTAAAAACCAAGCTAATCCTACCCTAATCTTGGGAGGCACCCACCCCTAATGCGCCTTAATCTTTCACTTTAACATTTAGTAATTAATAAATAAGTCTAATTAGCTTCCAACAATTCTAATCCAACCCAAATTCAATTAGTCTTAATAAATCAATTAGGAACATGGACTGCTTGAATATTGCATCGTTAACATAAAACAATAAGTTAAAATACAACTTATAATAAAATCAATTCATAGTAGTCTAAGTTTTGTGCACGTCTCGTTGGAACACAATGTCCTATAAACCATTCTATAAACACCTAAACCATATTTAAAAGGATTTCAAAGAGAGTTAGGACACTTGTAATGCCCCGAAAATGCTAATGACTTGATTTACTGAAAACTGTAGCGGAAGACTTAATAATTGAAGGCGCTACCGCCATGCCAAATAGGACAAGGCTAACTGAGACTACTTAGTACTGCCAACTCACGATCATAAATACAAGAAACACTAAACTTAAAATACTCCAAGTCAAAAACCACAATGGTCTAACTTCAATACCATCAACATATTCATACAAAGGGTCATCCTGCACTCCACATTAAACATGTACATTGAGAATAAAAATCTTATCCTTGAGGTTGTACCCAACCTTCATGTTATACTTAATCCACTGTGAGCAACTGATAACTCCCAAAGGGGCTTGCTAAATGGAGGTATATGTGCGGCTTCATCACCTAAAATGAAAAGTAGGAAAACATTTCGAGAAATGTGAGCTAAAGCTCAGTACATGCATCCCCATGTGGGTAAATGAACATTAAAACCTTGTTGGCGGGTACCGCTTTTTATAATTCATTTAGTTCGCAATAACGATGAAAATGAAAGTTATATAAAACTAAATTGCTCATTATTATCTGGATGTGAACTCGTTGCAATGATATGATCTATATGTAGGTATACACCGATCAATCCGTTGAAGACTTAGCCTGAAGCCGTGTGGGTAAATGATGGGCTGACGCTCTATAGATGATAACTGACGGGGTCACAAGTTAAATGGAAAATCACTGTATAAACTGATTCATTAATAAACTTATTAACAGTTATAACTCGGTAAACATGTTCTGCTTTCTAAAGATACAGGCAATGGATGTACTTCGGGTCTTTAAAAATGTCATCTGACTTGATAAATGTCATATGTTTCATAAATGTCATTTGACTTGATAAATGTGTTCTGTCCTGATAACACTTATGCACAACTGGAAACGATAACTAGGCCTCGACTCTCTTTGAGAGCTTAGGAGTAGAGGGTGTGAGGTTGTTTGAGGGTGGGGAAAGCTGGTGTTTGCTCCTGTTCCGGCCACCAACCAGGCACCCAGCGCCACCCAGTCGGTGACCTAGGGACATTACAATTGGTATCAGAGCTAGTCACCAGTCCAATGTCCCAGCGAGCACGATGGGCTCCCGAGTGGGAACAAGGTCTTAGCAAGGACGCTAAGCTCCCAGGAGGGAACAAGGGGGACTTGTCCCACATCGGATGGAGAGGGGAACGAAGGCCTCTTTATAAGGGGTCGGATACCTCTTTCTAGTAGACACGTTTTAAAAACCGTGAGGGCTCGACCAAAATGGACAATATCTGCTAGCGGTGACCTGGGTACGTTACAACACTCCCTTCATAAGCATTGAAACCCTAGACATCTTAACCTTGAATCTAAAAGGTTGACATAAGTAATAAAGTAGGAGGTCACAACATGGATAAACTCTAAATTAATTTCAAGACCTCAGCTGACCGAACAAGGCATAACTCCTAAATTTACACCCCTAACCTCAAAATTTATGTTTACGACACCTAACAAAATTTCATTAATTATTTCTATTTATAAATAAAAAATTAAACCTTTCAACAAGGAATCATTTCTTTAGCTTCAGGCTAAAATTCAGTCCTAACTTCCAGAGATCGTAACTCTGGCGGCTTATATGGAACCATAACGAATAAGGACATTATCAGAAAGGTACTGATGTGAGCCACGACTTTTTCTTTGAACCAAAAAAAGGAAACTAGAATAGGCGCTTCGAATCTCATGTTTTACAACTGGTTAGATCTGGGTCAGTTCTGTACCCCTAACTTCCTAATACCCGATCCAAAATCAGCAGTTCAAAAATCGTAGTATAGAAGACTCCCTAGTCTCGATCTTGTAATTCTTTTGTGACTTCTAGCTAGTTGGATTGTGTGAACTTTCAAAGACAGGCCCATCCAAGTCAGTTTCTGATCTCCCTTTAACCTAGTATCCTATGCATCAATGACCATACCCATTAACTACCATTTACTGAATTGGTCTCTAATCATATGTAGACATTGAATACACTTCTAAATGCTAAAATCTCCAACCAAAGCCCATGAAGATATTAAGGACATCATGACTTGGGTTTTGCCTCAAGAATTGGATATGGTTGATCAAGAGGAAGGTATTTTTGATTCAAAGAACCTAAGGTTTAAAAATTTCATTACAAATATAAGTTAGAGAGGTTCATCAAGGATTACAACAGTAATCAAAACCAAAAGCCTATCTTTGTGGAATACAAACATATATATATTTTTTTGTTTTTTATCTCTAAATCGTAAAAGTATGCAAACTCACCAAAAGTAAAGAAATAAGAGTAGAAAGGTGGAAGCTGGTAGCACCGCAGCTGATTCCCAGTGGTAGCTCCAATGGTGGCTACTGACCGGGGAGAGAAACAACAAGCATGAGCGGGAGAATGAAAGAAAGAGAAAGAAATACAGAATAAGAGAAAGAGAGAACTGGTAAGGGTGGTAATTGCCAGCACTGGGTGTGCAATGAAGGTAGTCGTTGTTGCTGGGCAGTGGTGATAGCCGGGTCAGCTGGTTGAGAGGGAATAAGGTGTAAATGGAAGGAAAGAAAACAAGAGAGCAAGAAGGATAAGAGAGAAGGGAATTGGCGGGGGAACAGGCCGTCGCCGACATCTGGCAGCCGAGAAGGCTACATCTTGGTCAGTAGTAGTCGTGCTAGCTGGCAATGTTAAGGGTGTGTAGGACTGAGAGAGAGTGATAGAAAGACTAGGCAGGGGGGCGAGGAGTTATAGTACATGTAAAATGTACCAACAAATTTTCTTGATTAGATTTACTGCTCATTAAAAGGGGAAGCATAGAGATTTTCGGATGATATTAAAAGATGCTTAGAGGATTTAGGGGATTTTTATATCCCCTCAAAATAATTTAACAATTCAAATTTGAAATTTTGAGATTTCGGATAGAATCCAAAGGAATAAAAGTCTTGCAAGTAGTGATAAGTTATCAAAATTAAATAGCATTAATTATTTCTTCATGAATTATTAATATGAATTTTTTGGGATTTTACACAAACTGTCGGTCTTTTGCTTTGCCATTGCTCATATTTTCTCCTTCTAACTTATTTTATGTGCTCTTTTACTATGTGTCAGGGTTCAATGCATGTTGAACTTGGTTTGTTATATATGTTGTTGCTGCACCTTCATTTTATCTTTATCACGCCTGAATTTGCTTCCATATTTGCATATGGGTTTCATATGAGTTCCAATTTTTATTCGCTATTTACACCTGAGTGAAACTCGTAAACTCACAAAATCTAGTGGGTATGGATATGGGTAATATTTTCTAATTCCTGATGGATACAACTATGGTATGGATATTGATTTCGAAAATGAATATGATACTATAGCAGCACCACTGCCTCGTGCCTACCCCGTCAGATTCATACGACTAGAATAGCCAAACCGAAGCATGAACTAGTAAATCAAACTGTCTTTATGTTAATCAAAAGTGTTTGACAATTTGGAGAATAGAAGTTGGAAACAGATAACTCATTTGGTTTGGTTTTGTTCGTAATTTTAAGATAGACCTTAACAAAACCGATGCAATAGATATATTCTTATTTTTTTGTATTATTTAACAAAATTTTAGAGCTATTTTTTGTTTGGTTATGATGTAAAAGTGAGATCCCATTAACTAATTCTGATCCTAGCCTAATTAATTGGAAAACTACGCATTAGATTCTTACAGTTGCCTTAGCGACTTCAATGTTCATTATCTAATTTGAAGTATGGCAATTTTAACACTACTAAAAAAGTGCCTAATAGCAATGGACCAAAATAGCTATGGATTTTTTCAACCATCATTGAACCACGTGATGAAACTTGTTCCTCGCTAAATCGCTCATTCCTAAAATGGTTTCGACAAAATTTGTATTTTTCATCACTAAATAGCGACAGGAGGAGTGATGGATGGCTGGTAAAGGGCAGGGATGGTTGGCGAGCCTTCAATGATGGAATGGAGGTCTATTGCTCCGCTAATACGGACTTAGCGACGAACTTTGCGTCACTTATAGCAACAGATTCAAGTTTTCTCACGGAATTTTTAATTTCACAAAACAATTCCATATGATAGGGACAAAATTTCTATCGCCAAATACATCCCTAATTTTCTTTCTTTTTTTAAAATTAAAACTTACTTGATCGACTTTTCCTTATTAGAATATATGCAGCATACAAGTTCAAAGAGTACGTTGAAAAAGTACTCTCCAGCAATACATTATTCAAAGAGTATTTGCAACAATTCTCAAGCAACATAGATATTATAATATCTCATACAAACCACATAATTTTCAAGCAAAGATACACAACTAAAGTTATAAGTTTGCAAAAAACATTCTTGAAAAAAGTAGTTTCATCTAAACTAAGAGAACATACGTAACGCCCCTATCCTCAAGGCTAGAAGTGTTACTGAAACTTCTTAAATTTTGAAATGAAACGGACACAGAATTGCCTAAAAACTAAAAATAACTTAAGCTCATAGCCTTATATTAGGTATCTGTAATAATCAAAGGCAAAAAGGACATATCTAAACAAGCTCAATGGCTATACACCAGATACCACCACCCTACGAGCCACATGCCTAAAGTACACAACTTGAAAGAATTAAATAAAAGAAAGAACTAAAAAGTACAATTTAATGGATCAAACTTCCAGAGTACTAAGGTTTACACCCTAAAACCATTCAACTGTATCGACTGGCAAATGAGTATGTAATCAGAAGTTTGGTTCACATAGGCAATGTAGAGCAACACATAGATCGCATGCAATACATAAACTCAAATGTTAGAGTTACATGTGCTTAGAGGAGCCTACAATCTAACATGATACATCATTCTAGCCTTTGAGTTAAAATATACACATATAGAGTTCCTTAACACCAACTAACAAGAACATCTAAGAGAAAACATGTAATCTCACACAATTCGATAATGTCCAAGTGCTTTGCAAGAATATGGGAAAAAAGCAAAATAGAGTGGGGACGAACTATTACACACATATTGGTTAAGTTGCAACCTCAAAAACTAAAACAATTACATACAATGGAATAAATAGTAGTCACACTGAATTTTTACTTAATGAAGCATATTGAGCATTCACTCAAATAACAACTAGATAACCTTCACTTTAACCCAAGAGCAGGGAGGAGGTAGCCCATTTGACTTTTAAGTGAACATTTAACATCAAACAGGGTTCTTTTAGCTGACCGAAGTGAGCTCTTTTAGCGTGAAAGTGAAAATAACGACCGAAAAGGGGTGAAAGCATATATTTAAACTAAGTTGAACTTTTATAAAATGCATTCCACATTAAGAAGGTCATATTTGATTTAATAAAATTTTGCTCAAAGTGTACCTCCACTTTTCAAAACTTCTGCTGGCATAATTCAGAATGAGTAGTTTCCAGCTCATAATAGGTAAGAAATCACTTTTAGGTCATCAGATTCACGTGTCAGTGCTCTCTTCCAGTGCGTCTTATAACTCATTACTGATGGTATCCCCAAGGCCTCTCATGGTCACTAGACTTTTACCCTTGTTAGAGCCTATTGGGGTTCCCACTTCTATAGGAATTAGGGTTCTAGCATACCGGGAATGCTCCCTAACTCGTGTCCATACAATTAGCACTATCCTCATATCCCAAAAGATTTCAATGCATCTTATTTGCGACCACAAATAAATAGCTTGATTTCTTAAGACAACTTGATAACAGCAAGCTTTCATTACAGAAAGGACTAGCAGCACTTTGATTTTAAAATAGGTTCACAAATAGCTTACAATCACAAGAATTACCAAGGTAATAGCTAGAATGCTGTCAAAACTACACTTTCAAATTTTGGTTCAAAGCATATGACGCTATTTATTCTTTTGAAATCAGGCATATCCATTTTTATACAAAAGGTTTTGGCTCTTTGATTGAAGGATCTTCATCAAATGCAATGATATTCAAATCATTAAGGCTATTCTCTTTTATTTAAAACAAGAAGTTCTGACATGCCTGCGCAAACTTTATCTTACCTCATTTTAAACTTACTCAAGGATTCCATAACACACAAATAGGTTCACATATTGCTTTAAAGGACTCTTATGAAGCAATTTCAGGGTAATCAAAATAGCAAGAATTCATTTCAAGCCATTTGAAACATGGTCACAGCGAATCAATCTAGTTCTATTCGATTTACGCTCATAGATCACAGAGTCATGCAACTTGAGGTTTGTAAATCAACTTGACAATCCTAGGACAACTACTTGGGTAGCAAAAGTGTCCTAGTAAGCACTCCTAATCACTTAGTTTTTACTTATAATCGAGGTTATTTTTTGTTTTTATTTGATTTTTGTGATTGCATAGGAAATAAAGATTCAATGAAATTATGGGCATAAAAGACACGTGATAAGAGGTGGAAATCAAGAGAATACATTCTCGAGCAAAGTAACCCAGTGTTCCTTTCCCATCCTGTTCTTTGCGGGACCCACTCCCTTATCTTTGAAGCGAACCAATAGCCACGCCCAACAACAAGTTCCGTGTCTCCTTATGGATCAACCAGAATGCGTGAGCTGCGCCCCAGCTATTTGGCCAATTGAAATTCAAGCAGTCCAGCGAAACAAGAGAGGCGACTAAATTTATGCAAACTTGTGATATTTTCCAAAATTTTTAAATTATTGGAAATTGGGTTGAATTAAGAAAGTGGAAAATAATTGCTTGGGAATTAGAATTCTGGTATAATTAGGAAAGTTTAGGGGCTTGACACTAGCATAAATAGGGGGTACTTGGTGGTGCTTAGGAATCATCAATTTCTCTCCCTCTCTCTTATAGCATTAGTTTAGTTTGAGAGATTATGGCAATTGTAGGAATTCTTTCAAGTTGAATTTAATTTCAAATTCTTGTTCTAGTTTCAATTTTTCTGGTGCTAGTTTTAGTTTAATTTTTGTAGTTCTAGTTCCGGTTCAAAGTTTTCTACCTTTAGTTTCAATTCAAGTTCATTAGCTTCAATTTTAGTCTTCCGAAAAATTATTTTTCATTCAAAGTTTCAATCTTTATTACTCTTCAAGTGGATTGTGGATATTGAAGTCTCCAGGTGATCTCTCATTCATGATTTGAATTTTCTACATCTAGTAAGGCTAAGTAGTCAAGCTAATTTCTTTCTTCTCTCTCATACTTTTTTTTTAATTTCATGAGTTAGATTAGGGTTTTTATGAGGCTACCTGCAATTATTGGAAACTAATTTAGGTTACACTATTTTAGATTAGTTTAGTAGTTTAATACTAGTGATTAAATTCAACCCATCTATGTGGACGACTCGTAAAGTGTTGCAATCATGACTGTACACTTGCAGCTTATTTTTACAGTTCCTGAGATACAAGTTTTTCGCATAGTTGTCGGGGATGGTGTTGAAATTGATTACTAGTTTTGATTGTAGATTGCTTCTTTTATTTACTTTAAGTAGTTTAGTTTATTTGCTTTAAGTAGTTTAATTGATATTGGTGGATTATTAGCTGGGATAGAACTAGAATTGACCAAAAAAATCATCGGCGTAGGTTGTTTTTTGGATTGTCAGTTTCTATTTGGATTTTTTCTGGGCTAATCTAGTACTGATTTTGCTTTTTTCATATTTTTAGTGGATTTGTTGGGATTTTTAGAGTCTAGATGAATTTTTGTGGAATGTTTTGGGTGTTTATGGGATTTTCACCAATTTCTAGAGATAATTTTTTGCTTTGATTTTTCTGCACTTTTTTAGGACAAAAAAATTGAGAAAAAAAATATTCATGTTCCCTATGATTGTGCTTAATGTTTTGTCTAAGGTGTTCTGATTTTGGAGTTTGATTTTCTATTTTAATTGTAACTTTTGCTTGTTTAGGTTTTATTTTATTTTCTGTATTGTTTTAGGTTAAGTGGTGTTTTCTATTTTTGTTTTTGTTTAGCTTATTTTCTATTTTTTGTTTTCTGTGTAAAAAAAAAGGGAAGAGGAAATGATGCATGTGCTTTATGTTTGTGCCTCTATTCGGTTTGATATGCTGGGTTATTTCTTGTTTTTTAAGTCCTTTTGGTCTTTCTTTCTTTTTTGGGAATATAGTTATATGTTTGTTAGTTTCTTTTATTTTGATGATCTAAATAGTTAAGTGTCTTATTTTTGTTTTGGGAATTTGTTTTGAATTAATGCGTTAGAGTCATTGATCCCCCCTTCAAAAAACACCTAAAAAATTGAAATAAAATTGAAAATCTAAAAAAATTGGAAAATTCATAAAATTGGATAAAAAAATGTCAAGAATGTCAAATTTTAATTTCCCATAATTTAAGCATGGACGTTTGAGAGTTATCTATCAAGACTTAACAATTATCGTGCTAAGTCGAAATAAAGTTTTCAAAAATGGATATTTTGTAAGGTGATTGATGTGGGTTTGAATGCTAAATTCTGAGACCATGTTGAGTCCATGTGTCTTGGTGGTTTATTAGGATTATTGTCTAGAACTCAAGAAGAGCTTTGGGATTTTTTCGAAAAGTTAGCTTGGGACAGCTATGAGTTTAAACAAGCTAGAGCGGCCATAGGATACCCTACTCATGGTGAGTATGTTTTTCCTGCTAATCCTCACCATCGGTATCACTTTATAGATTCATACGGCCACCAATATTACTCTCGTGTTCCTCCTATTTTGTTTTATTATTATGAGTCTTCTGATCATGATGCTTATAATTGTGCTTATTGTGATTATATGGATGCTACATGTGAAAGTCTTGGAAAGACAAAAAATGAAATGACTGATAAAATGGTAGAGACTGTGAAAGAGATAATTGCTGAATATTCTCACTATTTCAATCGGAATAGGGACGATTATAATGAGTCTGACTCTAATGTAGAATCTCCTTAACCTGAAGTTAGTACTTTTAATGATTTTAAGCTCTCTTATCATGCTAGGCTCGATTTACATGATGATATTTCTTTTCCTAGCCTAGAACAAGAGATTGACTAGTGTATGTCTATATCCCCTAACCTTGAACCTAAATTTAGCTCACCTAGAGATGTCATTGAGGATGTTCTAATTTCCACTAACACATCCGCCCCTTTTAATGACTCTTTTCATTTTGAGCAGGGTGAAGAATTTGAGAATGGCAGTGAGTTAGATCTGAAAATCACAACTGAATATGAGCATCATGATATACATGAGTCAGAAGATATTTGTTTACAAAATTCATGTTAAATGTGAAATTTTAATATTCATTTTTTTCGAAGTTGCTCCATTAAAAAAAAAATATGGATACCATGACTAGTTACGAGCTACGGAAACTAGAAAAAAATGTGCATGCGTCGGCTTCCGGTCCGATCAACATCAGCCCAAATCAAATATATATATATATATATATATATATATATATATATATATATATATATATATATAAAATAAGGGGTAAAGTGATTGTAGCAAATCACGTGGGTTTGTAAAGTCTCAAAGACAAAAGGCAAAAGCAACTTGCATGGCATTGCTTGTAATTTGCATTAACACAGAGGTGTTGTGTGGATGACAATAAACCAAAAAAAAAAGAGGGGAGTTAAAGAGGTAGTGGGCTACCCACGTCTCACCACCACTTTGCTTTTAACTGATCACTTTCTCCTAATTATAAGAAGGGGAAAAGAACCAAGTAGGAAAAAAAAGAGAGGAAAGTGAAAGCAGAGACCAAAAAAAAAAGAGCACAGAGTAGCACTACGAAGATGAAAAGGCGAGAAACAGATTAGAAGAAGTAGAAGCGATTAAAGCAGGAATCAAGTCTAGTCTTCTCGATCCACAAGTTGAAGCCAACTAAAATTGAAGGTAATACAACAATGAAGTGTAAATGGTTGTTGCCTTTCCAAAATCACCATTTTCAGTCTCTTGGTTGCCATGGTTATTCACCAAGAAGCATCTTCACGATCCTCCAAAGTTCCAACAAAAAAAATAAAAAAAATAGAAACAACAAACAATACCCAAGTTTCAAGCCTAGTTAAGATTATAACCAAAAAGGCGGGAGGTACCCTACCGGAAGCCTCGGTTCCTGCCAGAACTATGAAGATTATGGATCCTGCCGGAACCAACTATAAAACCCATCGATCTTGCCAGATCATCGGTTTTGTTGGACCCGTATGTAAAACAGCCTTAACAGGACTGGTTGAACTGGAAGAAATTCGAGCACTTGGCGAAAGAAAAGATTTGCAGTGATGTAAACAACTTGGATGATTGTAATCTGCATCTCAAGCTAATTCTTTGCCATGAACACTTGATTTTTTATTTGAACGTAAAAGAAAAAGGAGGAAGGGATGGACAAGATATGGATAGATATCACTAAAGTATTCCTTCTTCCACCTAGATGATTTTAGTCATAAAAACAAGACCCAACAAAATTTGTGTTTTTACCTTTCAAGAAAGCTTTGCGTCTTTGTGAATGAATGGGAGAAATTCCCAGAGCTCGAGTTGAATAAATTGAAAAATCTAAGCCTTTTATAAATTTCAAATTTTTATTTAGTGGATAAATTTGATTCATCTTAGAACTCCATTTTGAAGTGTATTCCTCAAAAGATATTACTTATCAACTTAATTTAAATTTTTGATTTGTGGTTAAATAAAAAAAAAGCATAATCAAAGCAAATGAAGAATTCTAGCAGGTGGCAACCGTTACATGCAAATTGGACTGGCTTGCTTTGGAAATAAAAAGCAATTAAACCTGTTAAAGGCACATCTCTGTTCTAAGCAAAAGGCTCCCTGTTTCTGGTCCTGATGCTCTATTTTTGGGCGCAACCTTATTGCACGAAAGCAAAATCAAAAGCTTTGCTTTCTATCAATTAAAGGGAGAATTATCGGCATGTGTTGACTATTTTTTTTAATTACTAAAAGTATTCTTTTTTAAGTAGGTGTTGTTTACTTTGGCTTTCAAAAGTCAGAAGAGAAGTTGGACGACCTCTGTTTTTTTGGGAATCCACTTCTCTATTTTAATTTTTTACTTCAAATTTTTGTTGAGAAGAATAGAATAATAATTTTACTCCCTGACAATTGAAGTAAAATAGAAAGTATTGGGTTGAAGAAGTCAAATAGTTGAGTTTGTGGATTAGTTGTTGCCAACAATCACCAATTTGTTGGGGGGTAAAATAAATGAGTAAAATAATTAAACAAATCCGTGAGCTTTCAAGGGGTGGTCGCTATTGTTCATTTAGCAAAAATGCATAAAGAGTCACTTATTCTAATTGGGTGACATTATATGAAGTCTGTAAAGCTAGAGTTCATAAATTATTTTTTTTTTTGCATCTGCCTAGCAAAATCTATAATAGGGAAAATAAAAATATGTTTAAGTTGAATATCGATTAGAACTACGATAACTTGATTCCACTAAGGATACGTAGGAAGCTCGATATAAAATTTTGTCATGTTCAGTCTAAATCGAAGTCCTCAAACGAGCTCAAACCGACCCCCTCAAATTTTCAAGTCCATGAAATGGACCAAAATAAGCCTTTTTTATTTTCCCTCTCTTTAAAAAGTTAAAGTTACAGTTTTGTAACTTTTCGTTACACATTACGTAACCAAAACAAATTAAATGGGGAGTTTTTCAAAAAGTCGAAGCCTTGTTAAAAAAATAATAAGTATGGCAAAATGGACCGTACTCGAGCCAAACATATAACCAAGCCTACTAAATTCTCCCCTTTTCGAGACGTAAGCCTAAATAAAATTTGGCACGAGAACTACGTCGATTTGATCCCACGAAGGGTACGTAGGAAACCCATAAATAAATTTCGGGTGCAGTCGCAAGTTAAACAAAATAAAAGGACCGACCTAAAAAAAAAAGGTGTAAGTCGGAAAATATGAAAATCGTTGCAAACGACTAAAAATAATAATAAAAAAAACTTAGCCACTAAAAGTTAAAAAACAAAATCAAATGATAAAATTAAATCAAAATAGTGGGTAATAAATTAGTCCACATATAATAAAGTCCAAAATCAAAACTCAAAAGTTAAATTATGGTTATTAACATTACCAAAATAAAGTACAAATAAAATTAAAGAACTGTAGTCGGTTTGATCCTCTATAAAAGAGGTACGTAGGCAACTCACGATAAATAAGTGAGTGCAACCTAAGTTCCAAATCAGATAAAATTACCCGATCCCTAACCTGCACATGAAGAATGTGTATGTATAGTACCCTTCCTAGAAGGTGCATATATAGCCACTGTCTGACGCAACTAAGTTTTGGACATGGGAGATTCGACATTAAAAATACGATAATTGTCGATTCAAGTTACATAAAGGCTTATTATCGCAAAACAAAACAAAGAAAGAAAAGGTAAAACAGAATGAGTCGAAATCAAAAGGTGGTCTCCCGAGAGGGGGACGTAATTAAGAAGGTTTATCATCTTGAATAGGGTCATACTCAAAATAAACCGATGTACATTTTTGCACATCGGAAAGTTGTGTTGTGCATATTATTTACTTTTATTAAATTTTTGCTCCAACATAATTTTTGGCACGCCTGGTGGGACCCTATTTTCCTTTTCATCTCCGATTTGTTTATATTAGCTAATACTTCTTTTCTTCTCTTTTGTTATGCTTTTGTGTTTGAAGTTCAAGTTCAAGTTGAAGAAAAATGACACCTCAAGACACCATCAATTTCAATGAACTTCCTATCACCTTTGTGATCAAACGGGGGATATTCCAGGCCAGGAAGAATGTGCATGTAGTCTTCATTGTTAGGCCACGATCCATCCTGGCTGAGTTTCCATTGACAAATTCAATGGAACCTCTTAGGGGCCTCGAAAAGGCAAGCAGGCCCGCCCCTATGGCCGACAAGCCGCTTACAAAGAAAGCGGTGAAGAACCTAAAATGCAACAAGCGTAGAAGTGACAAGCGCCGCACCAAGACCAGTGCACCTAAGCTAGCTCCATTACTAGCCTTGGAGCTAGCCAAGACGACCTTGAAGAGGGATTTTCAACAAAGGTCATTCTCTACGGCTTGCCCCTCAATGTCTAGGCCGTTCAACTCAGTGCTGACTCTACGCCCCAGCCAAGTTCCACCTCGACGGGGAACCCTCACAAGGGAAGCACCAGCAACCCGAGCGACAATCCAACCAAGGCAAGCTTAGGCCCCGTATCTGACCCCAAGGCAAGTTCGGATCCCGACTTCGACCTCAAAGCATGCTCGGGTCCCTAATTTGGCCTCGAGGCAAGTTCAGGTCCCTACCTCAGTCTCAGGGCAAACTCAGGACCTTGATCTACTGCTGAGGCACGATCGAATTCCTTTCTCAAGCCCAGTCCACACTCGGGCCCCTGCATCCGCCAAGAAGGGGGCAAAAACAAGCAAAAAGTGCCCAACCTTGAGGAATCCCAGTAAACCATTTGGGGAAGGGACCTCAGGAGTAAAAAAGGCTCCTCAAATTCGCCCTACAAGGCGGATTTTTATCAGGACTATCCTCGTTGATATTCCCGTAGCCGAAGTCATAATGACCTCCTATTCAGAGAAGGAAACAATACCTAAAACTGCAAAGGTTAAATTTGTTAAACCTTCAACCTCAAGCACCTCCACTATGGTGTCGAGACTTTTGCAGGTCACAACCACTACTACTCCTCAAAGCCTTAGAAAAGGTAGGAGGATTTTACCTCATAGGCCACAAAATCAAAGTGATTTAACCTTTGAAGGGATCGAGTCACAGGAATACATCGGCCCTATCACAAGATCAAGGGCCAATGCACTATCATATGCCGAGGTGGCCTTACAATCTTTAGCCACTACCTTTCAGTAAGGTAGAGACCAACTGAAAAGACAAGATGAAGTTACAAGGCCTGCCTTTTCCCAAGAAGAAGCGGCATCCACCATCATCCTATAAGAGCAAATCAGCGAGGATGATCAGGTTGAAAACATGCCGGTCTTGGTTACCAGCACACCGAGTCTCGAGGAGCAAATGCAATAGTTGCAAAGGAAACTTGCAGAAAAAGAGGCTGAAATAGCTAAACTCACTATGCGCCTTGAAAATAGGGAGCATGAAAAGACTAATGAGGTTAGCAGTAACAACACAGTTATCACTCCGCAAGATATCAAGGAGTTGGTAGCTTAAGGAATCAGAGAGCATCAAGCGGCCATGAATCCCCCGAGTGTTGGGGTATAGGAGCCCATACCCAAGTCACTACGACTCGGTTCCTTTCCCCAAGGGTTACCAAAAGCCAAACTTTGAAAAGTTTGATGGAATAAATGGGTCACCGTATGAACATTTGGCCCATTTTTATTCAGCCTACGGTGAAACTACCTTAAATGACGCGTTGTTGATAAAGCAGTTAGTACAGTCCCTCAAAGGAGCAGCATTTACATGCTATACCCAGCCTGGGTCATTACACACTTAGGATGACCTCCAAAGGCATTCCTAGCCCAATTCGTGAATTCAAAGCGAAGAGTTTCTATAATAGACCTTGCCGATACTCACCAAAGGCCAAACGAAAGTGTTAACGATTTCATCATGAGGTGGAGAAGCTTAAGCTTGCAATGCCTAGAAAAGCTAAGCGAGCAATCAGCAGTTCAAATGTGTGCAAACAATTTAGACCCTCAAGTCGCTACATATGTTGGTACTACTGATCCTCAAAACTGTGATGCTCTCGTATCTAAGGCGAGCAATGTAGAAAGACAGCTTGCTCGTCAGAAAGCTACAAAACCCAAGAGGGAAGAAATCAAAAGGCCAAACAAGAAGGGAGAGTCAACGGCTATGTTTGTCAGAGCAAGCCCAAAGCCAATCAATGGCGGAAATTTCAACAACGACAAAGACAAACAAAAACAGGGAGCTCGACGAATCACCCTCCAGGAAAGGAAAGAAAAGAAGCATTCCTTCGATGATGATGATGTTCAAGGGATATTTGATGAGTTAATGGCTGCAAAAGCCCTTTCTCTTCCATAGCCAAAACGGCCTGCCGAGATCAATATGACAAATGATCCTAAGTATTGCTCATACCATAGGATCATTAGTCACCCCATAAAAGGTTGTTATGTCTTCGAAGACATAATCGAAGATATGATTAAAAGGGGAGAAATTGAAATAGAAGGAGCTCTAGCCAAAGGACCCACCGCATCGTGAAATGCAACCTCAACGGTGGAACAGAGGGATAAATCTTACCCATCATCCTCAGTAACTAATCAAGGGATCCCAACGGTGTCATTACCACCTCATGCGGTCCCCATCAAGTTCATTGTTGATGATGATGTAGCAATAGTATGGGCATATCCAGATATGCCTGCACCCTCACCAGGAGTACCCACCTTATATAATTTTTACCTAGACCCAAGTCTAGAGGCATGGGCAACATCAAAAGATGATGATGATGATGATAACTTTTGGTGGCAAACCTACTCCAGCAGGCGATCATTTTGACAGGGAATGGTCCAAGCTTCTCAGTCCCCAGGAGTTAAAATAAGAGGACAGAAGCCGCCACAAAAGAAAAATAAGAAAAACAAGAACAAGAAGTCGAAGGCTAAGAAGAAGTCAGCAATAACTTCTGAAGAGGAGTACGAGCTGCCGCTGAAGAGCCCTTTTACTTTAGGTGATTACATCCCTAAGGGTTTTTTCCGTAGTGACTCCTCGGACGATGATCCCATAGAAGGAGAAGTAGCCCAATTTTGCTTGGTTTCATGGGCTGATGAATGTGAAGAAGAGAGCGTCATTTTAACAAACACCGCTCAAGAAGTGGATCAAATAACTCTTCGATCTGGTCGTCAACTCCAACCACCGAAACCAGTAGGGAAAGAGGAGAAAAAAGAAACGACACTAGAGATACCACTAATATTGGATGATGCCAAAGAAAAGGGTGATGAGGAAGTAATTCCCTCGAGCTCGAATAGCCAGGGAACTGCTGAGAACAGACAAGCAACTAAAGATTCCAAGAAGGATCTTCCTACTACAACCCCTTTTCAAGTTCGTCAAGGGTCTCATAAAGAAAAGGTTCGCTATGATGTCATTTCTCATCTCAGGCGAATCCCATCGCGCCTAAGTGTCTATGACGCCTTACATATGTCCAAAGAACTAATAAGGGCACTTATATAAGCATTAATTGACCCGACGACTACAAAGACCAAGTTAATCCTATTAAGGTGGATGACGTGTTATCATCTCCTTTAAACCGGTGTTCTGCATGCATGGCTTGTGTAACATTCTCTGATGAGGATCTCCAGTTGGGGTATTTAAATCACAACAGGCCTTTGTACGTCATCGGTAAGATTGGGGATAAAAGAATAAATCGGATCCTGCTCGACTGTGGTTCTGCAGTCAACCTTCTTCCATTAAGGGTATTAAGGGCAATAGGGATAACACCAAATCAGTTGTCCCCAACTTTGCTCACAATACAAGGGTTTAATCAGGTAGGGCAGAAAGCCTTAGGCACTTTTGCTTTGAAAGTTGAGCTAGACAACCTCTGCACAGATGCTCTCTTTCATGTAATAGATGCTGATACTTCTTATAACGCCCTACTCGGTCGGCCATGGCTCCATACTAGCAAGGATATTGCCTCGACCCTTCACCAGTGTTTGAAATACACTAACGAGCATGGCAATCAGAAAACAATCCATGGGGACACAAATCCTTTTCATAGGGAAGACGTTAATTATGCTGATGCCAAGTTTTACAAATCAGCGGATTCTAAAACCTCCCAAGATCTTTTAAACCAAAGAAAAAGTAACCAAAAAGAAAATCCCAAGCCTCTTACTTTGCCTCAAAAGGTCATACGGGTTGTTAACAGTTATGCTAGTGAAGCCAAGGAAGGTTAGTTTCCACGATCAAAGGTGTTGTTCAAATACACACCTAAAGACAAAAGAAAGGACCGCCAAAAGGCCCTGACTCTAGTGAAGGAAATTGTGAACTCTCTTGTCACGAGTTATACTTTTCCCCTCCGAAGAATTGATCAGTCGGTACCCAAAGAAAATCTGGTCATAAGAACATCACTCGACAACAGAGAGTGGTGTTAAGGGAAAACCTTTCAAAGCCTCTAATAGGAGCATTCTCTTCAAGTGGTTCATCTCCAGGAGGGCCATCATCATCAAAGTGTAGCAAGAAGAATAAGAGAGGACTTGCCAAGGAATACCAAAAATTGAATATTTCATTTGAAAGTGGAGTCCTAAAGGCATCATTGCAAGAGAATACCTTCGAAAATCTTCAAATATCCAATGATGGGGGGATTCTCAAGGCTCATACCACAAATGATATGGTCCTTACACCCTGAGAACAAGAGATGTTTTCCCAAAATGAGCAAGTCCAACCCTGAATCTCAGTTTTTCAAAGACTTTGTGAAATCAATGAACCCAAGCAAAAGAATGTCCGAGTCGGAAAGCAGAAAAAGTGGAAGCTGAAGAAGAAAAAGCAATAGCCTAGAAGCTTCATCTGGGTTCGGAGGCAAAATGATGTTAGCCAAATTGAGCAGGTGGAGCAAGTTAATGTCGTGTCAGTGGCGGAAGAGGAAGATGCTCAAAATTTTGAATTTCCTTGTCAAAAAGTTCCCAAGCATCACAGGATCGATAGGCTAAATTGTAAAGAGTGTGATGAAGTCCAAGAGGATTTTGTCGAGGCTATCCAACCAACACCACCAGAAATGGAAGATGGTGGCCAAGCAACAATTGATGAGCTTCGAGAGATAAATTTGGGCACGACTGATGAACACAAGCCAATTTTTGTGAGTGCCATGTTAAATAATGAAGAGGTGGTACAGTATGAAGAACTCCTTCGGGAATACAAAGATGTATTTGCTTGGGGATATCAAGACATGTTAGGCTTAGATCCAAGTGTTGTTGTCCATAAGTTAGCCGTTTCTGAAGGAGTAAAGCCGATAAAGCAACCTTAACGACGCTTTCGTCCTGAACTGACAATTCAAATAAATGCTAAGGTTGACAAGCTCATAAAGGCTAACTTCATTCGTGAAGTTCAATACCCCACTTGGTTGGCTAACATCGTACCAGTTCGGAAAAAGAATGGTCAACTTTGGATATGTGTGGATTTCAGGGACTTAAATAATGCATGTCCCAAGGATGATTTCCCACTACCAATCACTGAGCTCCTCGTGGATGCCACTACAGGGTTTGGAGCTCTTTCCTTTATGGATGGTTTCTCGGGGTACAATCAAATCAAAATGGACCGCGGAGATGAGGACTTAACAGCCTTTCGGACACCACAAGGCATATACTGCTATATAGTAATGCCATTTGGCTTGAAAAATGCTGGGGCCACCTATCAGAGGGCCATGACAATCACTTTTCGTGATTTTCTCCAGAACCTAGTTGAATGCTATGTTGATGATTTGGTTGTGAAAACAAAAGATAGAGAAAATCATCCTCATAACCTAAGAAAGGTCTTCAAGAAGTTGCGTGTACATTAACTCAAGATGAACCCCTTAAAATGTGCCTTTGGGGTTACTTATGGGAAATTCCATGGGTTTGTTGTCCGGAAAGAAGGAATTGAATTGATCCCGATAAAGTCAAAGCCATAATCCAAATGCCTCATCCTAGAAACCTAAGAGAATTACGGGGTTTACAAGGAAGGCTGGCTTATATAAGGTGGTTCATTTCAAATTTGTCAGGACGGTATCAACCTTTCACAAGACTCTTGAAAAAAGATGTACCCTTCATTTGGGATCAAACTTGTCAAAATGCTTTTGAAAGCATCAAGCAATATCTTACAAGACCGCCTGTCCTAACGGCTCTAGTGCAAGGAAGACCCTTAATCCTATATACATCAGCCCTTGAACAATCATTAGGGGCCATGTTAGCCCAAAATAATGATGACGGCAAAGAAAATGCGTTGTATTACATTAGCCGGAGAATGGTGGATGCAGAAATAAATTACTCCCCCATGGAGAAAATTTGTTTGGCCTTAATCTTCGCCATTCAAAAATTACGACACCATCTCCTGTCCCATCAGATTATCTTAATCTCGAAGGCAGGTCCAATAAAGTATATATTATCAAGGCACACGCTATCAGGTAGATTGGCTAAATAGGCTATGCTTTTAACCCCTTTTGACATCAAGTTCATGCCTCAAAAGGCAGTAAAGGGACAAGCTATAGCCGTTTTCCTAGCAGCACATCCATGTCCAGATAATGAGGAACTACTCGATGATTTGCCAGATGATGAAGTTATGCTTGCTGAAATTAAAACATGGCAGTTATATTTTGACCGGGCAGCAAGGAGTCAAGGAGCCGGAGCAGGAATTGTGTTTGTCACACCATCTGGAGGACTTATTCCTTACTCATTTGCTCTCCTTAAGATATGTTCAAATAATGTAGCTGAATATGAGGCACTCATCATTGGCCTTGAATTGGCCCATGAAATGCGTATTGACCAACTTGAAGTATTTGGTGATTCTCAGTTAATTATCCGACAAATAAATGGTCAGTACGAGGTAAGAGATGTCAAATTAGCGCATCTCTACAAAAGAGCAAGAAGCCTTATGAACCAATTCCTTCAAGTAGAAGTCAATCATGTGCCAAGGTCTGAAAATGATAAAGCAAATGCCTTAGCAAAGTTGGCTACTTCACTGACACTCCCTGATGAAAGGGAAATTCAAATAACAATTGGGGAACGTCACTTGTTGGCCTTAGCTTTAGACCGTCTTGATGAAATTGAAGAAATAAATGTGGTCTTGGTTTTTGAAGTCGAAGAAGAAGCAGATTGGAGACAACCTCTCACTGAATATATTCAATATGGCATCTTGCCTACTGACCCAAAGAAAAGGGCAGATGTAAAATGCGAGCACTAAGGTTTACATTTAAAAATGACACCCTATATCCAAAAACTTTCGATGGGGTTTTACTTAGATGCTTGTCAAGGGAAGAGGCTACTTATGTCCTAAATGAAGCTAATGCCGGGGTGTGTGGTGCTCACTAAGCAGGTCCAAAACTTGCTGAACAAATCAAAAGGTTGGGTTATTACTAGCCAACCATGGTTTAAGATGCGATAAAGTTTGCTAAGACATGTCAAGCTTGTCAAATACATGGTGATTTTATTCACCAACCACCACAATTACTCCACCCAAGCATATTATCTTGGCCCTTCTACACATGGGGGCTAGACGTCATAGGACCTTTCAATCCATCTTCCTCTCGCGGCCATTCATTCATCTTAGTAGCCACAGATTATTTCTCAAAGTGGGCTGAGGCTATCCCCTTAAAAGAAGTGGGGGCAAAACAAGTTGCTGACTTTATCAGGACCCATCTCATTTATAGATACAGAGTCCCATGCAAAATCATTTCAGATAACGCCCTCTACTTTAAAAATCAAGTAATCATAAGGCTTGCAGAGAAGTACAAGTTTAGACATAGCTTTTCGTCAAGCTATAATCCATCATCGAACGGTCAAGCTGAAGCATTCAATAAAGTACTGTGTAAGATCTTAAAGAAAATGGTTTCAAGATCAAGGAAGGATTAGCATGAACGACTTTCAGAAGCTTTATGGGCCTATGGAACCACAGTTCGAACTGCAACTGGTTGTACGCCCTACAACTTGGTGTTCGGTTCAGAAGTCGTGCTACCCCTTGAGGTGCAATTACCTTCCCTAAGAGTAGCCATGCAATTCACTGATTCAGATGAAAACACTCAAGTCAGATTCGCTGAGCTGGAAGCGTTAGATGAGCGTCGGTTAATGGCCCAACAAAGGCTTGAAATTTACCAAGCTCAAATGGCTGGTGCATTCAATAGGCGAGTCAAGTTTCGCTCTTTTGGCATTGGTGATTTGGTGTTAACAATAAGGAGACCCATTGTCATAAATCGAAAAACACAAGGAAAATTTGAGTCCAAATGGGAAGGCCCCTATGTAATCACTAAAGTCTTTCCTAAAGGGGCATATGAGCTCTCGAATCATGATGGCCGAATAGTATATGCTTGTGTCAATGGCAAATTTGTAAAGAAATTCTTTACTTAAAGTTGCTGGATAGTTGAATTGCATTGAACTACAGAAGGTTTGATCCCTTAGAAAGGGGGTACGTAGGCAATCTGGTTGTATGCCAGACCCAGCCAAAAAAATAAAATTCCTCTTTTTCTCCCTATATATGAGAAATTTAAAAAAAAATGAGCATCCAAATCTTATTGCAATAGCATGAATTATACAGTACAAAATGGCCCGAAGGCTGGGAATATAAATGCAAATTAATTAAACAAACAAAGCAAAATCTAGACATTATTAAAGGAGATTACATTGCCGATCAAATTCTTGAGATGTTCCTTCTCCTTCTCCAAATCCTACTGCTTGGAAAGCCCAGCCTCAATCAAGTCCGCCTTCACTTGTTCAGGTTCTTGTTTCCTCAAATCTAGAGAGGATTTCAACTTTCTCTTTGCCTCATTTAAATTTTGTTGTTGGCCGGTCAAATCCTCTAGCATTTTGCGGATCCACTCCTCCTCCTCCCATAGAATCTCCTGCTCTTTAACTTTAAGCTTTGCAGCTTCATTAGACAGGCTATTATGCTCGCCTTCAATATGAACAATTTCAGAAGAACAAGTGAGATCTTGGTCAGACAAAGCCTTAACCCAATAAACATCCACTAATTCTTCTATCTTCGCAACGGCCTTAACTATGCCAAATATCTCTTCTACCTTGGAGGAAAGCCAACAAATCTCTATTGTGCTAAGCTTATAAATGTCAATCATGGAGCGAAGTGCATTCAAAGATTGGAAAATTCGTGCTTTGCTAGGTAACAAGTCCCTGGCAGAGCTATGATTAGAAATAATATCAATGATCGCCCCTACTCCTTTGAGAATGCTTTCTTGAACCCAATCTTCCTTCAAGTTACAAAAGAGACTCGCTAAGGAAGTAGGGATGCTTTGAATAGGCATGACTTCAACCAAGTCAGCAGGAGTGGTAGGCATAGGAACGATAGCAGTTTCGACTGCATCAGAGTGCTCTACTGCAGCAAGAGGCACTTCTATTGTTTCTTTGGGGGCATCTTGTTGATTCAAATTTCTCTGTTCAGTAAAAGTATCTAAGTCCGCGACAGGCAAATCTTCAAACCCTGTGCCATTCCCCACATCAGAATAATCAGATTGTTTGGGGCGGTCATAGCGAGCTCTCTTGAAGTTTACTTCAATAGGCGATTGATCATGAGAATTCATGGTAATATGCGATTGATCATAGGAGGCCTTTTTCCTTTTCTTCTTTTGAGGCCTTTTGTCGCTTCCCGAAGCCTTGGCTTTTCCTTTTTTAGAGGATGACACTGAAGGTTTCTCTTTAGTACAATTGTTGCCCATACCTCCCGAAACTTCAACAACCCTGGGAACAAACTCACAGAGAGGGCATAGGTGATCAATAATGTAAACAGTTTCCCTCAAAAGCTCTTTCTTATTCGTTGTAGTCTGGTGAACCTTTTCAATGGACTGACTCAAATAAGGAGTACTGATTTTTGTCCACCAACTACAGTAATCCCAAGAACAAACTCCTTCATAATAGGAAGGAGGGACATAAAACTTAGCGCCTGTATCCCGCCTCTGAAGATCGGCATAGGCTTGTGCAATATCCATCATGCTCCTTTGCTGTCGAAGGGCTCTGATAAAGTTTAAGTGATTAGACGGAACCCCTTGATCAAACCCAAATTGGTGAGCAAATCGGTTGGGGTAATAAGGCTCCAAAAGTAAATCAGCACCAACACGTACAGGAAGTACAGCTGATCGAATGGATAAGAGAAATTTAAAATCCTCCTCCGGTAACCCCATGTCGATCACATCTCGACCACTTTGGGAGTCCTTACGGTAGGAGCTAGCATTGAGGGAAAGATACCTCCCATCCCTGAAAACGCTTCTAGCTTGGGATAAGGAAAGCTTGCTGCCCAGTAATCCAGCATAACGGACAAGAGCGGGAAAATCACTCGGACAGTCACTATCTGGACGATGACAATACAAACAAGGAAATAGCTCTGCTAACCAACCTATCACATAGTGGCTGGGAAAGATGGCATTAGCTTTACCAGGATGGTCTGGATGACTTGCCGCCTCTCTTAAGCCGTGATAGATATAGCCAAGCACTGTGCGAGCCAAAGAAATTCATCGACCATAAGCTATCAATGCAACCATTACAAATATTTCTGGCCTTATGACCTCTCTACCATGTGGTAAGACAAAGCAACTTAGCAAAAAGACTAAGAAAGCAACAAGTTCAGCCTCAACTGTAACATTCAAGTCTGGCATTCGTTCTTGACGTGAGATACAAAGTCGGCTGTTTTTCTTGGTCTCAAATTTCTCTTTCTCAAAATTTGTTTGTTCCCCATATGCAAAGTAGACCAAGTATTCTCGGTAAAAATGGTCTAACTAGAGGTCATAATAAATATGATTAACCTTGTGAAACTTGCAGAGCTGAGCATGAATACGTAATAGCTCAATAACTGTAGCAGGACATTCATCGTGGTTAGCCAAATCCTTATTTGGAGGTAAGAATTCCCTGTATATATCTCCTAGAATGGGTAAACCTCCAACCCGCTCTAAGTCATAAAGTGAAATACCAACTTCGCCCGCACTGTGGTGAAGAGTATTGGTTAGTGGACCCCGAAGTTCACAAAAAGCCCGCCATACATTTGTGTCAAAATGGTACGGAAACTGGGAAACACCAACGGCACAAATATGCCTGCTTGTTTCAAGGGTTCTTCAAAACGAGTAAGCACTCATTTAGTCCATTCCATCACCCCCAACATAAAAGTTGAGCGGCCACGAAATTGGAAGGTCGGCCCCCAATTCCTTCTTGTAGTCAGAAGCCTGTGTAAGGTTGGATAAAATTCCCCCTCAATAGGGTATATTTCAGGGCCACGACGTTCAGTATTAACCTTCTCGAGAACAGTGGCATTGAAATAGTTCTCATAATCCTAGCTTACAACGACACATTTGTTTTCGTCATTTCGATGATAATGAAGTGTCCCTTGCTTGACTCTAATCTTCCTAGCCAAAATAGATGCTAAGGTCGAAGAAGGAATCGCATTGAGACTTCGCAAAGAGCTTGAACGCTGATAATAAGGCCCGTAGCCACATTCTTGTGCATTTTCAAGTGGACCCCTTTCATTGCCAAGAGTCCCATCCATGGTCGTTAATTATCCTCTACAAAAAAATAGAGAATAAAAAAAGAGGAAAATTAATTACTGTGGGTGCAAGGACCCGATAAGATACGTTCATTATTTGCGTTAAAAGCATATAACACAAACAATGCATGGGGGGCAACTTTTAAATGTGAAATTTTAATATTCATTTTTTTCGAAGTAGCTCCATAAAAAAAAATGGATACCATTACTAGTTACGAGCTACGGAAACTAGAAAAATATGTGCATGTGCTGGCTTCCGGTCCGATCAATATCAGCCCAAATCAAATATATATATATATATATATATATATATATATATATATATATAATAAGGGGGTAAAGTGATTGTAGCAGATCATGTGGGTTTGTAAAGTCTCAACGACAAAAGGCAAAGCAACTTGCATGGCATTGCTTGTAATTTGCATTAACATAGAGGTGTTGTGTGGATGACAATAAACCAACAAAAAAAAAAGAGGGGAGTTAAAGAGGTAGTGGGCTGCCCACGTCTAACCACCACTTTGCATTTAACTGATCACTTTCTCCTAATTATAATGTAACACCCGGAATTTCAACCCCTCCGTTCAGCCGATGTATGCCGTTATAAACTCTGCCTGAGTGTCGATTTTATTGAAATGAATATTATTATTCTCATTGTTATTAGCTTTTTGGGTATTAAAGATTTTTATTGGAAACCTCATTGAGCAGATTCCCGAATACGACTAGAATGTTGAACTTTGGGAATGAACCTGCAATTTATTGAATCGAACCTTAATATAATCAAAAGGCGAATAAATCGAACGATGATTATATTAATGGTTATGGTTTAAGTTTATAAAGGTCGAAAAATTATTGAATTTATGGTATAAGTGGGTTGGTGTTTTATTTAGTAGACCCAAAAAAAAAAGGTTTTAAGGGGCCGAAGCCCTTCTGTTTTCGAAAAAAAAAGGAAAACGGAAAAAGGAAAAAAAGAGAAGAGGAGGAGGAGGCTCGGGGAAGCAGCGCGAAAAAGGGGGGGTCTTCGACCTCCTTGGCCGTGACACACACACACGCCGGAAAAGGGGGAGGGAGGTGCCGGTGGGGTCGCCGGCGACCGGCGACGCACGCCCAGCCGTCCCCCACCTCGGTCGTGACCCAAACCCGAGCCGCAGAGAGAGAGGAAGACCGCGAGCGAGAGAGTGATCGAACGGGAAGGCGGGAGCACCGGAGGTCCGGCCAGACGCTAACTAGGGCTCAGGTCGGCGGCGAGGTGCCGATGGGCTCGAGTCCGGTGACCAACAAGGCCCTGTGCGAACCAAGGGCTCGAGAGCTAGGGTTTCGGGCTTCGGGGATTCGAATTCTACCACAAAATTGAACCCTAAAATGGGTCCTTTAGCTTGGATTCGAGGTGGGTTTCCTCATCCTCCTATTTATGGTTAAATTGTTAATTTCGATTAAGCTTATTCAATAGTTATTGATTATAGTTCGTTCAGGTTGAATTCAATAGTTATTGATTATAGTTCGTTCAGGTTGAATTCAATAGTTATTGTTTATAATTCGTTCAGGTTGAATTCAATAGTTATTGATTATAGTTCGTTCAGGTTGAATTCAATAGTTATTGTTTATAATTCGTTCAGGTTGAATTCGAATCAATTATCAGTAATATGAGGAAGTTGTAGCGTGAATTGAACGATACCATGTATATATATGTGTTAGTCGTACTAAATTAAAGTTATTGTTTGGCAATTATATAAGGGTCATTTGAGGCGTTCATTTATTGTTTCGAAATTACATTTCAAGCCTAATTAAACCATTTAAGTCTAATACGATTCTAAATGTTCGATTATTACTTCGAAGTTAGTAATCGAACCTACCTAAGCCACTTAAGCATATTACGGTTCTAGGCATTCGTTTATCATATTATCATATTCGAACCTAAACAGACATACGTTGATTCTAAGCATTTATAATTCACTTCGGAGTTAATAAACGGTTACGAATTAACTAAACATACATTCGGCGCTTCTAATCACTTATAGTTCACTTCGAAGTTAGTCTTCAGGCATGATTTAACTGAATAGGTTCGAATCAAAGCTAAACATGCATAATATCATTTGTCAATTATACGAAATTTATTGCATATGTCAAGTTTATCGAGTATATACAGTTATCGATTATATATACAGTTATCGATTACTGATTGAATATATAATGTTCATCGTCGGTTTATAACGTTAAGGTCATTGATTAAGCATTTTATCGATTATATAATGTTCGTTGTTAAGGTCATTGATTATGCAAATTCGATATAATGTATGAACATTATTGATTAAATAGAGTTCATTGATTACGCATTTTATCGATTCATGTAATGTTCATCCCTTATTAAGATTATATAGAGTTCATTGATTACGCATTTTATCGATTGATGTAATGTTCATCCCTTATTAAATATATAACGTTCATTGATTATGCATATTTATTGAGTTATATATATAATGTTCATCAATTATGTAAGTTTATCGACTATATAACGCTCACTGATTATGCATGATTATCGATTGCATGAAAATCTCAATGATACGTAGTACTTGGTTACATGAAGTCTATAGACATTTTAGGTTAATGATATGAAGTCCCTTCAATATAGAATAGACATGAAACCATTACCAATAGATCTTGATCCATAAGGTGAATTCATGGATTATATGATCGACATTTTAGGTAGAGAATAGTTCCACCTTAAATTGGAGCAGAAGTGAGGCCATCTCGGTACGTACATTGCCTATGTTCTTCAAAAACTCTATATTCTTCAAAAACTCACACTATTCTCAGCAATGAAAAATCAAAACAAGATTCATTTAATGAACCAAGTTCTCAATGTTTTGTCACATAAACAAGTGGCCCCGCCAATTATCATCAGGGCTTATGCCCTTCAGTTATCAAGGCTTATGCCGACCAGTACACCCGCGCGCGGCGTCAGGGCTTATGCCCATCAGTTATCAAGGCTTATGCCGACCAATATACCCGCGCGCGGCGTCAACTCAGGCTTCTCGATCGGCCTGGGGGGTGTGAGCACCTAAAGTACGATCGTTTCAAGATGTACATCGACCAAGGGGTTCACTTCAATAAGAATCAACAAATCAATTTTACTTACGCATTCTCTCTCTCCTGTTTGCAAAACAAAATACTTTGAAATATGTGCGCCCAACCATTTAACCTCCAAGTCGGTTTTACTGCATAGGGATGTACGTCTGAGTTTCGGCTCATATTTCGAAACATGTTAGGTGGAAATAGTTTCATGTTTCGTCTATTGCCTAAGTTGTAACCAACCTAAAATGGTTTCATGTCTAGTCGACAGACATTAGTTTATCGATCGATCGACATTACATAGACATTAGTTTATCGATCGACATTTATAAGTCTATTGCCTCTATATGTTTATCGATCGTGTACACCGTATCCATTATATAGTTTATCGACTGCATGGCTCATCGTATCGTATCCATGAATTATGTAAAGGGGGCATTGAGTCTATTCATATCGTATGGTGATTACATGACGTTTGTCAATTGTATATTATAGTCAAGGTCCATAAATGCTTTATTACATGATCGCTAAGTGCTTCTACTTGTTTATCAGCCGCCTGTTTGCATCGATAAGTCATCGGTAATGAAATAACCTAAAACCATCGGATTGAGCAACCGAGCGAGTCAGGTGACTAGTAAATAGGTCGAGGAATAAAGCATTTTTAAGGGTTATTTGCATTTATAGCTTAACCAACCCAGTACCTTCCTAGAAGCTTGCATGTAACTTCAACTAATATGTTTCAAGCTCATTATTTGGCAGAGGATTCAAAAATCAGTATTTCATTTCTCTGCCAGTAGGCAGAGGATGCAAAAACCAGTATTTCACTTCTCTGCTAGAAGGCAGAGTCAGAGTTCAGTATTTCATTTCTCTACCAGTAGGCAGAGGATGCAAAAATCAGTATTTCATTTCTCTGCTAGTAAAGAGAGGATTCAAAGTTCAATGTTACATCATGTTGCCAGTAGGCATATGTTGAAGTTACATGTTTCATAACTCTGTTAATATGCAGTAGAGTCACGAGAAACATGGTCAATTGAATAAACAAGCATGTAAAGTTCAGAGGTCAGTATATTCATTTTATTGCTCTTACTACTTGATACTGAAGAAGGTTATTGAATAATTGAATTGAAAACCTGAAAAGGTGATTAATTGTTTATATCTTGTTTAGAAAATGATGTTATAGATCCAATTTATGACACAAGTTCAAAAGGAGAGGAGATAATAGTATTCATAGATCATGTCCACTACTTACATTAACATATGATATTGTTTTATTAAGTTTACGAGTTCATACGAGTGGCTTTTGGTGCAAATGCTATTTCTCTTGCCTTGTGATTGGAACACACTATGCTATAGGTGAATTCTTCAAAGAAAAGGAATTACGAACGACGGTTGTAAGTTATTATTGCATAGTATTTATTGTTTTAGGAGATGGGGTTATCTACTGAGCGATAATTGCTCACTCCCTTCTATTTTGTTCCCTTCCCAGGTTTTTTTTGAAATAGCAGGAAAGGGTCGGCCCAAGTAAGCCGAAAGGGAGTCACCGTTGTCTAGAAGTGAAATGATGGGCTCGTACGTGAACTGCAATGTGTTTTGTGGTGTGTGATTGTAAATTGAGTTCTTGTGTGCTTGGTTGCATATCATTTAGAGTCGCTCTGTATGGCCATATGAGCCACCATCTAAGTTGTCAGGGCTGTATTTGTCGCTGTTTACTTGGTTAACATTAAACTGCTTTGGTTATAATGCTCCGGGCGGGTGGCCTGTAGAGCTGTGAACTCCGACGGGTGGCCGTTGAGTTAGTTTATTGTTATTTTCAGTGCAGGGAAGTTTTTGTAGGGCTGTAAGCCTGAGGAAATGGTCAATTTTCAAGGGAAACTCTGTCCGTTTTGCCCCAGGATTTAAGAACAAAATTGTAAAACTCATGACTTTAGGGTTGGGCGCCTTACAATTTGAGCCCCCATAAAATTCACTAAATCAAGCAGCCGTGTTCCATCATGGAACGGCGGTAATGCCTCCAATCAAATTAGAAGTCTTCCGTGGCTAATTTATGATGATAAGTGGTTATGTTAGAATAATCAGACATTAGAAATTGGGGGCGTTACATATAAGAAGGGGAAAAGAACTAAGTAGAAAAAAAAGGGAGGAAAGTGAAAGTAGAGACCAAAAAAAAGAAGAAAAAAGCACAGAGCGGCACTACAAAGAAGAAAAGGCGAGAAACAGATTAGAAGAAGTAGAAGCGATTAAAGCAGGAATCAAGTCTAGTCTTCTCGATCCACAAGTTGAAGGCAACTAAAATTGAAGGTAATACATCAATGAAGTGCAAATGGTTGTTGCCTTTCCAAAATCACCACTTTCAGTCTCATGGTTGCCATGGTTATTCATGAAGAAGCATCTTCACGAGCCTCCAAAGTTCCAGCAAAAAAAAATATAAACAACAAACAATACCCAAGTTTCAAGCCTGGTTAAGATTATAACCAAAAAGGCGGGAGGTACCCTACTGGAAGCCTCGGTTCCTGCCGGAACCATGAAGATTATGGATCCTACCCGATCTCAGTTGCTGTTGGAACCAACTATAAAACCCATCGATCTTGCCAGATCATCGGTTTTGTTGGACACGTAAGTAAAACAGCCTCAACAGGGCTGTTGAACGGGAAGAAATTCAAGCACTTGGAGAAACAAAAGATTAGCAGTGATGTAAACAACTTGGATGATTGTAATCTGCATCTCAAGCTAATTCTTTGCCATGAACACTTGATTTTTTATTTGAACGTAAAAGAAAAAGGAGGAGGGGATGGACAAGATATGGATAAATATCATTAAAGTATTCCTTCTTCCACCTAGATGATTTTAGTCATAAAAACAAGACCCAAAAAAATTTGTGTTTTTACCTTTCAAGAAAGCTTTGCGTCTCTATGAATGAATGGGAGAAATTCCCAGAGCTCGAGTTGAATAAATTGAAAAATCTAAGCCTTTTATAAATTTTAAATTTTTATTTAGTGGATAAATTTGATTCATCTTAGAACTCCATTTTGAAGTGTATTCCTCAAAAGATATTACTTATCCACTTAATTTATATTTTTGATTTGTGGTTAAATAAAAAAAAAGCATAATCAAAGCAAATGAAGAATTCTAGCAGGTGGCAACTGTTACATGCAAATTGGACTGGCTTGCTTTGGAAATAAAAAGCAATTAAACCTGTTAAAGGCACATCTCTGTTCTAAGCAAATGGCTCCCTGTTTCTGGTCCTGATGCTCTGTTTTTGGGCACAACCTTATTGCATGAAAGCAAAATCAAAAGCTTTGCTTTCTATCAATTGAAGGGAGAATTACTAGCATGTGTTGACTATTTTTTTTAATTACTCAAAGTATTCTTTTTCAAGTAGGTGTTGTTTACTTTGGCTTTCAAAACTCAGAAGAGAAGTTGGACGGCCTCTGTTTTTTTGGGAATCCACTTCTCTGTTTTAATTTTTTACTTCAAATTCTTGTTGAGAAGAATACAATAATAATTTTGCTCCCTGACAATTAAAGTAAAATAGAAAGTATTGGGTTGAAGAAGTCAAACAGCTGACTTTGTGGACTAGTTGTTGCCAACAATCACCAATTTGTTGGGGGGTAAAATAAAGGAGTAAAATAATTAAACAAATGCGTGAGGTTTCAAGGGGTGGTCGCTACTGTTCATTTAGCAAAAATGAGTAAAGAGTGACTTATTCTAATTAGGTGACAGTATATGAAGTCTATAAAGCTAGAGTTCATAAATTCCTTTTTTTTGCATCTGCCTAACAAGATCTATAACAGGGAAAATAAAAATATGTTTAAGTTGAATATCGATTAGAACTACGATGACTTGATTCCACTAAGGATACGTAGGAAGCTCGATATAAAATTTTGTCGAGTTCAGTCTAAATCGAAGTCCTCAAACGGGCTTAAACCGAACCCTCTAAAATTTTCAAGTCCATGAAATGGACCAAAATAAGCCTTTTTTATTTTCCGTTTCTTTAAAAGGTTAAAGTTACAGTTTTGTAACTTTTTGTTACACATTACGTAACCAAAACAAATTCAATGGGGAGTTTTTCAAAAAGTCGAAGCCTTGTTAAAAAAATAATAAGTATGGCAAAATGGACCGTACCCGAGCCAAACATACAACCAAGCCTACTAAATTCTCCCCTTTTCGAGACGTAAGCCTAAATAAAATTTGGCACGAGAACTACGTCGATTTGATCCCACGAAGGGTACGTAGGAAACCCATAAATAAATTTCGGGTGCAGTCGCAAGTTAAACAAAATAAAAGGACCGACCTAAAAAAAAAGGTGTAAGTCGGAAAATATGAAAATCGTTGCGAACGACTAAAAATAATAATAAAAAACTTAGCCACTAAAAGTTAAAAAACAAAATCAAATGATAAAATTAAATCAAAATAGTGGGTAATAAATTAGTCCACATATAATAAAGTCCAAAATCAAAACTCAAAAATTAAATTATGGTTATTAACATTACCAAAATAAATTACAAATAAAATTCAAATAAAGTTAAAGAACTGCGGCCGGTTTGATCCTCTATAAAAGAGGTACGTATGCAACTCACGATACATAAGTGAGTGCAACCTAAATTCCAAATCAGATAAAATTACCCGATCCCTAACATGCACATGAAGATTGTGTATGTATAGTACCCTTCCTAGAAGGTGCCTGTACAGCCACTGTTTGATGTAACTAAGTTTTGGACACAGGAGATTCGAAAATAAAAATACAATAATTATCGATTCAAATTACATAAAGTCTTATTAACTCAAAACAAAACAGAGACAGAAAAGGCAAAACAAAACGAGTCGGAATCAAAAGGTGGTCTCCCGAGAGGGGGACGTAATTAAGGAGGTTTATCCTATTGAATAGGGTCGTACTCAAAATAAATCGATGTACATTTTTGGACGCCGAAAAGTTGTGTTGTGCATATTATTTACTTTTATTAAATTTTTGCTCCAACAAGTCATGTTGGGGTGGTCGAGCGCACTAATTTAGAATTTGATGATGATGTACTTGTGTTGAATATGAACCTTTTTCATATGGGCTAGATGAAAATGATGGTCTGGATATGGTTTTTGTGTTCAGTATAAATCCTTTTCTTTTGACCCCATCGTTAGTGACCTTATCGTCGAGAAATCCAAGTCTGAATTTTTAGAGTCTAAGAACTTTGTGCCTATGATTGTTAAGTATATTGAATTTAAATGACTTATGGACTGAGGACCCACAACTTAGCTTGGACAGTTCATTCATGATGAATAAATTTCTAGACTGATGACCCACTTGCCGGCTAAGTTTTAGATTATCTCTTTGTTTTGACATTTAAGCCCAGTAATTTGATAAGTTGTAACAGGCCCTCAATTGTGTTGCGTTGATGTTATGTATACACTCTATTCGGCACCAAAACTCTTGTTTTTACTTTATCTATCTTATTGCGAGTTCCTGTTTATTTGATAAGCTGCTACGATTGCTAATGGGTTTTGATTTGAGTAGCAATCTCCAACATGATATGAAGTGGCTAATGCTAACCTCTATCGAAACGGATTTTAGGAGGCCATAACTTAGTGGTAATTCTACATCTCACCTGGTGTTATTGTTCTATTCCTTGTATATTGTGTGTATTGTGTCTTTTATTTTATTTTTTTAGATGCCCATTTTCTCACAATGCGAACATTGTGTCATCTTGGTATTGGGGTGGGGAAGTTATGCATTAAAATTTTGAAAAAGAAAAAATAAAACAAGAAAAGTTTTCAAAAACCAAAAAGATTTTCTATTTTTGTGTGATTTTTGGGAATTGTACCATCTTGAGTAAATATGACCCCTTGTGACCCATTATTGGTTTGTATAAGTGTACTGTGCATGGTAGACGTTAGATCAAAGTGTGTCAATCTATATCCCAGTTCTAACCCCGTCATCCCATTATAATGTGATGTCTAATCCTTAGTTATATATCACCATCATCTTAGGATTTTAGGTGTTCATGGCTTGATTCTCCCATTTGTCCTTTTATGTAGGAAAAAAAAAGAGGTGAAAAAAATTCAAAATGAAAAGCCAAAGAGTCGAGAATGACAATTATCCTTTGAGCCTTTGAAGCAATATTGATATTGGGAAGGCTAGCTTCCCAAGTCCAAAAGTCAATGAAGTAGCCAAGTGGGAAAGAGTCGAATTGTTTTAAGCTTAAATACTAGGGTGATTGTACACTTGCACACTATGCACAATGGTGGACTCGCTATTTTGATGGTTTGTGGGGTGAAAATCCAATGTATAGGTGTCATGCTTGGAGAATAAGAATCTTAATATGTACATTGTGCTTATGTATAATCTTATATTTGAGTTGCGGGAGTGATTTGTTGGTCAAATGTGTGCAGTTTTTCCTTATATATATTTGATTATATTTAAAAAATTTAGAAAGATTTTCTATTTTCTTTCTGTTTTTCTTTTCTTCTTCAAAGACTTTGTAGGTATATCTTCTGCAAACCGTCACGAGACCACACTCGTCCACTGGGGGGAACCTCGAGGTTTAAAGGGCTTGTTGCACGTGTTCAGTGCAACCGTGATTATTTGAGTTGTAGATGTCTGAGGACAAGTAAGATCTTGGTGTAGGGGTATTTGTTTGGGTACCAAAAGTGTCCCATTAAGCACTCCTAATCACTTAGTCTTTACTTATAATTGAGATTATGTTTAGGTTTTATTTTGTTTTTGTGATTTGTAGGAAATGAAGATTTTGTGAAATTATGGATGCAAAAGAAACTTGATAACATGGAAATTAAGAGAATACAATCTCGAGCAAAACTGTAACGCCCCAATAAAACATAAATCATAGCTGCATTTACCTACCTAAGCATAGCACCAAAAAAAAACCAATGAATGGGCGTTACCGCCGTCCGCAAGGACAAGGCTTCGCTTAAATATGAAAGTTTAGCCATAAAATCAAAGTTTATCTTCAAAGGGCAAACACGTCCATTCAAACCATTTAATTACATACAGGAATGATTCTAACTTCTCCGGGTTACATCAAGGTTATAACAACATACATAACTCAGTTCAAATATATAGCTGGAACACCAAAATGCACCACAAAAAGGCATGAAAACATCTTAGCACTTCTATCCGCCAATCATAGGGACGGTCCTGATTTAATTATCACCTTTAGCCTCCCTGCCCGCCTGAGAGCGGTTTACTGAGCATTTTCCCAAAACAAAACATAAAAACATTTCGAACTGTGAGCCAAAGCTCAGTACATGCATCCTGGTACTGATAAAGATTCAATGGGGAAAGGAATTATGAGGGCCCATTTTGCAATTCATATGTATTTTAAAACAGGGAACGAGATGTATATAAAGCTAAATTGTCAATTATTATCTG
This sequence comes from Selenicereus undatus, assembly GCA_017589665.1. Classification (NCBI taxonomy): domain Eukaryota; kingdom Viridiplantae; phylum Streptophyta; class Magnoliopsida; order Caryophyllales; family Cactaceae; genus Selenicereus; species Selenicereus undatus. The sequence goes on from JACYFF010031955.1 coordinate 79,240,350, forward strand.
TTATCGCACTCCTTAATAACTGTTACGATCTATGTATAGGTGTACATCTGCCAAGCCGAACCGGAAGACCTGACCTGAACCCGCGCGGGTAACTGAAGGGCAATGCCCTGTAACTGATAACTGATGGGGTCATTAATTATGTGATAAATCACTGGTTCAATTGATTCATTGATGTACTTAACAAAACATTATAATTTCGATAAATACGTGCTGATTTCTAAAGATACAGTCAATGAACGTACCTGGGGTCTTTAAAAGTTAGTTCACAGATTAAATAGATGACTAAAATGGAGAGGATGAGAGCTCAGGCCTTGATGCTGTTCAAAATCATTATAGGCATAAAATTAGTATAGTGGATACCCTTAAATAGAAAAGGCTTATAAAGAATTTGTGTGAACCAGTTAATAGGCTAAACTGATAAAGTTAAATAAAGTATAGAAATGCTAAGTTAAGAAATGGTAGCGAGTTTAGAGGGTAGGGTTTATGATGAGGGTATGGAATGAATAATCCACAACTTATACTCCCGACCTCCAACTGAGACGTAAAACTCCAATATAAACAGATCAGGAAGTCCTCTAAAACTTTCCTAAAGGGCACATAACCAGATTCCCACGACAGGTTCCATAGAATGGGGTTAGAACAACAACATGTCAGGTTTTAGTGCTAAAAACAACCATTTTGTCCATTCTGCCCAGGTTCAGTAAAATAGCCATAACTTCCTCCACAAACCTCGGATTAAGGCGATTCAAGATTCATTTTAAAGATAACATCCAGACCTATCTACCCGTAAAACGTCAGAATTTTTGGCCTGTCCGATCATTACCAGTTTTGTTTCAAAGTTCGTCCTATTTCACTGAAAATTCCAGCCTCACTGTTTTAGATTGTCCTCTCTCTTTTCACACCAAACCTCAACTTAAACTCTTTCTTAAGAGCATGTAAGCACACTATGGTACATCCTAACATCATACAACATCACCACACTCAAATTCACTTCATAAATATATCCAACAAGGCTTACTTTCTAGGCACATAAACACATGCCTCAAGTTTAACACAAATTTGGTCCAAACCATTCATTCTTGGATAAAACCCTAACTTTGGGTCAACTTGAACCCGATCTCATCTTTGCAACACATCATAAAAACCATAATAAACTTCAATACATTAAAATATACGCAAAAACAAGGAGAAAACAAGCCATAAAGATCACTTGAACAAGAAGCTTGCATACCAAAGATGAAACCCTAACCCTAACTTCATCCAAAATCAACTCCACCATAAACCCTCAACAAGGTGATTCTTAATACCACAAAAACAGCATAATCCATCATTAAAACAACCAAAATAAAGAACAAAACTCAACAAGATCAAACATCAAAAACAAAAATCAGCATAGAGGTGAAAAAACACCTAGTTTGTACTGTCAAAACAAATTTTTTTTTTTTTTTGAAAGTTTGGGATAAATGGTTGTGGTGCCATGAAAAAGAATGTTAAACATTAAATTCTTAAATATCAAGGACTAACTCAATTTCCAAAATTGAGAAGAAGAAATCCCCGAATTGCAAAGTAAGGGCCCCGTTAGAAATGACGAAATGAGAATAATAAAAAGATGGGAATATAAAAAGGAATGATGTGAATGAAATGAACTCAATCACATGAATTAATTCCATGAAATTAATAAACAGAATTTAGGGTCGGACTACTACAGTCTTCCCCCCTTAAAAAGTTTCGTCCTCGAAACTAAATTAGTGGACTTCCCCAAATCATGCTAGATTACCGCGAATAAATGTGGGTATTTGGTTTTCATTGCCTCCTCGGTCTCCCAAGTAGCTTCTTGGGAGGTATGGTTCGTCCAGAGTACTTTAACCAATGGTATCTGTTTGTTGCGCAACTGCTTGATCCTGCGATCTAGTACTTGAACGGGACGCTCTTCATAGACTAGATCTTCAGCGATATCGATAGGTTCAGATACAATGGTATGATTTAGATCTGAAATATATTTTCGAAGCTGAGAGATATGAAACACGTTATAGACGTACTCAAGTTCGGCAGGCAACTCTAGGCGATAAGCGATAGGATTCAACCTCTCAATGATTTCATAAGGTCCAATGTGCGTTGGACTCAATTTGCCCTGTACTCCGAACCTCTTCACACCTTTAGTTGGTGAAACTTTTAGGAAAACTTTATCACCGACTTGAAACTCTAGAGGCCTTCTTCTTTTGTTCGCATAACTTTTCTGTCGACTTTGGGCAACCCTAATATGCTCCTGAATCTTTCTGATCGTCTTAGTAGTCTCTTGGATCATTTCAGGACCTATTATCAGTGCCTCATCCCAGTCACTCCAGCACAACGGGGTTCTACATTTTCTCCCGTACAGAGCCTCAAATGGGGCCATTTTGATGGTGGATTGATAGCTGTTGTTATAAGAGAGTTCCACCAAAGGTAAATCATCTTCCCATTTCCCTTGGAATTCCAATACACAAGCTCTCAACATGTCCTCCAAAATTTGATTAACCCTTTCAGTTTGTCCATCTGTCTCTGGGTGATAGGAGCTACTGAACTTTAGTTTGGTTTCAAAGGCCTTTTGAAGTGCTTGCCAGAAGCGCGCCTGGAATCGTTGATCCATATCCGAGACTATGTCGAGAGGAATCCCATGTAAATGGACTATCTCCTTCACATACAGTTGGGCTAGTCTTTCTGTTCCCCAAGTATCCTTAATTGGCAGGAAATGAGCCGACTTCGTGAGTCGATCCACTATGACCCAGATAGCATTCTTCTTCGAGACAGAAAGGGGTAAACCCATAACAAAGTCCATTGAGATTGAATCCCACTTCCAAGTGGGAATTTCTAAGGGTTGTAATTCACCCACAGGGCGTTGATGCTCTGCTTTAACTTTCTGACAGATTAAACACTTGTTCACATATTCTGCAACATCTTTCTTCATGTTATTCCACCAAAAATATTGTCTCAGATCTCTGTACATTTTTGTGCCTCCTGGATGCACTGAATAATGAGTATTGTGAGCTTGTTCCAAAATTTGCTTTCTTAGCTCCCCATTTTTGGGCACACATAGGCGATTCTAAAACCGCAAAGTCCCATCCTCATGTACTACAAACCCCGGGAACTTCCCTTTTTCTAAATTTTGCTTTATACTTTGGAGTTCAGGATCACTTTCTTCATTCAGTCGGATTTCTTCCACTAGGGAAGACTGAACAGTAAGTGCTGATAGTTGAGCATTCGTTTGCCCATGAGATACTAATTGAATCCCAAAGTCCTCCAATTCTCTCAAGACGTTTAATTGAGTAATCACCACAGTGTTTGAACTATGTTGCGCCTTCCTACTCAAGGCATCCGCCACCACATTTGCTTTACCAGGGTGGTATTGAATCTGCAAATCATAATCTTTAAGCAACTCTAGCCAATGTCGTTGCCTCAAGTTGAGCTCCTTTTGGGTGAAGATATACTTTAAACTTTGATGATCAGTATAGATCTTGCACGGTACCCCATATAGATAATGCCTCCAAATTTTCAAGGCAAAGACCACAGCTGCCAGTTCCAGGTCATTGGTAGGATAGTTTTTCTCATATGGCTTGAGTTGTCGAGAGGCATAAGCTACCACTTTGTCCTCCTGCATCAACACGCACCCTAGGCCATTCTTCGATGGATCACTGTAAACAGTATACTCCTTTCCTTCTGTTGGTAATGTTAGGATCGGGGCGGTTGTCAGTCGCTGCCTTAGCTCTTGGAAGGCTTTCTCACACCTTTCAGTCCACTCGAACTTATTCACCTTCTTTAGGAGATTGGTTAGTGGTGAAGCTATTTTCAAAAAGTCCTTGACGAACCTTCGGTAGTAACCGGCTAAACCCAAAAAGCTTCTAATCTCAGTAACATTGGTAGGCCTTGGCCATTCGGTGATTGCTTTCACCTTATGGGGGTCAACCTTAATTCCTTCTTTTGTGACCACATGCCCCAAAAATACAACTTCCTCCAGCCAAAATTCACATTTCTTTAATTTTCCATAGAGTTGATGCTCCCTCAAGGTTTGCAGTACAGTTCGCAATTGGTCAGCATGCCCCTCCTTATCCTTAGAATAGATAAGGATGTCATCTATGAACACCACTACGAACTTGTCCAAATAAGGTCTGAAAACCCTGTTCATAAGGTCCATGAAGGCTGCAGGAGCATTAGTAAGACCAAAAGGCATCACTGTGAACTCATAGTGACCATACCTGGTTCTAAATGTTGTCTTAGGAATGTCATCAGATTTAATCCTAAGTTGATGGTACCCTGACCTCAAGTCAATCTTAGAGAACACTCCTGCCCCTTGTAATTGATCAAACAAATCTTCTATTCGTGACAGAGGGTACTTGTTCTTGATGGTAATCTTGTTCAACTCCCTAAAATCAATACATAGCCTCAAGGTTTCATCCTTCTTCTTGACAAACAACACTGGAGCACCCCATGGTGACACACTTGGCCTAATAAAGGCCTTTTGTAACAGTTCATCTAGTTGAAGCTTTAATTCCTTAAGCTCGGTTGGGGCCATACGAGATGGAGCTTTAGAAATAGGTTGGGCTCCACGAATTAACTCGATCCCAAAATCAATTTCCCTCTGCGGGGGTAGTTCGGGTAATTCTTCTGGGGAAACATCTTCAAATTCACAAACCACAGGTATATTTTCTACTTCCTCTTCTTTGATTTGGGTGCTGATAGCATAACACCAATATCCAATACATCCTTTATATAATAGCTTACTTGCTTTTATAGCAGAAATCAAAGGACAAGAGTTTGCCTCCTTCTGCCCATAAAAACACACTTTTCTCCCTTTTTCATCTTTCAGGATAACCTTATCTACAGCTTTTAATCGTCGGGGGCATGTAGCGATAAGATGTTCAGGACTACCACACCAGATACATTTGTTGGTGCCAACGCGGCATTCAGGAGTGGTATGATTTGTTCTTCCACATTTCGCACAAGTTGCTGTTGAGCCTGAAGGACGGCTCTTGGAGGGAATAGAACTAGGTTTCCTCTGGTTCTGCTGGTTCTGGTTCACACTCTCACTTGGAGTCCCCCGCTCAAACCCCTTTCTCTTATGGTTGATTGGAATCAGTGTCCTCAACTCCGTCTTCACTCTTTCCACTTCGGCTACTCGCTCATATAATTCTTGATAAGTTAGCATGGGTTGTCCAGCTAACTGATTTCGAATATACAAGGCCAAACCTTCCTCAAACCTTCTCATCTTAAACCTTTCAGATGACATGAATTCAAGGACAAACCTAGATAGTTCGGTGAACTTACTAGCATACTGCATCACCGACATGCTACTGCTCATTTTTAATTCCATAAATTCTTTCTCCTTTTGCCTTTGCACCACAGCTGGGTAAAATTTCGCCCTCAGCTTTGTTAAGAATTCATTCCAGGTGAATTCAGGCCCTTCAAGCTTATCCTTCACTGTATTCCACCAAATGTCAGCTTCACCTGACAAATAATATGTCCCAATGTTCAGTTTCTTTTCCTCTGATACCTCAACTACTGCAAAAATTTTCTCCATTCCCCTTATCCATTCCTCTAATACCACAGGATCATAGGACCCGTTGTAAACTTTAGGGTTACGCCGTGCTACCCTATCTGCCAATTTATCCTCCTTGGGAGGGGTTTCAGTAGACACCTGGGGAATTCGTTTCATCAATTCAGCAACTAAGGTTGGCCAGCAACTCGGGTTGCCTAAGTTGCCAGCTAACTCAGAGAGCGACGGTGGCATGTCACCATGTGGTGGCCCCTGACACGAGGCTTGATCACCTGATCCCTGGCCTTGCTCCAAATTGTCCTCTACGTGCACCTCATTGTCATTTTGCATTGTCTGAGACATTCTGACCAGACATTAAATAAAACAATTCAGACACTGGGACCCCAGTCATATAGGATAAACATGCCCAATAAATACATAAGCGTTATCACTTCATTACATAACTGCTTACTTACATACATAGTTGGTTCATATACATGAACACAAAAGCATATAACACCTGCAAGCCTAGTTCTTACACCTAAACACCAAACACTAAATAGCCCTAGACACTAGATCCGTCACATGACCAAAAAGAGTTACGGATCATGTCGTCATGGTCAAGGAGGATTGGACTAATTATATACAATGTCGGATGCCCCAAAAATACCACCATCCAATCACACCATACCATATCTACATACAGGGCTCAAAATAAAATAAAATAAAAACCACCATGCTGATCCTTAGAGCCACCTAACGATCCCTAGATGGATCGTAATCTAGGTCTGACTCGTCATCAGGTTCTTCACCTGAATCAAAACTGCTCGTGGATGCCTCCGACTCGGCATCACCAACCTCTGGTTGAACTTGGGGCTCATGGTCGTCCTCTACCATCATCTCATCGTCCTCTTGCTCCCCTGGCTGCTCTATTCCTATCTCCTTATTGCCTTGATCCTCCTCGGGATCATCCTCCTCAGGATCCTCCTCCTCAGGATCATCCTCCTCCTCCTGGTGGTCCTTACTAGAACTGATCACCACTAGGTCCGAGGTATCAGGTATGTTTATCACCTTGTGGGCCTCCCCAGGGCTTTCAGGCATCAGTGGGGTGCCTGGTACGGGTGGGATAGGTGGCTCCTGTGCTGGCGCTGGGGCTACTGGTGGAGGATGGACCTGATGGAGGGGAAAAACGTGTTGAAGGGTTTCCATGGTAAGTCTCCTCAATTCAAACTCCTCTCTCAACAACAACTCTGCAGTGAGAGTCATCCAAGCCCCCCTGGGTTTGAAACCTTGGCCCGTCTACGCCTGGGTTCCCTGTCGTCATAAAGTTATTATAATGGTGCCTAAATTCCACCCACGGGCCAACCGGGGGTAGGGACCACAACAATCTCTGCGCACGGAACGCAATACTGTGGAACTCAGAATAAGGGTCCTGCGTGTGTGCCTCCATACTAATATGGAGCAACGCAATGTGTGCTATCATTGATCCACCCGGCAACATGTTCACACCATAGGGATCTATCTAACAAAGAAAACACATGTCTGAGAGGCAGGCATAACCATAGCCATCGATAAATAAATAACATGCAGGTAAAAGCAACTTGCATTCTCCTAATATCACCCTAGCCATATACGATAGCCCCTCCTAGCCACCACTCTCACCCTATACGATAGCTCTACCATCCTCAAGAAAATCTCAACCTGGTTCTGATACCAAATCTGTAATGCCCCAATAAAACATAAATCATAGCTGCATTTACCTACCTAAGCATAGCACCAAAAAAAAAACCAATGAATGGGAGTTACCGCCGTCTGCAAGGACAAAGCTTCACTTAAATATGAAAGTTTAGCCATAAAATCAAAGTTTATCTTCAAAGGGCAAACACGTCCATTCAAACCATTTAATTACACACAGGAATGATTCTAGCTTCTCCGGGTTACATCAAGGTTATAACAACATACATAACTCAGTTTAAATATACAGCTGAAACACCAAAATGCACCACAAAAAGGCATGAAAACATCCTAGCACTTATATCCGCCAATCATAGGGACGGTACTAATTTAATTATCACCTTCAGCCTCCCTACCCACCTGAGAGCGGTTTATTGAGCATTGTCCTAAAACAAAACATAAAAACATTTTGAACTATGAGCCAAAGCTCAGTACATGCATCCCAGTACTGATAAAGATTCAACGGGGAAAGGAATTATGAGGGCCCGTTTTGCAATTCATTTGTATTTTAAAAGAGGGAATGAGATGTATATAAAGCTAAATTGCCAATTATTATCTATTAGTACACCCCTTAGTAACTGTTACGATCTATGTATAGGTGTACACCTGCCAAGCCGACCGGAAGACCTGACCTGAAGCCACGCGGGTAACTGAAGGGCAATGCCCTGTAACTGATAATTGATGGGGTCACTAATTATGTGATAAATCACTGGTTCAATTGATTCATTGATGTACTTACCAAAACATTATAATTTCGATAAATACGTGCTGATTTCTAAAGATACAGTCAATGAACGTACCTGGGGTCTTTAAAAGTTAGTTCACAGATTAAATAGATGACTAAAATGGAGAGGATGAGAGCTTAGGCATTGATGTTGTTCAAAATCATTATAGGCATAAAATTAGTACAATGGATACCCTTAAATAGAAAAGGCTTATAAAGAATTTGTGTGAACCAGTTAATAGGTTAAACTGATAAAGTTAAATAAAGTATAGAAATGCTAAGTTAAGGCACGGTAGCGAGTTTAGAGGGTAGGGTTTATGACGAGGGTATGGAATGAATAATCCACAACTTATACTCCCGACCTCCAACTGAGATGTAAAACCCCAATATAAATAGCTTAGGAAGTCCTCTAAAACTTTCCTAAAGGGCACATAACCAGATTCCCATGACAGGTTCCATAGAATGGGGTTAGAACAACAAGTCAGGTTTTAGTGCTAAAAACAACCATTCTGTCCATTCTGCCTAGGTTCCGTAAAATAGCCATAACTTCCTCCACGGACTTCGGATTAAGGCGATTCAAGAGTCATTTTAAAGATAACATCCAGACCTATCTACCCGTAAGACATCAGAATTTTTGGCATGTCCGATCAATACCAGTTTTGTTTCAAAGTTCGTCCTGTTTTACTGAAAATTCCAGCCTCACTGTTTTAGATTGTCCTCTCTCTTTTCACACCAAACCTCAACTTAAACTCTTTCCTAAGAGCATGTAAGCACACTATGGTACATCCCAACTTCATACAAGATCACCACACTCAAATTCACTTCATAAATATATCCAACAAGGCTTACTTTCTAGGCACATAAACACATACCTCAAGTTTAACACAAATTTGGTCCAAACCATGCATTCTTGGATGAAACCCTAACTTTGGGTCAACTTGAACCCCATCTCATCTTTCCAACACATCATAAAAACCATAATAAACTTCAATACATTAAAAGATAAGCAAAAACAAGGAGAAAATAAGCCATAAAGATCACTTGAACAAGAAGCTTGCATACCAAAGATGAAACCCTAACCCTAACTTCATCCAAAATCAACTCCACCATAAACCCTCAACAACATGATTCTTAATACCACAAAAACAACATACTCCATCATTAAAACAACCAAAATAAAGAACAAAACCCAACAAGATCAAAGATCAAAGATCAAAAACAAAAATCAGCATAGAGGTGAAAGAACACTTACTTTGTGCTAGCAAAAGAGGTTGATATGCTTCTTGATGCTTAAGGAGTGAAAGAGGTATTAGGGGGTGGTGAGTGGGGGATGATTAGAGGGTTTTTTGGTGGTGGAATGGTATGGTGGTGAGATGGGGCTGCCGAGTAGAGAGAGAAAGAGGGGTGGGAAGAGAGAGAAAATCACTTGGTGTAAAAGGAAGATAAAAGCCACATTTTTAATTTTTATACTCACCTGAATACATGGCTGAATACTTGGCTGCAAATAGGGTGGAAAAGTCAATAATATCATGCTTGATTAAGGCTTAATTAAGAGGATTTAGTTAATCAAATAAAGGTCAAGTCTTATTGCATCGAAATCGGCTTTAAACGGGCTCGGGTTTAGCGAAAAACTGAAACCGAGCGCATTTCTGAAAATATTTTTTTTTTTTGAAAGTTTGGGATAAATGGTTGTGGTGCCGTGAAAAAGAATGTTAAACATTAAATTTGTTGTATTTACGAGGTTACTCACACAAGAGGGGGGGTGAATTGTGTGTGACAAATTTTCGCACTTTTGAAAACACTCGTGGGGAACTGTTTTTGAACAACGTATGGATAGCAGGGAACTGTTCCTGCCAAGCTTTCGCAATGTGTTTGGGTAAGAATGAATGCAAAAATAAGAATGAAGACACAAGATTTTTACGTGGAAAACCACCTCTAGCCCATCTGAGGTGGGAAAACCACGACCTACCTCTGTAGGATTTTCACAAAAATTCTACTAATCGGGCTGAACACGTTACAATAGTAACCCCACGTTACAACTTGTAACCACACGTAATTGTCTACCCTAGACAATCACCCCACGTTACAACTTGCAACAACACGTAATTGTCTACCCTAGACAATCACCCCACGTCCTTAGTTACCTTAAACTTAGGACAACTCTATTCTTTTACTCAAACAAAAAGAATACACCTTACTTAGCAACTTCTAATAAAGCAAGTGTAAGGTACAATGAAGCGCCTAGTATGCCAATGAAGAAGACTCAATTTTTGCTCTCTTTTACAGGTTTTTCACTCTGGAAATTTTGCTCAGTAAACCTCACACCATCTGAAAAACCCCTTTTCGAAAAACGTTGGCAAAAACTCCTTTTTATAGCTTGAAATAAAACGGCTAGTTGAGAGTATTTGTGGCTGCGCTTCTTTCACTACTATCGTGAAATAAGGACCATATATTCCAGCAGCCATCTTCCAGCCTTTTCCACAATCTTAGGACTTTGCTAAAAAATAGGAGAAGGAAGATAAGATAGCCTTTGCTAAAAATAGGACTTTGCTAAAAATAGCCTTATCCAAATCTTATCCCAAAAAAAAAAAATTAGAGATTTTAAGTTTGAAAATCTGTTGGGTTGCAGTTAAAAAAAAACTTTATCAAGTAGCAAAAATCATCAACCCAAAAATAGAACCGGATTGTAAAATCTTTTGCCAGACGTTTGCTGAGAACACTCAGGGTGCTTTACCAGGAACTGTTCCCAGTCAGGATCAGGACCTGTTCCCAGAGTGTCAAAAAGATTTTTCAAAAGCGAACATGAAATTGGGATCCTCTCACTGGCATATTAACAGAAGTCTAATAAAGAAAAAATTCTACTAAACCCATGACTTCTTGTTGATGAAGCAGGTGACTTGCAATGTCAACAACCTTGATACTGCTAAGAACTGTTCCTGAAGCTTGTTCCTGAAACTTCATGTTGTTCTTGGACTTGAAGTATTGCTGTTAGAAACTGTTTCTGGAACTTCAACTGATCGTACAAGCTCTGTGCTTAATCACTGTTCTCAACCAACTTTATTAACCAATCAAAGCACAAAAACATTATAAGGACTAATACATTTGTGTTTGACATCATCAAAACCTTACACAAGTTACACAAGGAAAGAGTCAACAAAATTCTTAAATATCAAGGCCTAACTCAATTTTCAAAATTGAGAAGAAGAAATCCCCGAATTGCAAAGTAAGGGCCCCATTAGAAATGACCAAATGAGAATAATAAAAAGATGGGAATATAAAAAGGAATGATGTGAATGAAATGAACTCAATCACATGGATTAATTCCATGAAATTAATACACAGAATTTAGGGTCGGACTACTACAAAACATCCCTATGCTCCTTTCCTATCCTGTTTTATGTGTGGCCCACTCCCTTCTCTTCTAAGCGAACCGGTAACAAAGCTCTGTGTCTCCTTGTGGACTAGTCTGAACGCGTGAGCCACGAACCACCTAGCCGGCCAATGACGATTTAAGTAGTCCAGCAGAATAAGAGAGTCGGCTAAGTTTATGTAAACATGTGATATTTACAAAAAATTTTAAGTTATTAGAAATAGGTGGAATTAGGAAAGTGGAAAATAATTGCTTGGTAATTAGAATTCTAGTATAATTTGGAAAGTTTGGGGGCTTGAGCATAAATAGGGTGTGCTTAAGAATCATCAATTTCTCTCCTCTCTCTTACAGCATTACTTTTATGGTTTGACAGATCATTGTAATTGTAGGAATTCTTTAAAGTTGAATTTAATTTTAAATTCTTGCTCTAGTTTCAATTTTTCTACTTATAGTTATAGTTTAATTTTTCTAGTTCTAGTTTCAATTCAAAGTTTTCTTCTTTTAGTTTCAATTCAAGTTTATTAGATTCAATTTTGGTCTTTCCAATAATTAATTTCCATTCAAAGTTTCAATATTTATTACTCTTTTGAGTTGATCGTTGGTATTGAAGTCTCCAGGTGATCTCTCGTTCAGGATTCAAATTTTCTACATCTAGTAAGGCTTAGTAGTCAAGGTAATTTCTTTCTTCTCTCTTATAGTTTTTCGTTTTAATTTTATGATTTAGATTAGGGTTTTTGTGATTATTGGAAATTAGTTTAGTTAGATTATTTTAGATTGATTCAGTAGTTTAATACTAGTGATTAAATTTAACCTATTTCTGTAGACAACTCGTAAAGTGCTACAACCACAGTTGTGCACTTCGGCTTATTTTTATAGTTCTTGAGATACAACACCCAAGGTTTCAATGGTTTGAGGCGATGGACACAACGCATAGTTCCTATATACCAACCATCAAAAGGAAGGCAGGATTGACCCGGCAGCCACTACCCTTAAGATAGAACACACTAGTAAAGAAGGCAAATGATAAGGCAAATCCAATAGCTATGGGTATGATTGAGGCTCAACAACATCGTGTTCATGGTTCACGTTACCTAACTTCCACTAATTAAACATGACAACAACATTCATAGCACAATAATTACAAATTGTAGACGACATGGTTCAACACTCGGCTTCAAGTCTCCCTCTTCACAACAACATCGTAAATTGCATCTCAAAATTGCATCTTGTCAACCCAAGCATTTCAATTACTTATTCAATCCTTCATCTCACCTAATTTGTCATTTAACACATAACCCTAACTTAGGCATCCAATCTCAATTTTCAGCGGCAGCTTTCAAAAATAATTTGAATTTAGTATTTAGGATGGAAGATTACCCACCTCAATTCAAGCTAATTAACGCGAATTTGGGTTGAATTGAGTAGTTTGGTGAACGTTTTGATTATAACATTGTTCCTCTGCATTTCGTACTCCTCCCTCATGCCACTACTGTGGTTGTGCTACCCACTCTTTTCGTCCCTCCTTGGCCTCCGCCTAGCTGTTCCAATGGTGGTCACAGGACTTGAGCCCAACCACCATTGACAGTGCTGCTGGGTTATGGTGGTGGTGCTGGGTTGTGGCAAATTCTAACACAACACCCTCTCCTTTTGCGTTGCTTCGCCATCCTTGGCTTCCTCAATGCCGTGACAAGATGCTAATAAATGTTTAGAATGCACTTCATTTTAGGGTTATTTTGCTACATTTCTAGGGAGAATTTTGTACTTTATGTTATAATGTATACTATTTTTTCCGTTTTACGCTTGGGTATGGTATGTTTATGTCTTTTGCAGGTTTCTGGACCTTTTTGCCTTGTTTTGACCTCGATTAAGTGTATTTTGATTCCCCGCAGATGCCCTTAAGTTGCCATGCCCATGGAGAAGAAAGAAGAAGCAAGGAATGCTAAGCTAGAGGAGACCACGGACCCCCCGTGGTGATGGCCACGGTCTGTGGTCAGCCTGAAATTGTTGCCTCTTTGTCTTCCATCGTCTTATGGCTGAGGATGGCTTAGTTTGAGCACAAATAAGGTTCTTTTTCGGCTACAAGAGAGGGAGAACATGGAAAACCAAAGCATCCTACTATCATTTCTATCTTTCTTTTAAGGTCTTCTCTAGTTTTCTCTAGAGTTAGAGGAGGATTTGGAGTGAAAGATGGGCAATTTGGAGGCTTCGCATTTAGGAAGCCATAAAAGACCACCATTTTTGCTATGTTTTTATTCCTTTCTATTTTCTTCTTGAACTTTTGTTTAGATGTTGAATATTTCCATTTTGTGTGAGTGGTTTTCCTTAATCTAGGGACTTGTTATCCAAAGTATTGATATTGGTTCTCTAATTTTCAATATTTGTACTTTGTCCGATTGATTTTATTAAATTCTATCTCGTGGATGAATTATTGTGAGTAAGTTTTGGTTAGAGTTGGTTGCACAAACTTAATAGTTGAGTGAAGTACCAAAAGGAGAAACTCAATGATAGAACTAAAAGTTAGAACTTAATTTAACGACTGCTTGAAAAAGAATTGTTCAGTAAGGGGCAAAATTGGCAATCAAGAATCCCTAACCAAGACTAAACCAAGGATGTTTGAAAGAATGTTAATTGGATTAGTTTAAACAATTCAATTTGTTTCGAAAGAAAATATCGAATTATTAACTTGATTGCACTCCTTTCAATCACCCAATTCAGATGAAGTGCATAATTATACCCAATGATCCAACTTTTTACTAGGCGAAGCAATTCCATAGATGCCTTTATTCCAATTGAACTTCCAGTAGTTAGATAGTGATAATAAAGACATCCAATTGAAAATTTGGCCGCTTAGCCTTTAATAATAGGTTAAAACTCGATAGACTACAGTTGGTCTGTGTAGGATTGATATTAAAGCTATACTTGCAACAGCCGTGAGATTGCAATAGCAATCAAGTTTTTGGCGTCGTTGTAGGGAATCAATTTTATGGATATCGAGTTCGCCTATTGAGATTGATTAAGTATTCTTTTTTCTCTTTTTCTTTTATGCTCTTAATTTGCATTTGTAGCGTTTGTGGTGATTTTTGAAGGATCTTGCCGCTTATATGCAAAGTCCCTTTCCAGTTGAATTTGATCCAGAAATGGAAAAGACTTTTCAATCAAGGAGAAATAAGTTGAAGTTATAAAAATAAAGAACCAAAGCTTAAGAAGCCTCTTAGACAATGGCGGGAGGTGGAGTTGATCAAAGAAGGACACTTTGGGATTTTATTGCCCCGGGAGTCCAGGGCAATTGCCTGTAGTATCGCCGAGCCTAACATGGAAGCCCACAACTTTGAGCTTAAGTCAGCTCTAATCTCTGTGCTACAACAATCCCAATTTGGAGACACCCCGCTAGAAGATCCTAACCTACACCTCTCGGTATTCTTAGAGGTGTGTGACATGCTGAAGCTTAATGGTGTCTCAACTGATGCTATAAGGTTGCAGTTATTTTCCTTCTCGTTAAGGGGCAAGGCAAGAGCGTGGCTTCATTCTTTGCTTTCAGGATGCATCACAACGTGGGATGAGCTCATCAAAGCATTTCTTGCAAAGTTCTTTCCTCGTAGCAAGATGGCAAGTTTGCGAAACCAAATCACTACTTTTGCGCAAAGGGAGTATGAACCGTTATATGAAGCCTGGAAGCATTTCAAAGACCTACTGAGGCTATGTCCATATCATCGCCTTTAATGGTAGATGTTAATGCAAGCTTTCTACAACGGAGTCACCCAATTGGTGAGGCCTACTATAGACGTAGCAGGAGCTATGAACAAAAATGAAGACGAGGGTTACAATCTTATTGAAGAGATAGTGGTGAATAACAACCAATGGCCTAATGAGAGGAGTCAACCGAAGAGGGTTGGAGGTAAGTTGGAACTTGATGCTATTTTTATGCTTTCAGGTAAGGTAGATGGCTTGTCTCAAAAGTTAGAACGCTTGAATTTTAATTCTATTAGTTCAAGTAACCCTTCCCTATCATGTAAGATTTGTCGGTCAGTTGATTATTTGATTGTGAATTGTCAAGTTAGGAGCCCATTTGCTCGCGATGTTAATAAACCAGCCAACTACGTTAATAATTATAATCCTAGACCGACCAATGACCCATTCTCAAACTCCTATAACCGTAGTTACAGGAATCAATCCAATTTCTCCTATAAGTCTAATGGCCCTCCCATGCCTCAAATGAATTTTGGAACACCCCCTGGATTTCAAAGACCTCGACAAACACTTCAAAAATCCAACTTAGAAATCATGATGGAGAATATTCTTTTGGCATAGTAAAAACAAGATGGATACTATAACGCCCCAATAATACATAAATCATAGCTGCATTAACCTACCTAAGCTGAACACCAAGAAATCCATGGATGGGCGTTACCGCCGTCCGCAAGGACAAGGCTTCTCTTGAATATGAAAATTTAGCCAAAAAATCAAAGTATAAACTTAGAGGGCATTCACGACCATTTGAAACATTTAACAACACACGGGAATGATTCTAAATTCCTAGGGTTACATCATCATACATAACTCAGTTTAATTATACAATTATAACATCAAAATACATGTTGCAGTTCGGACATATATAGCTGGAACACCAAAAAGCACCACCATAAGACATGAAAGCATTTTAGCACTCTTAGCACTTCTATCCGCCAATCTCATGGACGATCCTGACTTATTTATCACTTTCAGCTTCCCTGCTTGCCTGGGAGCGGTTTACTAAATACTTTCCTAAAACAAAACATAAAAACATTTCGAACTGTGAGCCAAAGCTCAGTACATGCATCCCTCCACTGATAAAGATTTAATGAGAAAGAAAATTATGAGGGCCCTCTTTGCAATTCATTTTGATTTTAAAACAGGGAATGAGATGTATATAAAGCTAAGTTGTCAATTATTATCTGTTAGTGCACCCCTTAGTAACTGTTACGATCTATGTATAGGTGTACACCTGCCAAGCCGACCGGAAGACCTGGTCTAAAGCCGCGCGGGTAACTGGAGGGCAATGCCCTGTAACTGGTAACTGATGGGGTCACTACTTATGTGATAAATCACTGATTCAAATGATTCATTGATGTACTTACCAAAACATTACAATTTTGATAAATACATGCTGATTTCGAAAGATACAATAAATGAACGTACCTGGGGTCTTTAAAAGCTAGTTCACAGAGTAAATAGATGTATTAAAATGGAGAAAACGAGAGCTTAGGCCTTGATTCTGTTCAAAATCATTATAGGCATATGAGGTTAGAAATGGACTTATTTAGATAATGAATACCTTTAAATAAAATTAGCACAATGAATACCCTTATATAGAAAAGGCTTATAAAGAATTTGTGTGAACCATTTAGTTAATATATTAAACTAATAAAGCTAAATAAAGTATAGAAATGAAGAGTTAAGGCACGATAGCGAGTTTAGGGGGTAAGGGTTTATGACGAGGGTCCGGAATGAATAATCTACAACTTATACTCCTGACCTCCAAATGACACGTAAGACCCCAATATAAACAGCTTAGGAAGTCCTCTAAAACTTTCCTGAAGGACATATAACAAGATTCTTGCGACAGGTTCCATAAAATGGGGTTACAACACCAACATATCAGGTTTCAGTGCTGAAAAATCCATTCTGCCCAGGTTCAGTAAAATAGCCATAACTTTCTCCACGGACCTCATATTGAGGCGATTCAAGTGTCATTTTAAATATAACATCCAGACCTATATACCTACCAAAAATCAGAATTTTTGGCCTGGCCGATTATTACCAGTTTTGTTCCAAAGTTCGTCCTGTTTTCTGAAAAATTTCAGCAGCACTGCTTTAGTTGTTCCTTTACTTTTTTTACACCAAACCTCAACTCAAACTCTTTTTTAAGAGTCTATAACACACTTTGGTACATCCTAACCTCATAAAACATCACCATACCTAATTCCTCTTCATATTCATGTCAAATAAAACTCCTTTTCCAGTCACATAAACCCACACACCTCAAATTTAACATTAGTTGGTCCAAATCTTGCATTTTGGACAAACCCTAGCTTTGGGTCACTTTGAACTCACTCCCAACTTTTCTAAAACACCATAAACAACATAACAACTTCACTATATCAAAAGATAAGCAAGGATAAGGATAAAACATGCAATAAACATCACTTAAACAAGAAGCTTTGCATGACCAAGATGAAACCCTAACCCTAGCCTTATCCAATTTCAACTCCACCATAATCCATCAACAAAAAGATTCTTAATACCATAAAAACAACATAATCCATCACTAAAACAACCAAAATAAGCAACAAAAACCAACAAGATCAAGAATCAAAAACAAAAATCAGCATAGGGGTGAAATAACACTCACTTTGAGCTTGCAAATGTGATAGCTATGGTTCTTGATGCTTATGGAAGTGAAAAAGGTGTTTGGGGGTGGTGAGTGGGGGTTTTTTTGTGGGGTTTTGGTGTGGAAAGGTGGTTGAATAATGGCTGGGAGGAAGGGCTGGCCGAGTAGAGAGAGAAGGAGGAGAGGGAAGAGAGAGAAAGCCACTTGAACACTTGGTGTAAAATGAAGATAAAGACAACTTTTTAATTTTTATACTAACTTTATTACTTGGCTGCAAATAAAGGTAGAAAATTCAATATTATCAAGCTTGATTAAGGCTTAATCAAGAGGATTAGGCTAAACAAATAAAGGTCAAGTCTTGTCGCATCGAAATCGGCTTCAAACGAGCTCGGGTTTAGAGAAAGAACTGAAACCTAGTGCGTTTGCAACAATATTTTTTTATTTTTTAAAAAAAAAAACAAATTTGAGATTAAATGGTTGTGGTGCCATGAAAAAGAATTTTAAACATTAAATTCTTAAATATCAAGGCCTAACTCAATTTTCAAAATTGACTAGAACAAATCCCCAAATTGCAAAGTAAGGGCCCTGTTAGAAATGTCCAAATGAGAATAATAAAAAGATGGGAATATAAAAAGAAATGATGTGAATGAAATGAACTCAATCACATGGATTAATGACATGAAATTAATAAACACAATTTAGGGTCGGACTATTACAGATACATTAAACAATTAGCCTCTAAGGCTGATGTGCTTAATACTCAAAATATGATATTAGAAGCTCAAATTGCTCAGCAAGCTACCTCGTCATTTACACTGCTAGGTAGATTTCCTAGTAGGAATTAACTTAGCCCAGGGGAACAATGCAATGCCATGATTTTAATAGGGGACAAGCAACTTTAGGGACCTAGGTGGATTAGCCAAAATGAGCATTCACATAACAGAAATGATGAGGTTGTGCACAAGGAGGTGTCTACTTATTGTAATGATGCCAAAGAAATCTCTCCAAAACCCTATTTACCACTTTTGCCATTCCCCCAAAGAATGGCTAAGGCTAAACTAGACTAACAATTTGGGAAGTTTTTAGAGGTCCATAAGAAATTATATATTAATATTCCATTCATCACTGCCTTGTCACAAATGCCTTCTTATGCAAAGTTTTTGAAAGAGATTTTGTTTAATAAAAGCAACTAGAAGAGCATGACACAATGGCATTGACTGAAGAATGTAGTGTTGTGCTGCAAAATAAGCTCCCTGCTAAGCTTAAGGATCCCGACAGCATTTGTATTCCTTGTATAATTGAAAATGTCTAGCGTAAGGTAACGTCCTTTTCTCTTTATAAAAAGTTGGACCTAGGAGAAATGAGACCCACTATCATCTCTCTACAATTGGCAGATCGCTCTGTAAAGTACCCAGTATGCATTTTAGAAGATGTCACCATTAAAGTAGGAGATTTATATATGCCCGTAGATTTTGTGGTCCTTAAAATGGAAGAGGACACGTACACCCCCATTATTCTTGGTAAGCCATTCTTGGCCACTGTTGGTTGCCGTATAGATGTCAACAACTACAAACGATATTTTGATGTGGATGACAAACATGTGGAATTTAACTTGATTAAAGCTTCCAAATTTCCTTCTATCTCTGGTGAGTGTCATCAGATTGATGTAGTGGATAGTTTGGTACAAAAGACCGTTTCTAGTAATGATTCTCATGATCCACTTGAGTATTGTTTATTAAATGATCCTACTACTCGAGATGAGAACTCGGAAATAGCAATGTGTGCTCAATTCCTGGAGGCTTCTCCACCAGGTAACCCAACCCCTGCCAAGGTGGAAATGCTAGTACATGACAAAGCACCCCTGTCAGACGAGAAACGTGCCCCCCAGGTAGAACTAAAATCTCTTCCTTCTTCTTTGAGGTATGAGTTTCTTAGCCCATTTCTACATTTCATGTGATTGTGGATGCAAGTTTAAATGCATCTCTGGTAGATTCTTTGCTAAGAATACTTGGGTTTCTTCATAAGGCCATAGGATATACTCCTGATGACCTTAAAGGAATTCACCCTTCTGTGTGCGTGCATCACATTTTGATGGAAGATGGCCATAAACACTTAATTGAACACCAAATGAGGTTGAACCTCAATATGCGAGATGTGGTCAAGAAAGAAATTTTGAAATTGCTCAAGGGTGACATTATTTACCCTATCGTTGATAGCAAGTTGGTAAGTGGGTAAGCCCGGTCTATGCTATGCCTGAAAGGGGGGATTTATGGTTGTAAAAAATGAGAATAATGAGCTAATACTTACTAGGACAGTTATAGGGTGTCATATGTGCATATACTATAGGAAGTTGAATAAAGCCACCCGTAAGGACCACTTTCCCCTACCCTTCATCTTACCAAATGCTCAAGAGGCTGGAAAAGCATTCTTATTTTGCCTACTGAGATGGCTATTCAAGTTTTTTCCAAATCCCTATTCACCATAGTGACTAAGAAAACACAACATTTACTTATCCATATGGTACATTTGCTTATAAGAGAATGTCATTTGGGCTATGTAGCACCCTCAACACTTTTCAATGATGCATGATGGCTATCTTTTCTGACTTATTGAGGACATAATGGAAGTCTTTATGGATGATTTTTCACTGTATGGTACAACTTTTGACCATTGCATGAATAATTTGTCGAAAGGTTTGCAAAGGTGTAAGGATATGATTTTGGTCTTGAATTGGAAAAATTGCTATTTTATGGTACAGGACGGGGCTGTTTTAGGCCATATTATTTCAGATAGGGGCATTAAAATGGACAAGGAAAAGATAGAGGTAATTGACATATTACTGTCGCCTTTTTCTATAAAGGGTGTAAGGAGTTTTCTTATACAAGTTGGTTTTTACCGACAGTTCATAAAAGATTTTTCAAAAATTACAAAACCTCTCACCCATTTGCTTGTCAATGATATGCCCTTTGAGTTTATTGAAGAGTGTTTAAGTGCTTTGCATATGTTGAAGGAGATATTGATTTTCTCCCCAATAATGCAAGCCCCAGATTGGGGATTACCTTTTGAGGTTATGTGGAATGCTAGTGACTGGGCAGTGGGAGCAGGCTTGGGGCAACAGAAGGACAATAAGCCCCCATGCCATCTACTATGCAAGCTGTACTTTGGATGATGCTCAAATAAATTATTCTACAACTGAGAAAGAGTTCCTAGCCATTAGTTCCCCTTGGAAAAATTCCATTCGTATTTGATCAATTCTAAAGTAATCATTTTTATTGATCATGCCGCATTAAAGCATCTCTTGAAGAAGTCTAACTCTGAGCCCCATGTCATTCATTGGGTGCTTCTTCTCTAAGAGTTTGACTTGGAAATTAGAGACAAGGTTGGTCATGAAACTATAATTGCAAACCACTTATCTCGTTTTGGGTCCTAAGGCCACTCCAATAAAAAAGCTTTCCATACACGACTCTTTTCTAGATGACCAACTCCTTACAATATCTCACCGGGGAGCGCCATGCTATGCTCATTTGGTGAATTTCAAGGTGTGTGGAGTGATACTATCCGGGTTATCTTATCAACAACGGAAGAGATTCCTTTGTGGCGCGAAATATTATGTGTAGGAGGAGCCTCTCCTCTACAAGTTGTGTGGAGATGGTGTTTATAGAAGATGTTTGGCAAAACATGAGGTCCTAGGATCCTTCACCATTGCCATGTGTCTACTTATGGTGGGCACTTTGGACCCAACAAGACTATAGCTAAGGTGCTTCAAGCAAGCTTATATTGGTCCACACTCTTTAAAGATGCAAGAACCTTCGTTATGAATTACGATAGATGCCAACGAACAGGTAACATTTTGAAAAGACATGAGATTCCTCAGAGTGGGATTGTTGAGGTAGCACTTTTTAACGTATGGGGGATTGACTTTGTGGGACCATTTCCTCCTTCTCACGACAATCTCCACTTCCTTATGGTAGTTAATTATGTTTCCAAGTGGCTAGAAGCTATTTCGTCTCCTATTAATGATTCCATGGTGGTAATCAAGTTTCTTAAAAAGAGCATATTTATAAGATTTGTCATACCGAGAGCTCTTTTGAGTGATAATGGGACTCATTTCTGCAACAAGCTGCTTGAGTCTCCCTTAAAGAAGTATGGGGTTTTTCATAAGATTGTTATGCCTTATCACTCGCAAACGAGTGGTCAAGTTGGGTTATGTAATCGAGAGTTGAAAAGCATTTTGGAGAAAATGGTCAATCGATCCCAAAAAGATTGGTTTAAAAAGCTTGATGATGTTCTTTGGGCCTATTGGACTGCTTATAAAACTCCTCTCGGTACTACTCCGTACCTCTTACTTTTCCAAAAGTCTTGCCATTTGTCAGTTGAGTTGGAACACAAAGCATATTAGGTAATTAGAACCCTCAATTTTGACCTTAAAGCAGCCAGTGAAAAAAGACTTCTGCAATTGAATGAGTTAGATGAGTTATGTTTGGAAGCGTATGAAAGCTCAAAAACTTATAAGGAAAGGACCAAGCACTGGCATGATAAGCATATTATGAAGAAAATATTTTAGGCAGGTGACTCCATCATGTTCAATTCCAAGTTGCAGTTATTTCTAGGTAAGTAGAGATCCTGGTGGTCGGAGCCATTTAAAGTAATGAACGTCTTTTCTCATGGACCTGTGAAGGTCTTAAGTGAGATAGTTTGTACGGTCAAAATCAATGGGCAGCGTCTTAAGCCCTTTTTATGTGGGGGACCCTATTGACAACCCTATTGTCCATGACCTTTCCGATCCCGAGTCCTCCTAGAAAAGACGGTCAAGCTCCCGCCCCTAAAAGAACCCTTCGTGGGGGGCAACCCAAGTTGTTTTCATTTTTTAGTTTTCCCTTCTTTGATTGTATGTATGGTTTTGTTTTTTATTGAGACAAAAAACCAAAGATAAAAAGCACAAAAATAAACCAAAACACAAAAGAAAAGAAGAAATCAAAATTAGAGTGAGGAAAGAGGCAATAAGAGTGAAAAATCATCATAAAAAATCAAAAAAACATAATAAGAGAGTTTTAGTCTCTGTTCCAAAGCTCTCCACGGACCCCCCTGTGGTGTCCAATCCAGTCCATGGAGGAGCTGCTTGACAAGCTGAAGAAAATTTGGAGACAGAGCTCACCATGGATTGTCCATGGTGAGATGCCCCGTCCGCGATCAAGGGTTTCTAATGTCCTTTTGATCGAATACCCATTCATCCTCCTCATTTCTTTGTCTCTTCTCTCTCTAAAGCCTCCATGATCAGCATCTCTGAAACCTTCAATTTTTTATCATTTTTTCTCAAATTTCTCTCATTTCTTCTCATTTTCTTCACTTTTTCTCTAAATCTTCTTAAATTTTCTCACTTCTTGTTCTCTCTCTCACATTCTACCCATCTTCATACCCCAAGTTTAACCAACTGTACTTCAGCCTCCATTCTTTTAAATTTTCTCTTTTTCTTCCATATTTCTTCCTATTTCACCTTTTTACCTCTCAAATTTTGCATTTTTAGTTCAATTCTTTGCTATTTTTCACTTAGTTAGATTTTCAACTCTTTACTCATCCATTTCGTCATTTCAATGGCACCCAAAAAGAAGGTAAGAACCACCCAAGAGGTGGGAACATCTAGTCAAGCACCTCAAAGAGCATCTCGAACTTCCCGAACCTCAACAAACGCGCGAAGCAAAGGTAATATCCCTAACCCCCTTGGTGTAACACATCCAGAGCATACTGCTAGATACAATACTTTGAGTAGTAAGTTGGTTGTTGCCACTCATTATTGTGAAGAGGATTTACCATCTAGGTTGGCTTTGTTGGATGATATTAGTTGGTATTTACTAAGGGAGGTATGGGGCAATTTTTAGAGACTAGAGACCACACTTATCGTGACCTCACCCTTGCGTTTTTGAACACATTGCATGTGGAGGTCATGAGTGGGCCTTGTTATCAATAATGATACATTTCCTTCTAATAGGGAGTTTTATGAACTAAACTTAGGTGGCTTTAATAAAATATTTGGTTTTCCATTGAGTATGGACTTACCATATCGCCATGTCCCTAACGGATATAACCCGAATGCATTTTGGCATGAACTTTCTGGGGATCATATGTATGATACAAGCAACTCTAAAGGCACTGCAATTAGAAGCCCTTGTATTTATGTAGTCTAACGATTGCTTGCCTGTGGTTTATTTGTGAGGGATGATAGTTTGAATGTGCCTCACTTGTCTTAATGGTATTTATAGTGTAGCATGCTCCAAGGTAACCGACTTGAACCCGGTTCATCCTTAGTTAATCAGTTGCATAGTGCAACTACTAATTCTACACAAAGGATTGTTATTGGAGGCCTTATTATCCCTATTGTTAGGCCGGTAAGGATAGAACTGAACCCTAATGATAGACTTCCCGGTTCCAAGTGGTTAAACTTAGCTGCTTTTGAACAAATGAAGTTTTTTAAGGTAGAGGTTGGGCGTATTTGTTAGATTTACCCTGGGAACCGTCTCATGCCTCTACCTAATGTCGAACAAACCACTCACTTGAACCGAGCCAATCTATACTTTTTATCGAGTGATGAGGACTTGGCGCAACCCGCACCACCTGCTTGCCCGGCTCACCTTAGGGCCTCTAGTTCATCCCAACCGTCCTCCTTCTCTGACTATGCTGATTTGCATGCTACCCTTTGGTCCCTCCGAGCTTACATTCAAACTAAACATGCTGTGCTCCATGACTTTGTCCAAGAACCGCATGATGAGCTTCGTGGGATGATTGTCTCCCAAAACCAATTCTCCCAAGACTTTAGGGCCTATTTAGAGACTTGCTGCGACTGACATATTTCTCATCCCTACCCCCTTCCTCCTCCCCTCCACCTCGTTTTTAGTTATGCTTTTTCTTTCCCATTTATTTATATGTCCTTCCACTGAGGACAATGCTTTGTCCAAGCTTGGGGGAGTTATGTGTGCATATGTATATGGGACGTGGATATGTGAGCAGTTTGCATTTTTTGGTGTTGCTTTTAGGAGTAGTTTACATTTTTAGGTTATTATTTTGTTTTTTCCATCTATTTTTAGGTTTCTTTTTTTAGCGTTAGCTTTGTTTTGGCATTTTCAATGTTTAGTTTCATTTTATTGTGTAAAAAAAAGAGCAAAAGAGAAAACAAAAGAGAAAAGGTAATAAAATCCTCAGATGATGAGTCTTAGACTAAGTAGCTTTCTTTGGCTTATTTTGTCCCATTTGTGAATAAATGTTTCATTATAAGATTTCGAAGTGTGCTTTATGTTTTGTCCAACATATTGACTGTGAGTTAATTGCTCAATGAATCCTTGCATGAATATCTGACATATATGATCTAATGAGCTAATTGAGCTTTGGTAGTTGTCCCGTGAGACTTTGACCCTTGATTTACAAGCTACGTTGACCAAATAGCCACCCTTTTTATGATTAATCCCTTGCTTCCCCCATTGAGCTTTGACCTTTTTCTTTTCTTAATGCAAACCTATAATATTGAACCTTGGCCAAATGTGTATCTTACCTTTTTAGCTAAGACTATAGAGTTTCATTAGTGATTGGGAGTAGTTAATGGGTAATAATAACGTTGTTGTTGGGTGTCATTCGTTTGAATGCAATGAGGGATTAATGTGATATTTCCCTTGGAGTTATTTTGCGTTGAATTTCGCGAGTTGTTAGAAAAAGTGTTTAAAAGTGCACAATTTCTCTTGCCATAATCCTTCTCTTATCCAAAAATACAAAAAAAAACAAAAAAGGGGAAAAGTTAATAATCAAAAGAAAATCAAGCATCGAAAGCAAAAAAAAAAAGAAAAAATATTGAGAAGCAAAAATAATGCAAGGATTGGTTTCATTATTATCATGCATAAACACTATTTCGCATACTCAATCAACTCGGGGTTATTTGGCGTATTTGGGATTTATTGGTGGGAGTGATGAATATTTTTTTTGTTAAAGTTAGGTGAAGATGATTCATACTCATAGTCCTTGGCTTTGAGCTCCACAAATCCCAGCATATTTGTTCCCCTCTTACCTTTACCCGTAGCCTTATTACAATCCTATCAAAGTCTTCAGGACTGTCTAGCATGCGTTCCATTTTCATGGTGGCGAATTTGAGAGTCTTGTCAAGCTTATGGTAGATTTCATTTCTTTGTAATGAGATTTGACTGAACTGCATTATATTTTTAAACATATGAGTGATGAGTGTTTCATTCCTAAAGTGAGCTTCTACCTGTTCTTTTAGCTCTCCCTAACGCATGTGCCAATATGATTATTTAAGCTCATTGGAGTGCTCAATTCAATGTTTAATGTAATGGTAATTGTTTTGTTTTGAAAAATTCATTTTGTCATCTATTTTGCAATATTTTTCATCACTTTTGGGCTTCCTTCTTGGGTTGACAGGCTATTGATATTGCTACTTACGTTTACCTGAGGAGATATTTTATTTTTCATTTTTTGGTTGTCATGATTGCATGAGGATAAGCAATGGTTCGAGCATGGAAAGTTTGATAGACGTGTAGAATGCAATCCATTTTAGGGTCATTTTGCTGCATCTTTGGGGAGAATTATGTATTTTATGTTATAATCTGTACCCCTTTTCCTGTTTTACACTTGGGTACAATTCTTTTCTGTGTTTTGCATGTTTCTGGACCTTTTTGCCCTTGCTTTGACCCCGATTAAGTGTATTTTGACTCCTTATGAATGCCCCTAAGTTGCCATGCCCGTGGAGAAGAAAGAAGAACCAAGGAATGCTGAAGCGATTACGAACCCTCCATGTTGATGGCCACGATCCATAGCAAGGCTGAAATTATTGCTGCCTCGTCTTTCTTTGTCTTATGGCTGACGATGGCTAAGTTTGAGCATAAATAGGATTCTTTTTTGGCTGCAAGAGGAGAAGAACACATAAAATCAAAGCATCCTACTATCATTTTTATCTTTAATTTTAGAATTTTTTCTAGTTTTCCTTAGAGTTAGAAGAGGATTTGAGTGAAAGATTGGCAATTTGGAGGCCTAGATTTGGGAAGCCATTGAAGACCAGCATTATTGCTAAGTCTTTCTTCCTTTCTATTTTCTTCTTGAACTTTTGTTTAGATGTTGAATATTTCCATTATGTGTGAGTAGTTTTCCTTAATCTAGGGACTTATTAGCCAAAGTATTGATGTCGGCTCTCTAAATTTCACTATTTGAATTTTATCCAATTGGTTTGATTGAATTCTATCTTGTGGATGAATTACTAAGAGCAAGTTTTGGCTACATTTGCTTGCATACACTTGATAGTTGAGTGAAGTACTGAAAGGAGAAATTCCCTATGAGAATGACAAGTTAGAACTTAATTTAATAACTTCTTGAAAAGAGTTGTTTGTTAAGGGAAAAATATTCGCAATCATGAATCCCTAACAAAGACTAAACCAAGGCTGTTTGAAAGAATGTTACTTGGGTTAGTTTAGCCAGTTTAGTTCGTTTTGAAAGAAAAGATTGAATCATTAACTTTATTGCACCCCTTTGAATCACCCAATTCAGATAAAGTGCATAACTATATCCAATTATCCAACTCTATACTAGGTGGAGCAATTCCTAGATGCCTTTAATCTTAATGAACTTCCAGTAGTTAACTAGTGACAGTAGAGACATCCAATTGAAAATTTGGTCGGTTAGCCTTTTATAATAGGTTAAAACTCGATAGACTACACTTGCTCTCTATGGGATCGATATTAAAACTATAATGCAATAGCCATGTGCTAGCGGTAGCAATTAGTCACCCATCCCCTTTGCTATGGTTGCTCTCTCAATCTCTTTATCTCTCTCTCTCTCTCTCTAGCCGGGTGTGTCGATGGGAGAGAAATGGATAAAGGCAACTGTTTTCTAGGTTTGATGGAGGATGGTTTTTATGTTTGATGCTTGGTATTTGATGTGGTTTTAGCTAAAAGCAGTGCCTGGCCTTTTTTTTAATGCTAAATTTTCCTTTTGTCCTTCCCTTTAACCTAGTAACTCATTGGTTTTGGGCCTAAACAAAAAAAAAAAAACCACTTAACTCTAGCATTGAATAACAAATGCACCCGACAATCTCACACGACCCTAAGTCGACCCTACTCTAATCTATTCTCCTAATTTAACACAATCGCGTAATAATCAGGAAAAATTTAATAATTGATTCACATAAATTCACACTTAATTAACAGGTAAAAACTAGTCTAATATGGCTCAAATAATAATACTTAGCTAATAAAGTTATTAATCATGATAGTTAGCTCTTAACAGAAATTTCTCAACTATTACAACATAGTTCGGAAGCAAATGCACATAGACTAAGGAGATGAAGACCGAAACTCATGATTAATCATCTCCATGGGAGTATCATCATCTTCTTCATCCTTGTCCTCATCTACATCATTTTGTTGAGGATAACAATGGATTGTTAGGGTCCAAAGCTGAAAGCTTGTTGCATTTGGAAAAAACATACATTTGTTGATTCATACTCAACATTTGTTGGCTCACTCTCATTTGCTCCATAAGCATCTTATCCTTAAGCTCCCTCTTGCTTTGAGTTAGCATTTGATTGGATTCCTCAATGCTTACATCTCTCTATAGGCATTTGATAGTTTTATACATGTGAAGTGAGCCCACCCCCTAAGTTGGTTACTACACCGCTTAGATCATTCAACATAGTTTTGGCACATAACCTCTACGAGCTACAAAACATTTTTGTCGACTAGCGATTACTAACAATAAATAACGTTAGCCAAGAGTTGTGCTTATTTGTAACTACGATTACTCAAGCAAAAGAATTACTAGACCTCATCGGGTATCAAGTACACTCTTTTTTTACATTTAGCAAAGTCTTCCCACTTTGAAGCTTTGGTTGTCTATGTGCACATTCATTGAATTGATTAACTCCATTAAGAAATTCTTGTGTATATCTATTACGATTAGACAATAATCTATTGTACATTGATAAATGATGTGGAGTGTCATTCATGTTCTGCTCATAAAACAATATTTATGTACGTTATTAGATTGCCCTTGATTTCAATTTGTACACTTATAATTATCAAACAGTACTCAAGTATTGCATGTACTTTAATTGTCAAACATTAACCAAGCTACAGCAATATAAATAGATGAACTTAAATATAGTGTTTTAAATAAACATCGGTGATTCTATAAGATTTATATGGGACATAGATTTTGGGGTACGTAAAATTATGAATATTGAGGTGAATAATATAAGAACAAATTATTAGTGAAACATGATAAATGGACTGGCTTCATATACGTTTGTTTATACGTTTATATGCTAATTTATATGTTTGTATGTTTATTTTAATTTTCATCTATTACATGTACTTTAATTGTGAAACATTAACCAAGCTACATGGGAAGTAGTAAACATCGACGGCAGCGGGACCAAGGTAGTGGATTGGTGGAAACTATGGCATGGTGATGAGTAGGTTATCACTATTGCTCTCAATCTTGCTTTCGGGATGTGTAGCTATCAAGTGCAAGTGACAAATGAACCAGATATGGTTCTTTAAAGTCAGTGAGCAGCGGATTAAGTGACAGAAAAATTTGTCGTTCACAAATTGCTTTTTTTTTAGCAACCAATTATCCGTCGCTGAATAATGAAAGATTAATTATTTGAACTCCGCTATAGACAATTGCTTCGGGACTTGTAGATAAAATATAAGTTCAATTCAACGACAGATATTCCTATTGCTAATTTCAAAATACGGTGATAGATAGGATATTCGTCACTAAATTCGTCGTTAATTCTAAGGACATACATTCTACACTAATTCATCCCTAAAGACAGATAAAGAATCTGTCACTAATTTCCATCGCTATTTGGAATTTTTTTAGTAATTCAAAGACCACAAATTGGAACCAAATATTGAAGGCAAATGTTCGGAACATAAAATTGTGCTGCTATCACAACCATTATGGGTGGGTACCTGTTTTTTGGGGTTCTTTCGGTATATGAGGAAAGTGCGAAATTTTTTTAGCTAAATATTAAAAGGTTGGCGTATATTTCTGCAATTCTTGGCCACACATCATTGTATTTAAGTCTATTTTATTTTTCTTTTATTTTTTAAATAAAGGCAAATATAATTTCATTTGTCAGAAGTTTCAGTTACTGATTTCGATTAAGTAGTAAATCGAATTGAAAGAACCAAATTATCGATTAACTAGTTTATCAAGTTCTGAATTATGTTTACGTTTTTACAAACCACAAAATCAAGTTGGCCTGTTCAAACATAATAGAACCAGCCGAATCAAAACTGTGACCATCCTTACCTATTGATGAACTTACCCCACATTACGCTGATTTAGTGAAATATCTTATGTGTAGGGTGTTTCCATCAGAGTAGTCCTACTAATAAAGGAAGGACTTTTTAGCAAATAAAAGGTACTACTTTACAGAAGGGCCTATTTTTATAAGTTGTGCGAAGACAGAGTGTACAGAAGTCCTCTCCCAAAAGATGAGATGGAAATTGTCCTTCGTCATTGTTATTCACTTATTCTTCCACATATGGTGAAGTTTCATTACCAACAAAACCACCACCAAAGTACATCGTCTTTTTGGTTAAATCAATGCTTGCCCTCAGTTTAGTCAATTGTGCTTTCGCTTCATAGTTAATTTATAATAGGTGGAATACTGAGTCACCATCCTTTATTCCGCTTATCTTGACTGATCTTGTTATACCATATATTACCATAGTCAACACCAAACTTAGGCCAACGGTGTACTGGTGTATGCACCAAATTGGTGGCCACAGGATTCTAGACTGACCACCACAATTGTGTGCTTAGTGCATTATCACTCGGTGAAGGCAATTACCTAACCTATTGTGGGTAAAGCACAATTATGCTTGAATTCCCGATTGTTAGTTAGTAGACCAAAAAAAAACTTTATTGCAAAAATTCCTAAAAGATTCAAAGAGAATTTAAAACCCAAAATATTTCAAACTAATTTCAGAAAAGAAAAAAAAAACCCAACTTTAAAGCAATTTGCAAGCATAGGAGCTTGAACCCATGACCTCAAGCAAAGCAAAATAAAAGCAGGACCACTAAGGTGGTGCATTGCCTTGCATTAATGTACTCTAAAGCATTCCATTTAATCATTGATTATCAAATCATGCCCTTGATACATATTATAAGTTGGTAGCATGATCCCAAATTCCGATAAGGCCCAATGGTAAATTTTAGAGCCTAGATACCGCCATTGCGCCCATAATTAGACAAATAGTGCGTTTTCATATATTGCATCTCATTTTCAATTCCTAACTAGGGCGAAATCATACTTGAATCTACATAAATTGATTGCTCATCAAAAGAGCTTTTCAATGATATATTACAAGCTCAATTCTGGAAAGCAATGGAATAATGATATGTCCCATAGTGAGATGTGTATGGAGAACATCACCTTTCATGCTAATGCAAAATTCATGAAGCTTAATCAATTAAAAAATAGACTAGACAAGATTTCCAATAGAAAGGAATCGCATCGATTAGACATTGGATAAGAAATTTATTCCTTAACAAGTTTACCCTGCCCAGTTCACTAGCCTAACGGTGTAATGTTTGTCCTAGCAGATGCTGCTAGGCCTATCCATCTACAATAGGCCTAACATAGCAGTTGCTGTCAGGCTTGTCCGTTTGCACTAGGCTTGCTTTGGCCTTCTTTGCATGAAGTGACATACATTTTGCATGCAATGCTTAGTCAACTATCTAAACCAACTCAACAACTGGACAAAATAAATTTTGATTAATAAAAAAAAAATTTGACCGATGAAAATAATTTTAATTGATATTTCATTTGATTTTTATTTGGTTGGATTCTTTTCTTAGTGGAGTCATGTCTTAGCCAGACTGCGTTTCCAGTACTATAAAAAGGGGGTCTATCCCTCTAATTGATGACCATTTAGTACTTAGGAGAGACACACTTTCTTTGTCTCTCTCCCCACATGCTCTCTCTCTCCCCACATGCTCGCTTCCTCTTTTATGAAAATATTTTTAGGAAGCAAAACTCTATTGAACGCTCAACACAAAACATTTTTTAAAAATGAATCCTTTTTCTTGAAAAACGGACTAGCCTCATCCTACGCTTATGCACTTAGGAGGAAGGAAGCAATGAACTATTGCTTTATCTTGAGGACCATAAATCATAGAAAATAATTTATTTACCTCTTTTTTATAATTCTTGCCTTTTTACTTATGGTCTTGCTTGAGATTATGTGATTACATGTCTATGCTTACTCATTTGTTGATAAAATAAAAAATATATTCATAACAAAATGACCTTGTATATTTCAATTCTTTTAAAATGACTTCCGAATAAATGGTCCCCCAAAATATTCTTCTTGTTAGATGTCTAATTAGATAAGACATAATCATGAAAAATACCTTTTTGCAAGGAACTAGAGAATAATGTTTTAATACACGCACTTGTAGTAGGGGTCGCTATTAAAGCAGGTAGTCTAATGGTGATGTCCACCATCCATTGAATCATATCCTCACCCACAAATCAACTCTCATTGCTCGTTGCCGTGGAATCATTTCATTAGTCTTAAGTCGGGAGTCTTAGGAATTACAGTCTAATAGAAAAAACTGTTCCTCTTCTTGAAAGTTAAATTTTATGTCCCTCTCTTGTCCCTTCTAATGTAAAGCTCAAGGGAAATGAGATTACAATCAATAGAGATCACTAAAACAGCTTCGGGTTTGCTAGATTGCAAGGAACTCGTGACTGAAATTAGAGTTTAGGATAGAGCTAAACTTGAGCTTTGGATACAAAATCACCACCAAAACCAAGGTCAGGGCCCCTAAGATTGATTAAGATACATAAAATTACAACTTAATCAAGGTTAGGACTCACTTGAACACCACTTAGTTCGACCTAAACTAAGATAAGCAAGATGAGTGTTTAAGGAAAGCCGAAAGCAAACTTGCTCTCAAACGGATTTCTTCTTTGAAAATGGAGTTATCTTGCTGCCCAAGGGTCGTGTCCCCTTTTGTTACATGCCTAGTAAACAAGCAAGCAAGCAAGCACCTTACTTTTCCTTCCTAGGGAGGAAAAGTATTAGATTAGTCTAATACACCCGGTTAGTGCTTAACCGGTTACTAGCTTGCCTAAACTAGCTTAAGTACAATTATTACATTAAGGAAAGCAAGACAAATGATCATTACATCTGTAATTAACATGTACTTAGCCTAATTCACTAGAAATCAGCTTGGAATTGCATGTGCACAGCCGTAATTGAAGACCCCTTTTTGGCTGACCAATGGGAAGCAAGAACATCACAATTTCGGCTAGCCAATGAGAAGTGAGAGACAACCCGTTTTGCAGCCCTTCTTTCATTGGTTACTCTTCTATAGAGAGCCTTCGGGTGTGTGCCTACCTTGACTTGTGTGCCATTCTAGTTTATGAAGAGAGGAAACCCATGGAATGAGGTAAAATAGTCGACCACTCTCAAACCTAGTTCACGGGCAGAATGTACCTGATTTTCAGTCTTAGTTTTCCCTAGACCTGGCAAAACTGACCCGAGACCCGAAACTCGAACCGAATGACCCAGACCCATACCCGACCCGACACCCGAAGTATGCTCACCCGAAAGTGGACCCGAAACCCAAATTAACCCGACCCGAACCATACCCGACCCGAAATTTTCAACAAAGTTGCTTGTTTTGGCATGACAATCGTATTTCATCAAAAATTGGTTGACCCAAAATCGACCCGACCCGAACCATACCCGACCCAAACTGAAATGACCCGAAGTGTCACTTAACCCGAATATGACCCGACCCGAACTTAAACTGACCCGTACCCGAACCGAATGACCCATTTGCCAGGTCTAGTTTTCCCTTAGTAAAAGTGGTCATGATTTGGATTTTAAGCTATGGGGGGGGAGCCTTAGGGTCTGTACTAACCCTTCCAAAAGACAAATCAAGGTTATTACAGGTTTAAGTAGGGTAATTAGACAAAAACATCTAACCGTGTAGAATTGGACTCAATCTAACCGGTTTGAAAAAACACCTTGATCTCCCATCCTCTTGTGTGCATGATTTGAAATCAATGCTTGAACTTGAAAGTTAACAACATGAGGATTCCAAAAATGCAAAAATATGAGACTTAAGCCACAATGTAGCTTAAGAAATCAAGTGCACAAAACCGGGCATTTTCTGGCCGGTTAGCTCGTTTGGTGTCATTTGATCTTCTTGCAAAATGTGAACCATTTTCTTCACTTGGGACCTTGTTCTTGGACGTGTTGGACTTGATTCATCATGGTCAAGGTCTTGGCTAGGTTGAATTCCATCATCCTCCCCTTATTGAAAAGATTTGATCCTC
The DNA here is from genome assembly GCA_017589665.1 of Selenicereus undatus. NCBI lineage: Eukaryota > Viridiplantae > Streptophyta > Magnoliopsida > Caryophyllales > Cactaceae > Selenicereus > Selenicereus undatus. The sequence continues at coordinate 79,274,405 of JACYFF010031955.1, forward strand.
AAATCTAGTGGGGTAGCATCTGGATAGAAAGGGCTCAAATCAGCCACATTGAAGGTGGCTGAAACTTCATATTCACCAGGTAGATCAACCTTATAAGCATTGTCATTGATCCTCTTTGTGACTTCAAATGGACCTTCAGCTCGTGGCATAAGCTTATTCTTTCTTTTAGAAGGAAACCGTTCCTTCCTCAAATGGATCCAAACTAAATCTCCTGGTTGAAAAACAATCTTTCTCCTGTGCTTGTTGGCTTGTGCTTCATAGGCTGCATTAGTCTTCTCAATTCGTGCTTTCACCAACTCATGGAGCTTCTGAATCTCTTTTACTCTTGTTGCTGCATCAACATATGGCTTTTGGTCTTGAGGCCGTGGGGTAAGATCATTGGGACTCAAAGGATCAATCCCATACACCACCTTGAATGGTGAAAGACCAGTAGCTTTGCTAGGAGCCTTGTTGTATGCAAACTCAGCATGTGATAAGAGTAAATCCCAAGCCTTAGCATGAGGTTTAATCAAAGCCCTTAGAAGAGTGCCTAAGGTTTGATTAGTTACCTCAGTTTGGTCGTCAATTTGAGGGTGACAAGTGGTACTAAATAGCAACTTAGTACCAAGTTTCTTCCAAAGAGTAATCCAAAAATGACTTAGAAACTTTGTATCCCTATCTAAAACAATGGATTTAGGAACACCATGCAATCTTGTCACTTCCCTGAAATAGAGCTCGGCAATGTGTGTAGCATCATTGGTTTTGTTGCAAGGAATGAAGTGTGTCATCTTTGAAAACCTGTCTACCACCACAAATATTGAATCCTTACCCCTTTGGGTCCTTGGTAGTCCCAAAATAAAGTCCATACTCACGTCCACCCATGGTAGAGTTGGTACGGGCAGTGGGGTGTACAAACCGTGAGGTAGTGTATGACTTTTAGCAGCTTGGCACGTCCCACACGTTCTAAGGATGTCTTGAACATCCTTTTCCATCCCTGGCCAGTAACAGTGCTCCCTTAACATGGTAAGGGTCTTGGATTCTCCAAAATAACCTGCCAAGGAACCTCCATGAACCTCCCTAACTAGGAGCTCACGGGTGCTACACTTAGGAATACATAACCGTACTCCCTTGAATAGATAACCTTCTTAAATCAAGAAATCTCCCTTGGCGTGCTTTAAACATGCAGCATAAAGATTCCCAAGGTCCTCATCTTCAACATACAAACTTTTGAGATGCTCAAAACCAAGAACAAGAGCATCTAATTGAAACATAAGGAGATGTCTCCTTGATAATGCATCCGCACCTTGATTTAACTTTCCTGATTTGTGCTTGATGGTGAAGTGGAATGACTAAAGGAACTCAACCCATTTAGCATGGCGTGAGTTAAGCTTGCGTTGGCCTTGAATGTACTTCAATGCCTCATGACCAGAATGAAGTATAAACTCACTAGCCACCAAGTAATGGCTCCAATGCTCTAGACACCGAATGATAGCATAGAATTCCTTGTCATATGTGGAGTATTTCCTTCTTGAGTCACATAGTTTTTCACTAAAAAAGGCCAATGGCTTTCCCTCTTGAGTTAAAACTCCACCAATTCCCACTCCTGATGCATCACATTCAATTTCAAAAACCTTCTCAAAGCACGACAATGCAAGAACCGGTGCTTGAGTAAGCTTTTTCTTCACTTCTTCAAAAGCAGATTGTGCTTTAGGTTTCCATTGGAATGATGCTCCTTTAAGCACTTCAGTCATAAGGCGACATAATGGTGCTGAAACTTCTAATAAACCTCCTGTAAAAAGAAGCCAAGCCATGGAAGCTTTGAACATCGTGTATGCTTTGTGGTTGAGGCCAAGTCTGAATAGCCTCGATCTTCCCTTCATCTACCTTGATTCCATTTTCAGAGACAATATATCCTAAGAATGTAACTTCATGAGTGAAGAAGGTACACTTCTTAAGATTACCATACAATTGCTCTCGTTCAAGGACATGCATAATCTGATTGAGATGATCTTAATGTGTTTGCTCGTCCTTGGAATAGATTAGAATATCATCAAAGTAGACCACCACGAACTTGCCAATGTAAGACTTGAATACTTGATTCATTAATCTCATGAATGTACTAGGAGCATTTAAAAGACCAAATGGCATTACCAACCACTCATATAAACCTCCCTTGGTCTTGAATGCAGTCTTCCATTCATCTCCCTCTCTTATCCTAATTTGGTAGTAGCCACTTCGTATATCAATCTTTGAAAACACCTTAGAGCTATGTAGTTTATCTAGCATGTCTTCAAGCCTAGGTATAGGATACCTATACTTGATTGTGATTTTGTTTACGGCCCTACTGTCCACACACATTCGTTGACTTCCATCCTTCTTAGGAACCAATAAGGCAGGTATGGCACATGGGCTTAGAGACTCATGTACAAGCCCTTTAGACATCAATTCCTCGACTTGCCTTTGAATCTTCATAGTTTCCTTTGGGTTCATTCTATAAGCTGGTTTATTTGGAAGAATAGAACCTGGAATGAGATCAATGTGGTGTTGGATATCCCTTTTAGGGGGTAAACTTGAGGGTATCTCTTCTGGAAATAGGTGACAGAATGTTTGAATGAGTATTTTGGCAAAGGGGTGAGTTGGCATGGGGGAATCTGGTTCATCTTGTAGGGTTAAGATCCACTCTTTAAAAGCCTTAAATTCATGATTAGAAGCTTTTAAGAGAGTTTCAGTAAAGGTAAGTAAACAACCAGAATGTTCATGGCCTTTTGTGGGTTTGTTTTTGTGGAGTTCGGATGGTGACAATGGCTTAAGGGTAATCTTCTTTCCTCCCTTAGACAAGGAGTATGTATTCAAGAAACCATCATGCACTACCTTTCGGTCATACATCCACGGTCTACCCAACAGTACATGACAAGCATCGATGGGTATAACATCACACCAAAGTTGGTCTTGGTAGCTCTTACCAATGGATAAAGAAATAAGGCACCGTGAGTTGACTTGAAGCCCTTTGCTTTGGTTTAACCATTGTATGTTGTATGGATGGGGATGGGTCGTAGCTTGCAAGCCTAGTTTCTCAATCATGCTAAGAGAAACCACGTTAGTACAACTCCCACCATCAATAATAAAAGAACAAACCTTGCGTTGAACCGTGCATCTAGTATGAAAAATGTTCTCCCTTTGTTCGTCCTTTGCATCCGTTTGGCCGTTCAAGACCCTTCCCAAAACTAGCATTTCACCCTCATCAGCTTCCTCCTCAACTTCCTCTTAACTGTTTTCATGATTTTCTTCAAGTTCACCTTCAAATTCATCCTCTTTTTCTTGCTCATCCACGGACCTCCATTCGGCCAAGGTAATGACCTTGCGGTTTAGGCACTTCGAGGCAATGTGGCCTAATCCTTGGAACTTGAAACACCTTCTAGTGCTCATAGGGTTTGGGTTTGGTCGATTAGGGGGTGCTGGGGCCTTTTGAGGTGCTTGGGTTCTTTGTGGATTAAATGGGAAGGGATTTTGAGGCTTAGAAACCGGTTGTGAACTCCCCTTGTTAAAGGGTTGGTTCCAGTTTGGTGGTTTCTGGTTTGAAGATTTAAAGGTTTGTCTAGCTTTCTTTTGTTGTTCAACCTTGTGAGCTAGCACGCAAACCTCATCAAAAGTAGCATAAGCTTATAATTCAACAACATTAGAATACTTAGGATCAAGTCCTCCTAAGTACCTAACTATTGTTTGCTCTTCGGGTTCTTAAAGATCACACTTAATAACAAGCTTTTGAAACTCTCTAGTATACCCTTCAACATTCAGGTTGCCTTGGTTCAAGTTATGAAGTTGGGAATAACAATCTTACACATACGTAGGTGGAAGAAACCTAGCTTTCAACTTGGATTTCATCTTTTCCCAAGTTCTGATTTTAGTCTTTCTTTCTCTAACTCGTTTAGCAAACAAGTTAGTCCACCATAAGGAAGCATACTTACGTAGTCTCAAGGCTACCAACTTAACTTTCTTGTCTTCGGGAACATCCTTGTACTCAAATACCCTCTCCACTGTGTGTAGCCAATCCAAGAAGTCTTCGGGGTCTAGCTTGCCTTCATACTCCGGAATTTCAACTCTAAACTCATTAGAGTTTGCTTGAGTTCTTGGTTCTGGCCGTGGCCTCCTCCATGGTTCTTCATCACTAGAAGAATCAAGAGTGTGGCTAAAAACTTGTTCTTGTTCTCTTGAATTAGAATAGGCTGGTTCTTCATTCATCTTTTGCTTTTGCTTGAGAAAAGTACCCAATTGCTTGCATAGGTACTCGTTTTGTGGTCTTAGTTCTTCATTAGAACTCTTCAACTCTCGATTAGAGGAAGTAATCTCGTGATTACTCTTTAAAACAGCATCAAGTTTCTCTTCTAAGCTCATACTAGCAGTCATGGTGTAGCCGGTTCAAGCAAAGAATAGAATCGGGATTGTGTTTGTCAAATGGGGAAGAAATGAGTCTAGACGCATGGATTGAACACCAGGCCAAGGAGAAGCTCAGCTCTGATACCAAATATGATGTAAAGCTTAAGGGAAATGAGATTACAATCAACAGAGATCACTAAAACAGCTTCGGGTTTGCTAGATTGCAAGGAACTCGTGACTGAAATTAGAGTTTAGGATAGAGCTAAACTTGAGTTTTGGATACAAAATCACCACCAAAACCAAGGTCAGGGCCCCTAAGATTGATTAAGATATAGAAAATTACCACTTAATCAAGGTTAGGACTCACTTGAACACCACTTAGTTCGGCCTAAACTAACATAAGCAAGATGAGTGTTTAAGGAAAGTCGAAAGCAAACTTGCTCTCAAACGGATTTCTTCTTTGAAAATGGAGTTATCTTGCTGCCCAAGGGGCCTGTCCCCTTTTGTTACATGCCTAGTAAACAAGCAAGCAAGCAAGCACCTTAATTTTCCTTCCTAGGGAGGAAAAGTATTAGATTAGTCTAATACACCCGGTTAGCGCTTAACCGGTTACTAGCTTGCCTAAACTAGCTTACGTACAATTATTACATTAAGGAAAGCAAGACAAATGATCATTACAACTTTAATTAACATGTACTTAGCCTAACTCACTAGAAATCAGCTTGGAATTGCATGTCTACGGCCTTAATTGAAGACCCCTTTTCGGCTGACCAATGGGAAGCAAAAACATCACAATTTCGGCTAGCCAATGAGAAGTGAGAGACAACCCATTTTGCAGCCCTTCTTTCATTGGTTACTCTTCTCTAAAGAGCCTTGGGGTGTGTGTCTGCCTTGAATTGTGTGCCATTCTAGTTGACGAAGAGATGAAACCCACGGAATGAGTAAAATAGCCGGCCACTCTCAAACCGGGTTCACGGGCAGAATGTACCCGGTTTTCAGTCTTGGTTTTCCCTCAGTAAAAGTGGTTATGATTTGGATTTTAAGCTATGGGGGGAAGCCTTAGGGTGTGTACTAACCTTTTCGAAAGACAAATCAAGCTTATGAAAGGTTTAAGTAGGGTAATTAGACAAAAACATCTAACCGTGCAGAAATGGACCCAACTTGACTGGTTTGGAAAAACGCCTTGATCTCCCATCCTCTTGTGTGCATGATTTGAAATCAATGCTTGAACTTGATAGTTAAGATCATGAGGATTCCAAAAATGCAAAAATATGATACTTAAGCCACAATGTAGCTTAAGAAATCAAGTGCACAACACCGAGCATTTTCTTGCTGGTTAGCCCGTTTGGTGTCATTTGATCTTCTTGCAAAATGTGAGCCATTTTTTTCACTTGGGACCTTGTTCTTGGACGTGTTGGACTTGATTCATCATGGTCAAGGTCTTGGCTAGGTAGAATTCCATCACCTTCTGTTTAAAAGATTTGGATAAAAGAAGTGATTTGGTGTTCTCTATCGAATTATGGGTTTGTACATTTCCTTCGAATTTGTATTGGCAGCTCGATAAAATTAATGCATTATTCCATCCTATCATATTTGACCACAAAACTTCCACTATTAAAAATTGAATCTGTTACACCTCTTCAAAAAAGGGTGGCCGTAGGGGATGGAAGGAAACAGGCTCGAGTCTTCGGGGGCTACGCGGTCAGGCCTCTCTGCCATGGCAATCACGCCCGTCGACAATCACAATGGCAACTCCACTAGGAAGATGCAAGTAAGAGGGTGAGACTTGAAAGAAATGAATACAATTAAAGTTTTTCTTCCTAGTTCAAAATTTGTATTATATAGGTATCTTTGCATAATGTGCTTGAGCTTAGAAAATGTCAAAATTTATCGAGTGGGCCTAGTAATGCCCCCCCCCCCTACTATTACCATTGTTAAAGGGGTCTTTATTAAGCTCCCCTTTCTATTTAGCATAATAACTAAATAACTAACAGGCTTAAAGGACCCATATTTTTTCTTGAATCAGTCTGTCAACTTCTTCAATTGAAGCAACCTTTCTATTGCTCTCATCGCTTATACTGAATTCGCTTGGCCGAACTCACAGAGTAGGGCCATGAGCTAGTTTAGGAAATCACAGGGCCTATTTATTCAGGGAGGACTCCTTGCTATTCAATCATCAAAGTTTCAACCAGGATCAATGAAAGATTCCGTTTCGGGTTAGTGCTATCTAGAAGGAGATAACTAAGGCAAGCCAAATCATCAAACATGGCAACTGCTAACTCTATGATTAGTGATTCACCGGCCACTAGGTTAATGAAGAATCTCTCTAAAATATGATATTTGGTAAGTGGTTCACCCAACAAAACAACAAAGAAAAGGACTTTTCACGGCTAGAAGCGTGGATAGTTGGCCTTGTTTTCGATTTCCACCGCAAATTGAGAAAGAAGCCTTCCTTCCAGGCTCATTTTCATTCCTCAATTATTCATATATTAGGTGTTCTCTTTCATAGCTCACACCTGTTGTCAGGAAAAATAAAGTCATCCTCCTTTTCCAATATATGAGTTACTCAGTTGTGCTACAATACTGTCAGAAGGATTTTCACCTTCTTTCAATCCTAGGTTAGGGCCAAAACATACTTGATTCAGTATGAATTAATTTCCCATCAAAAGACCTTTCTAATAGTATATTATAAGCTTAATTCTAATAAGCAATGGAAACATTATGAGATAGATAGTGATATGTGCCTTAAAATTGGCACCTCTTCAATATTTGAACCATATGCAGGAAAACTCAACAATCTTTCCAAAAAAACAAAATAATCATATCAATTGGACATTGGATGAGGAAGTTATGGCCTGAACAAGTTAACTCTACCACACTGGCCAGTCTACCAGCATAATGTTTGCCCTAACTGCTACCGTTGGGCGTACTCACTTGCTGTTAGGCCGGTCTTGGCCTACACTATATGGATTGGAGAAAAAACATTTGCCCAACAAAATGCTCAATCAATGGCCTAAGTCCCCTCTAAATTGGGACAAAATTTAATGTCGATTGATGAAAATAATTTTTGATCAATGAAAATAATTTTAAGTGACTTTATTTAATTTGATTTTTATTTGATTTGATTATTTTCCTAGTAAGGTCATCTTTTATCCAAGTACATTTCCTTCATTACAAAAAGGAGTCCCTGCCTCTCATGGACAACCATTCACTACCTAGGAGAAATTCTTTTTGTCTTTTAAAATTATTTTCAAGTAGCAAAACTCTACCAAACCCTCCACTCAAAATTTTTCAAGAAAATAATTATTCTTCTTGAATAAGGGACTACCCTCATTGTATCCTAATGCACTTGGAAGAAAAGGAAGCCAAGAAGCATTACTTTACCACTCCACTCATGACTAAAGTCTTGAGGGCCATCAAAGGCAATAATTTCTTATCACTTTCATTGATTCTTGCCTTCTTCATCATGTTCTTCTTTGAGCCTTCACGATTATGTTCCTAATCCTTGTTCATTTGTTCATAAAATATAAAATACGTTTATATAATGTGCCAATAAAATCAATTGCTTTCTTGTATATTTCAAGTCTTTTCAAATAACCTACTAAATAAGACAAAATCAACAAAAAATACCCATTACCATAGAGCTAGAAGATAAAAGTTTTAATACATTCATCTTCAGCAGAAGTCATTATACCTTGACCCCCAAATACATTCTCATGGTTCGTTTCCATAGGGTTATTTCTTTAATCCCCATTCTAGAATCTTGGGATTATAGTCATAAAGAAAAGTACTTCCCCTTTATGAAACTCAACTCCTATGTCCCTTAGTTCTCCCTTCACTTTAAAGTATTTCTTTAAAAGAAGGAATTTGGTATTTTCCGTAAAATTCTAGTTTTGCACATTTCCTTTGAAAATGTGTTAGCAACTCTATAAATTTAGACCAATAATGCATCCTACCACATTTCCCAATGGAATCACCACTATAAGAAAGCCAATCTAATGTACCTCCTCATACGAGGTAGTTATGTGGAGAGAAAGCGAACCAGCTCCAACCTGTGGGACCTACCTATCCTAGCCCATCTCCCTGGTGCGGCCGTCATCACTAGTGCCACTTTCAGTTAACTTCGGTTGCTGGCTCCCTTCCCTAATTTAAGCTCAATGTTTCCAAAATAGTCCTACTCACATAAACATAAGTACTTTAGCATATTTAAACTTGCAATACATACTAACATGATTTACTTACACTTATTTACTCTATTTAACATAAGAACATTAGAATAGAAGAACAATATTACCCAACTCACTAACATGCTAATTAAGATCTTTCATAAGAAGTCTAAGGAACACACCTACATCACATTTAGACATAGAGACTTATAGGTCCTCACAAAGCTACACATTGTTCGTGACCACGTATCTTATAAACATACTTGTTCCCTTCTAACCACATAACTAGACACGAATAATCTTTACTAGATATTTTGTCTTTGACTTAATAGGGGATGTATTTATACATGTACTTCAAACACATTTGAGTATATGACACATGTTACAAAACCTATTAGAATGGGCGGTCATCACAGACATTATTAAGCACATATCTCCTCAATTCACACGTTAAAATATTATGGAGCTATGTAGCGGTGAACCTTTCACACGTTAAAATATTATCGAGCTAAGTAGTAGTAAGCCTTTCACAAACTCAACCTTTGGGTTCATATAAGTTATCATTTGCAAATACATAACCTAATCACATAGAAACTTAAGAGTATGCCAAATATCATTTTCTTGTTCAATTATCACTTTTGAGTTCTTAAAGTAGGACATAAAAGTTTTTATGACCTAATCACATTCATAAGAAAGTCAAATTCCAAATATGCAACTCATGGTTTAACATAGTCGGACAACTCTCTATTCAAAAGCACCCTTCATCATTTTAACATGGAATAGAGATATCTATTTCTAAATTTCTATGCAACCTTGCCTAAACAATAATGAGCTCAAACACCCCCTAACACCAAATTCATACAAGTAAATACTTTGATTTCCAAAAACAACAACTGATGTAGGATGCTCTGAGAGCAATTCATACAAAGGATAGGATAGTTGATGTAGGATCCTTTGAAAGCAATTCCTGCAGTGGAAATTCTCCTAAAGAGAAGTATTAAACTCACTCAAAATCAACCATCATTCATTACTTGAGTTTGCCTTGACAATTTAGAGGGTTTATATAGCTCAGAATCCTACTAACACAAGAATACTAAAAAATATTGAATACAACTAGAACATGATAGAAATACTAACCTAAAATAATGATATTACTATAGGAAGTTAATGCTCACTAAAATACTAAGAAATATGTTTATTTTGGTTACCTTAAAATATTCCTTAAATATGCATATGAAAATAATAAGAAAAACATAAAAAATATTAAATTAATAAATACTAAAATAAACCCAAATTTCCTAGATCTAATTATTCATCCTTTTTTATTATCCTACATCATTCTCCCCCGATTTGAGGGAAAAAGAAATTCGTCCCCAAGTTTTGTGTAGGGGCAGAAAGAAGAAAACAACTTAAGGGAACAACTTCACTTTGTGGCACAAATGAAGAAACTATGATGTTTTCAACTTCTGAAATAAAAGTAGCAACTCAATCAGCGGCATGGATTCCTTTCCAACTAGAAGCTCTTTAACGACAAACAAATCAATACGCTCAATCTTTGGTCTTGACATCTCCATATGTTTAATGTTTAGATACAAAAATTGATAATCCCTAGTATTAGGTGCTATGTTGCATTCAAATGTAGCTTTTCAATAGAGATTTGGTGTAGCTATTATACATACATCACTTGCCACAATTCTTACTTTGGTTTGACCATTGAACTTCTTAAACTTCACTCTCATTATTGCAAATACCCACATCCACTAATAATGAGCTTGTTGAACTCAAGGTGCACATATTTCCAGCATATCTTCACACATATTTTATGCAACATATGATACATTGGTAACTGCATTTGTGTACATGATAATACAGAAACAATGGATGCCAAAAAGACATTATTAGTTTCTTAAAGAATACCAGTGAGCATAGACATTATTTGTGATACTATTGAATGGTGGATGCCAGTCTTTAATGGATGCAGGATAACAAGGGAGAATATCCCAAATACAAGCATCACATTTAAGATATAATATCACAAGATAAGATGGAACCATATCCATAACTTCTTATATATATATCCTCATATGGCATGATGGGCTAGCCATGTCATCTATGCTTTGAAATGATGATATGATTAACCCAAGTATGTTTTGCATAGATTCATCATCAAAAGGAAGATTAGCTGCAATTATTCAAATAAGTTCAAAAAGGTATAAAGCATGAACATCAATACTGAAATGATTTAATAACACTTCAAACATTAGTACTCCTCTTATTGTTACTAGTGCATCTCAATCGCCTTTGTAGTTCTACTTGAGACAAATAGCTTTTGAATTTATCTTACAATTCAAGAGCATCTTGGAAGATGATGGGCACTAAGTAATTAAGGGCCAAATTTTAAAAGTTGGCTTGGAAGTTCTAGTCTCAATAACCATGCTAGGTTAATACCACTATGTAGCAAATCCATTAGATAGAGAACATGAAAAGTAGATGTTGACAATGGGCATGCCTTGATAATATACAAGTGAAAACACTTCATAGCAGCATCGCTTAATGGAAAAGTTGACTAGCTAGTAAGATATTAAGCAATATGTAGCCATTCCACCAACTAACAACATAAACTAAATTAACAGTGTTCTGCAAAAAATTGGAATTCTTATTTTGGTTTTTAAGGACAAAGCTTCAATTTTCAACAAACTTTTAAGGTCAACATATTATAACTTTACAAGCTTGAAAGGGATTTTGTAGGAAACTCCAAGTGATGGCGAGAAGTAACAAGGTGCGGATGACTAGGCTCTGATACCAAAGTTCATACAGGGAGTTCTGAGAGCAATTTTTATATAGAAGAGATGATTGTTGTAGGACGCTCTAAGAGCAATTCCTAAATGAAAAATTCTTGTATAGAGAAGCATCAAACTCACTCAATTATCAATGATCATTCGTAATTTGGGCTACTCTCGATACATGAGATGGTTTATAGAGCTAAGAATCCTACTAACATAAGAAAACTAAGAAGTATTGAATACTAGAATTGGATAAAAATACTAACTAAAAATACCTCTATAACTTTAGGAAGATAATGGTCACAAAATACTCAGAAATATTTTTGTTTTGCTTATCCTAATATATGGAACAAAATATATCAATTATATTAAATTAATAAATATTGATACTTATCCAAATTTCCTTTATCTTTTGATACAACGTTTACTCTTATCATGTATCATTCTCCCCCAGTTGAAAAAGCTCATCCTCGAATTTTCTATGGGGTAGAATGATGAAAACCAAGAAAAGGAATAAGGTCACTTCATTACAAAAATGAAGATATTTTAATGCTTTCATCCTTTTTCAAGAAAAGTTACAATTCAATTAGTAAAAGGAGCCTCTTGCCAATTAGAAGTTCTTTACCGATAAGTAAATCAACATGCTCTATATTCAGTCCTAAAATCTCTATGTGTTCAACTTTTGGATACCAAACTTGATAATCCCTAATAGTATTGACCACTGGCGCAAGCGCACGGGTAGTCGTAGTATAGATAAGAAGATATCGTCCCTTAGGGACTAATGTAATCTATCAAGTCTTGTCTATCAGAATATGCTAAGTAAAATTCTAATTCAAATGGTTTTGATTTAAGAATTTCTAATTCACTAATTTTGAATCAATTAAGGAAAATTTTCTATGAATTTATGTAGTTATGATAAGCGATTAGATCAAAATGACAAACATGTGCTTTTCTCTAATCGGTTAATCTCAAGGAATTGCAATCTATCTAGAAAATTTAGTCTATTCCTTCGAACTCAGCCAAATTTTCCTAAACCATGCAAAAGTCGTTCTTTCGAACTAATTTGTCTTAATCTAAGTTAAACATCTTTGATTACTTTCTATGTCCTCCTAACATGCAAATCTCTCTTTCGAGACGACTCAACGTCAGGTTTTATCAAGCAGTCCAGCAATCAAATGTCACCTTTCAGTTTTTCACTCGATTGTCGCAAGTTTGCAAGCAAACTTTGGCCAATAATCCACTCACAACATGATAATTACTTGATAGAACGAAATCAACCCAATCATGAGAACAAGCACAATTATTTACATTAAAACATGATCCAACTACACTTTCATAAACTACTAAATCCCTGGACAAAAATTAAACTACTCACACGTGATTAAGGATTAAACAACTAACCAACGTTTTGCAAAATCTGAGCGAAAGGGCTTGACTGAGAATAGCCTTTGACCGAGGGCTTCAAACCGCCACAAACTCAAACGCTCACGCTCAAGATTTCTCTACAAAACAATAATCAAAATAAGAATTTAAACTAAAAAACGAACAAAAATTTGAGAAAGAATATAAACTATGCTACTCTTGCTTGCTCTCTTCTTTTTGCTGAACGATGCCCTTTTATAAGAAAACCAAGACATTTTCAGCAATACAGCCGAAGGAAAACGAAGAGGCAACAGTTTCACCTTTCACCATGGTCCGTGGCAAGCACCATGGTCCGACCATGGTCTTGGCTGGAACCAGTTTTCTGCTCTTTTCTTGCTCCACGGGCGTAGTAGCACATAGATGTTTGTGGGAGAGGTAAAAATACATCCATTAAGGGTTAAATGCTGGGTGAAAAGGCCTAAAATCCTTCAAAACATATCAAACAACCATACCCAAGCATAAATCAAGAATAGGAGTATAAATAATAACAGAAGCACATAATTCTCCCAAAAATTAAGTAAAATAGCGCTAAAATGATGTATACATTAAGCAATTATCAAACCCCCCCCAATGCTTAAACTGTTACTTGTCCTCAAGCAATGTTAAAAATAAAAAATATATATGTAGAGCCTCCTCAGGATAGATATAAGTAACATTCAAATGGCAAAGTTAATCCAAAGATAGCCCAAAAAGATACAAAAATCATTAACAAACGGAGTAGAGAATGAAATTTTCAAAAAACTTTTGATACACCACACTGTCAAACTTGAATCAATATCTTAAATCGTCAAATACAGTCATTTCAACATATGAAACAACTAAGGCTAGTAAGGCCGATAAAACCTCACTATAGTTATGTGGCTCTCTTCACTCGTATGTTTAATAATAATGAAGATTCTCTCAATTCTCATTCCTTAGACTCAAATCTACCATGCGCTTGACAAGACTCTTAAATTCGCCGTCACTAATATGCAAATATGCTAGACAATCATGAGGACTTTCATAGGGTTGTAATGGGGTCATGGGTAAAAGTAAAAGGGGAACAAATGTTTTCTAGAAGTCAGAGGCTATTAGGCCGTGGGGTTTAACAAATCAAAGAAAAAAATGCCTCAATCATATTGCCTAAATGCATATGCGAAATGTGATGTTGAATAAGAATCAAAGCAAGTTCTAGAGAAATGACGTTAGGGAAGAGTCACACATGAAAGAAACATGAGACTGAATTGATAAATAGCCTCTAAAAGCTCAAAATCTCACAGGACGTCTACCAAGGTCAAAACTAGTTCACTAGTAAACACATGCCAAAATTCATGTAAAGAGTTACGGGGTAAATCAACTCGCATCCAACATGTGGTCAAAACATGGAGATCATTTTGAAAACTCATTCACAAACATTTTTATGCACAATTTGGGCAAATCAAAGGATCAAACTATACCATAGAAGTCTACCAAATCTATAAAGATCATCATCGGAGGATTGTTTTTCCCTTAATGGTTTTTCTCTCCTTTTTTTTAATGCTATTTTTTTGCGTTTTGCTTTTTGTTTTTATGCATGGTCATAATGCAAACTATAATGCAAACTAAAATAGAAAAAAAAAACTAAATGCAACCTAGAATGAAAAGAAAACTAAATTTGCTACTAAACGAAACGAAAACCTAAATCAAAAAATCCAAAAACTATCACCAACAACATATACAAAGCACAATCACACCAAACCAAAACAGGCATCAGACGCCAAATATAACAACTAACTCTCCAATGCTTGAATCACACGGTTTCTCATATTAAATCAAGTATAGCAGCTAACGCCAAATTCATCCTTAGTAGTTCTATCATTCAACATCAAGTTTAGAAGATGTTCCAATAAAAGTAAGGAATTTATATGTACCAGTAGACTTTGTGATTCTAGAAGTGGAGGAGGATACACGGACCCCAACAATTCTTGGGAGACCATTCTTGGCCACCGCAGGGTGCCGTATTGATGTGAAAAACGGTACGCTATCTTTTGATGTGGGAAATGATCATGTGCAGTTTAATTTACTAAAAGCTACTAAGTTTCCTTCCATTTCTGATGAGTGTAATAAGATTGATGTGGTTTATGGTTTAATATGGGAAACCATGTCTAACCTTAATTCTAATGATCTACTTGAGCTTTTGATGTTGAATAATAGAACTACTAAGGATGAAAATCCCGATGTAGCAGAGTATGCTCAACTTTTGGAAGCCTTTCCACCAATTCCGTCTTCACTTGCTGAGGATGAAACATTACAAGATTAAAGTAAGCCTTTGTCTGATGAGGCAAAAGTTCCCGAGGTAAAATTGAAACCCCTCCCTTCATCCTTGAGTTATGAATTTCTTGGAAAAAATCTACATACCCAGTGATTGTGAATACAAGTTTGAATGCAACCCAAATTGACTCTTTGCTTAGAGTAATTAGGAAGCATCGTAAAGCCATAGGATACACGCTTGAAGAAATTCATCCTTCTTTATGTATGCATTGAATCTTAACGAAAGACGATCATAAGCCTTGAACCACATCGAGAACTCAAGTGGTTCATTAGAATTCAGGTTAGACATGATTTCCTGTATTAAACCAACAACCACATCAATCTTATTACACTCATCAAAAATGGAAGGAAACTTACCACCTTTTAGTAAATTAAATTCCACATGATCATTTCCCACATCAAAAGATAACGTACCATTTTTCACATCGATACGGCACCCTGCGGTGGTCAGGAATGGTCTCCCAAGAGTGATGGGGGTGTGTGTATCCCCCTCCATTTCTAGAATCACAAAGTCTACTGGTACAGATAAATCCCTTACTTTTATTGGAACATCTTCTAAAATTCCCACAGGGTATTTTGTAGAACAGTCCGCCAATTGTAAGAAGATAGTATTTGGCCTTATCTCTCCTAGTTCAAATTTTTTACACATAGAAAGGGGCATCAAGCTCATGCTTGACCCTAAATCACATAAAGCACGATCTATAGGTACATTCTCTATCAAGCAGGGAATTGAAAAACTATAGGGATCCTTCAGCTTAGCTGGAAGCTTGTTTTGGATGGTCGCACTGCATTCTTCAGTCAAAGCTACAATTTCATGTTCTTCAAGTTTCTTTTGCTAGACAGAATCTCTTTCAAAAAATTTAGCATATCAAGGCATTTGAGTTAGGGCTTCGGTAAATGGAATGTTTATATATAGTTTCTTAAGGACTTCCAATAACTTCCCAAATTATGAATCGAGTTTAGCTTTAGCCATCCTTTGAGGAAATGGTAAAAGTGGGGTGTATCGCTTTGAGGAAATGGTCTTAGGGTCCTTAGGAACCTCATCAGACTTATGGATGACACTATTAATCACTTCCTTAGAGGGTGAAGACATCTCTTTTTCGACATTCTCAATGTGCTCATTCTTATCATGCAAAGATTCATCGCTGGTAATCTCCTTACATCCCTCTAGTTGTTTTCCTCCTCCCAAAATCATTGCTTTACATTGCTCCCTAGGATTAAGCTCAAGCGTACTAGGAAGTCCATCTGAGGGCGTAGATGAAAAACTAGTTTTTTGGGCAATCTGGCCTTCTAACATCCTATTATGAGTTATAAGCACATCAACCTTTAAGGCTAATTGCTTAATATAATCATGCTGTTTTTGTTGTGCCATAAGCATACTTTCCATCATCGCTTCTAAATTAGACTTTTGGGGTACTGGAGAAGGGAAATGAGGTCTTTGAAAACCAGGGGGTGGTCTAGCATTCATAGGGGCATACTCAATGAGTTTGGATTAGACCTATAGGAGAAATTCAGATGATTCTTCCAACCCGGATTATAGGTACTAGAATAAGGGTCATTAGCCGGTCTCGAGTCGAAGTTTTGAACATAGTTAACTTCAATAGGGTCTTTGGAAAAAGGACTCCCAACTTGACAATTCAAAGTTACATACTCAATAGAACCACAAATTTCACAAGGGGAATGGGCACTAGAATTCACAGCATTAACATTCATTCGGTCCGGTCTTTGAGTCATAGAGTCTACTTTAGCATAAAGTAAATTAAGCGCGTTAACTTCAAGCTTACCTCCAACTCGTTTGGGTTGGCCTCGTTTGGTGGACCATTGAAATTATTAAGTGTCATCTCCTGAATTAGGGTATAGGCTTCTTCCTCAGTTTTGTTCATCAAGGTTCCTCCTGCCGCCACATCAATAGTAGACCTTACAGATTGGGTCACACCATTATAAAATGCTTGGATAATCATCTAGTGCTGAAGAGTATGATGGGGGCACTAAGTGCAGCAAATCTTTAAACCGCTTCCAGACTTTGTAGAGCATCTCTTCATCTTTTTGTATAAAGTTGGTGATTTGATTCCTCAAGCTTATTGTTTTGCTCGGAAGGAAAAACTTGGCGAGGAAGGCTCTTGTCAACTCATCCCAAGTGGTAATGCATCCAGATGGCACGGAGTGTAACCAAGCCCTTGCTTTATCCCTCAACAAGAAAGGAAATAAGCGCAGGTGAGAAAGGATTGGATTTGGATGAATCATAGGGGAACCTATTTTAGGAAAAATCCTTAGTATGTGTGTTGATGAATTCCTAGCATATGTTTTTCCGTTGTTCAAGGTAGCAACTGCCTCTAGGTTAAGATTATAGAAAATTATAATTCAGGACCCTATTTATATTCTGCTAAGTTTGTTTTTTTTTTCCTATTTTTCCTTTGGAGATATTTATATTCTCCTTCCCTGTTTTATTGAAGTCAGCCTTACACTTCAATAGTCTTTTCAATATTATAAAATGCTTATTCTCAAAGAATTTGCCTTGTTATATATATATATATATGCACATCTACAGGTTACGATGTTAGTATTGACACAAAAACCGATTGTTAATTTTATCTTTATGCTGAAAGTATTATTTTATTGATAGTACGATTGTTTGGTTGAAAATTCAGAACTGAGGTAGTTTTCATAGAGTATTATGACACTACTAAAAAATTCAAATTAATGACGGAATTTAGCAACGGAAAAAATTAACGACAGATTTGGCGACGGACATGGCAACTGAAAAATAGTATTACAAAAAAGTTAGATTGTGCGACAGATATGGCAACGGAAAATTCAATCTGTCACCATAATTGATAGTGGGTGACAAAAATTCCGTCGCCATAATTTAATTTATTTTTTTTAAAAAAATGGGCGACGGAATTTCAGTCGCCCAAAAAAAATTCGAAATTTTTTTAAAAAAATTATGCTGGCGATGCAATTTCCGTCACCAACCCACTTAAATGAAACCAGAATGTTTCCTGGTTTCATTTTGCTACGCTTCGAAGAGAGAGAGAGAGGGTGGCGAAGTAGCGAACCAAGTTCGTCATTCGACCACCCCCCCCGCCTAGCCACCGCCAGCCATCCCCCTAACCGTCGTCGTTGGCCGCCGCCCCCTCACCGCCGGTTTTTTGGAGTAATTTGAGGTATTTTTCTCAACTAAACTACTTGTAATTTCTACAAATTTTTGTATTACATTGTTAGAATTTCATAGTTAGTTCATATTTATGTTGAAATGTGGTGTTTGTGTGGGGTTATTGCTTTAATTTGGTTCAAGATAAATGCGATTTAGGGTTTAGGTTTGGGCAGTTTGAAGTTAAAGTTTGATATATTGGTGGAATGAAATGGTTTAATTGATAATGTTGTTGAAATGTGCTATTTGTGTGAAGTTATTGCTCTAATTAGTTACAAGAATTTAGCAAATGCGATTTAGGATTGAGGTTTGGTAGTTTGAAGTTGAAATTTGTGTTGGTGGAATGAAATGTTTTAATTGATAATGTTGTTGAAATGTGGTATTTGTGTGAGGTTATTGATCTAATTTGGTTGAAGATTTTGCTCAATGCAATTTAGGGTTTAGGTTTGGTGATGTGAACTTGAAAGTTGATATGTTGGTGGATTGAGATGCTTCAGTTTATAATTTTGTTCAAATGTGATGTTCGTATGAAGTTGTAGCTCATATTTGTTTAAAGATTTCGCTCAATGCAATGTATACTTAGATTTGATAATTTTAAGTTCAAATTTGATATGTTGCCGGAATAAAGTGGTCAACTATGTATGAATTATTAGTTTCGTGATATTCGTGAGAATATAAGTATATTTGTCGAAATTTATAAGTTTTTTTTCCGGTGCATGTGAAAATTTTAAAGTAAACATATATAATATATAATTGCGTAATTTATGTAATTATTATAATTTTGACTAAAATTAATTCTTATCAAATACCTTATGTGCTATTGTTACTTGAGCAGAATGTGAATGGTCCTCCACATCGTAGGTGGATCTATAATAGATTACTGTCTGATCGTAGTGGTTATACGCAAGAATTTCTAAATGGAGTAAACCAATTTGATCAATTTGCACGTAGACAGACAGAGTTTCTGAATGGAGTAAAGTATAGATGTCATTGTGCGAAATGTAGAATGTACCTTATGTATAAGGACTTTGTGTAAGGGTATTGGTTTTGGATAAGTCATGGGGAAATAGAACCTCAGCAATATGATTCTGGGTATTCAAATAGTAAAATTCCCGAAAGTTGGACGTTCAAGTCATATTAATAATGACTACTCTGAATCCTACGTAGATCAGATGGAGGACATGGTTGATGATGTTATAATAGCAAATCAAAATGTAAGGGAAGAGGGGTCAAGCACTTGCCCATGTACCTCATATACTAGTTCAGCCAGGAGCCACAATGCTGCTTACATACCAGGTATTTCAAGACCAATGCCTCCCCCATTTGGGGCTTTCCATCATCAGACCTCATACATTCCCAACCAAAGCACCATGTACGGCTAATTTGCCTACAACATTCCTCCAAACCCCCCATCTTGTTCACACTGTGCAGCCTACTCCCCAACCCGCTCACCCTAACACAAACCAGTCCCAAGACAACAATGCAATTGGTGAAAGTGAAGCACAATCCAGTCATGGGAGCACTTGAGCTAAGACTTGGATTGAGCTAGATGGTAACGGGTAAGTCTTCATTTGCTATATCTTATGAAGTACTACATGAATTTTGCATAACAAGTAATCAATTTGATGTGTTATGTTCAATTAGGTTTCTCCCCAATGATGGTGCTGTTAGTACGATTTCGCTCATATTTCAAAGCAAATTTGACGGAACTTGGCCTAGTTGGAATAAAGTGCCCAAACCAGTACGAGATTTGTGATTTGGAGAGTTCAAGGTAACTACAGTGACTACATATTAACAGTTTCTATGAACGTGATAAATTACTATTGTATTATTTGATGTGTTTTTTGTTTTCATAATTGCAGAAGTGGTTTACTTGGAATCCGGTCCATGAGGGCCACATAAGAAGGAATTTTGAAAACCGAGACAATGCACGCTTGAGAGACTTCTTTGGCAAAGCAAGGAAGCATAACAAGAAGCCTGTTTGGCTCGGTGATACTCAATGGGAGGGACTCCAACAGCACTAGATGAATGAACATTACAAGAAATTGTGTGAATCAGCCTAGAAGAACCGACTGGGAACTCCAAAAAGTGGTGGCCCATCTCTCCACAGCTGTGGCTCGATTCCTATGCATGAGCATAAGCGGCGTTTGGTAAATGAATTAATGTTTGCTATGTATTTCTTTAATTTTAATACTGTATTTTGTGTTGTGCTTGACATTATTCTTTCTGGCACGTACATAGAGGGAACAACTTGGGACGGAGCCCACCATTGTTGAATTATTCAGTTGCACTCACAAACTTCATGGTAAAGAAGATGCCCCTTAGGTTGACAAGAAATCACAACAAACATATGTAAGCAATTAGCTATTCTCAATCTTCATTGGTAGTTCAACATGAACTTGTATACTTTATTTTCAGTAATTGTAGTATACATGATTTCGTGCGCACGTTGCGGTATTGTAGGAATCCTTTGAACGTGATTTTCAAAATGTTATCAACTCTCAAGGGACCGGGGATGTCACTTCTCGAAATCCAAACCAACCATTTCCAAACCCAAATGAGTTGTTAGTGAAGACGTTCAAGAACAAGAAGGGTCGTATTTATGGCATTGGTGACGACGCTGTCAACATTATGGAATCCGGTTACTTCAGTCCCACTCAAAGATTCGGTACAGTTTTCATATTAAAGTTTCAACGAACATGGTTATACATTGAATTTACTTAATTGCAATACTAATGCGTACTTCACTGAAATGCCTGTCAGTAGGCACCGGTTCTACGCCATCTCAACAAGAGCTCAATGACTTAAGGGGTGTAGTAACCAACTTGGGGGGTGAGCTAACTTCACAAGCTGAAAGCTACCAGTTGCTTATGGAGAAATGTAAGCAACTTGAGGAATACCAATTGCTCACCCAAAGCAACCAACAACTGAGCCAACAAATGATGAGCATCGATCAATGCCTCAACGCCTCCAAGCTTTCTTTTAAATGCAACAGGCGTCTGGCTCGGGATCTGAGTCACCATTTACTCATCACTCGTAACATAATGAGGAAGAGAGTGGGGAAGAGGATGATCTTCACCTTGGTGATTGAGTTGGTTGTAGTTTTTCTTCAGTTGGTGGCTCTTCTGCTTGGTTCTTTATGAAGTACTTCTCTTACTGCTTGCTTCTCCTCCCCTTTGTGCTTATTTCACTCCCCTCCCATTGGTGCTTATTTAATTTTCCTCCCATTTGGCGCTTGCTTCTCCCTCTTCTGCAAACATAAAACTTCATTCTCAATTACTGGCAACTTCTGGTTTTTTTGGATTTGTGGTTTGTGATATGTAGAGACTTTGTTTGGAACTTGTGGTTTGTGAATTGAAAACCTTTGGCTGGAAGTGTTGCGTTAGATGTGATATTCTACCTTTGTGTGGCTTGAAATTGTTGAGAACGCCTCGAATGAAATCATATTCGAAGCCATTGGATGTTGATTGAGTGCAACGATCTTGTAAATTTCTTGCAGGGATTGAAATGTATATACTAAAGGATACGATAAAAAGCAAGCGTTCTTATTTAAAAAAAAAGGAGAAACCTAGCGACGGAATGACAAAATTTTATTTTTTTGGGGGGGACAACGTGGCGATGGAATGTGTAGTCCGTCACCATCAGCGACGGAAATTCCGTCGCTCATTTCATCTCTAATGGCGACGGATTTTTCATTCTGTCGCCACCCCTGCCCCGCCAATTTCCCCTGCCAAAAAAAAGTATGTCGCAATTTCTGTCGCTGAATCCGTCGCTAGGTACTCAGCTATGAGTGAAAACCCGATAGCCGTGTTCCATCGCTAATTCCATCATTGATATGAAAATTCCGTCGCCGATAAACCGTATTCCGTCGCTGATTTCGTCTTTATTTGGTCTTTTTCTTGTAGTGATGAATGTGTGAACTTTGGATTTATGGTTTGTAAGTAAAGTGTAAAATATATATGGATTTATATAAGTTCATGGTACATAGCTATGAAATCCGTAGCTAAGGCAACGTCGATGCTAAATAGCTATAGGTACATATATTCGCAATGGTCTTATTGTTTGCAAAGAACGCTTTGCTATTAGGATATGTTCTATGAGAGCGAAAAGATGGTACAACACACAAAGAAATTGTAACAAAATGATTGTTGCAAAACTCTTACAATATCAACTGCAACAACAAAATTGTTGCCAAAAGGACAGGATTCTGCAACAATAGGGGGGTTGCTAATGATTCAAACCACACTCTGTAAGGGCAAGTATGTGGCAAAATTATAGGCTTCTACAATGACAGGGTGGTTGCTAATGATTTAAACTACAATCTGCAACGACAAAATTGTTGTCGAAACTATAGGCTTCTGCAACGATAGTGTAGTTGCTAATGATTCACACTATATTTCACATCGACGTATATTGTTGCAAAAGTACCAACAAATCTTACAAACCTTTCCTCATTTGGCAAAGACATATTTACGGTAATGACAAAGATCGTTACAACAAGAGCGACTATCTCAACGAAGGAAGTCGACACCTTTATCTCTTACTAGGCCCTGATCGTCAATAACAATGCCAAAAATATTATTTGCAATGACATTATATTTATAGCAATGACAATTATTATTGCAGAAAAAGAATTTTCTTGTAGTGTAACCTGCACTCGTTGGGAATGGTGATAAATTGGAATAAATTTCTTTTATTGTTTTCTGGTGTATTTTTCATTAAAAAATTAGAATTACTAGTATTTGCATAACTGGACCACTTGGATACTTGAATTTAGGGGTGCTCATAATTTTTTGGGCTATTTTTAGGGGTATCCATATATATCATACATAAACCTTTCAAAATCGCTTATTAGACATTTTTGGGCTATTGTTTTCTCATATCCCCATGGACACCCCTAGCCTCCACTAAGATTTGCCCCTAGTAATAATAATACAACACAACCCAAAATGTTTAACTCTACAATGAAAATGCTTATCAATATCAAGCCATAATCTTTAAGTATTTGCTAAATCAATCTTTATAAGATTATGATGTTAACAACTAATATGCATTTCTCAAATAAATGGAATGCTTATCTACATATAACAAAATGCTTGTCAATATCTACAAACCAACAATTATCATAAATAAATGCCTATCAAAGACTAACCAACTACTTACTAGTGTACACTTTCAATGATTATCTCAGTCAAACTTGCTACCAGATATTTATATTTACTTGATGTAGTAAAAACTATTTTTGATGAAATGAAATGTTTCGCAGAAACACTAAAAAAAACTAGAAATTTAATTGAATAATATTCTACAGAAAACATCAATGCCACATATATATTATTATGATATTTTCTGAAACAAACCTATGTATAAACACATTATTAGCTTTATTAACATCATTAGTACGTAGGATCGTAAAATAGCATTAATATTCAACTATATATATTATTTGAAATATGTTGGTGTAATGATTTTAAGACCCAGTGAGAATCGGATTGATGGAGGGTATTTTGGTTTGTAGAACCATAGGATTAAATATACTAGTAGTTACTTAGTCGCCCAAATGAAAAAAGAAATGAAAAGCCACAATATAAAAATAAAAGACTAAAATTTTTTAAAAATAATAACGAGTCATGAGAACAAAATAATGAACTAGATACAAAACAGAACCAATAAAATATCATTGACCACAAAAATTTAAACAAGTTAAAAAAATGACAACAAGAAAGGAGAACGCCAAAAAACAATTTAACCAAAAACACAATACACTCGCATCAACTAATGTGTGTG
>JACYFF010031955.1:79328355-79339684 GCA_017589665.1 Selenicereus undatus
TGTATGTATGTATGTATGTATATATATATATATATATATATATATATATATATATATATATGTATGTATATATGTATATATATATATATATATATATATATATATATGTATGTGTATATATATATATATGTGTGTGTGTGTGTGTGTGTGTGTGTGTGTGTGTGTGTGTATCAAATAATGAGGGACTTGATGGCGGCCCAAACTGTTTTAAAGCCCTTGCAGTAAGCCAGCTTTGTAAGCTTGATTATTCAAGCTTAAGATGAGCTTGCGGAGCTGCAATTTAGCTTTTTGAGAACTTTTTTATGTCATGTTTGAGGGCATTAAAAGAGTTCTAGGTTAGGTTATGAGGTGATAAATCAAATTAGGCAATTTTCAAAATGTTGCATAAACCAATCCAGTCTACGCTGCCTGCACCTATTGGTCTATATCTCCCGAACGGAAACTCCAAATCCCTTCCAACTTGCGCCATCTGAAAGCTTACTTTATAAGCTTTCTAACATCCTCCTAATTTGAGTACGTAACCTAGGAAATATAGTTATTTGAAGTGGGGAGCTATGTGTTGTGAAAAGTTGCTGACAGAAAAGCAAAAAGCACTTTTCAGCTTTTGTACTTTCTTGCTATTTGATTCTTCCCCTCCCATTGGCAGCTTTCCTAGTATTCCTAGGATTTTTGTAATGGCCAAAACGCCTCCTTTGCTATTTATTTGCTGTATTTTTAGGTTGTGAGGGCAGATTTGATTGATTGTGAAAGTTAAGATTATTCTCCTTCACTTTTAAACTCTCTCTTGCTTATCTTTTATTTGGCTAACCAAAGTGGTGATCAAGTGAGTCTTAATCCAACTTGGGGTGGTATGTCTTATCCTTAAGTTAGGTTAAGAGCCCTAATTTGGTAAAAGTGGTGCGTCTTATCCTTTAACAAGCTAGATTATCTCCATTTCTTTAGCTTAAAAACGTGACTAGTTTAAGCTAATTTCGGTTCCTCTCTTTCTCTTTTCTTTGCCTTATTTTATGTTGATCTTTGGTGCTTGAATCTCTCTTTTCCCTATCTTGGCACATCATATTTGGTACCAGAGTTCTTGGCTACCCTCCTTGGCCCAAGCTCGAACCTTAAAGAAGTCCCTTAAGCCCAGACACAAACCCACCCCACAATGAACCCGGTTTCTTCTATTTTCAAAATAAGTGAAAGTATGACTTTGAAAGAGATATTTGAGGCCCTTATGAGAAACTTTGAAGAAGTTAGGAGCCAAAATGAGTACTTAAAGAAGCAACTAGCAATGTCTGTGAGCAACCAAAGGAGAAACCTCTGCGACACTCCTCCTAAATCATTCGAATCCAACCAAGAGGATGAGGGGGAGGATAGCAACCCTTTTGCTTCCTCTAATGAAGAGGGGCGTGCAAAGACAAGAAGGAACCGTAGGGTCTCCAACCATTCTCTAGAATTCAAGGTTCAGATCCAGGAGTTTGAGGGTTGTTTAAACCAGGAGGAGTTTCTTAAGTGGCTCCAAACTGTGGAACGAGACTTTGAGTACAAAGATGTACCCAAAGACAAGAAGGTGAAGATTGTGGCCCTCAGGCTAAGGAAGTATGACTCCTCATGGTGGGAGAACTTGGTCAAGAAGAGAGCTAAGAGTGGCAAGCCGAAAATTAAAAGTTGGACGAAGATGAGATCAACGAAGGACCGGTTCCTTCCTCCCTTTTAGCTCCAAGACAACTACTCAAAACTCCACAACCTTCAACAAGGGAGTTTGAGTGTTGAGGAGTACACAAAGGAGTTTGAAAAGCTCTTAATCAAGTATGACATTCTAGAAAGTGAGGACCAAGCCATTGCGAGATACTTGGGTGACCTTAATCTAAGGTATGCTCATGAGGTTGAACTTCAACAATACTCCACCTTTGATGATGTTTGTGTCCTAGGTCACTGAGTTGAACAATAAAAGAATTCCAAGCCCTACAAAAAGGACTTACCCAAGCCTCTTCTACCTAAGAGCTCACTCTTAAAAAGGGGAGTTTCCAACATCCTTCCAAACCCATAGCCCCTCCATCCAACACCCCCTCAAAGAACACAACTCCACAAAACAAGCCCCCATTCGGCTTAAACTCAAATGAAAGGTGCTATAAATCCCAAGGCTTAGGTCACATAGCCTCAGACTGCCCAAGTCGTAGGGTAATCACCTTAGCTGAATATAAAGCAACCCAAGCGGATGAAGAAGAGCAAGAGAAAGACTTGTGTTTCACAGAAGGCATCGAGGAAGTGGTGGAAAAGGTGGATGAAGGTAACTTACTAGTCCTAAGGAGAACTTTGAGTGGTCTCACAGAGAGCCAAGATGAAGAAAGGGAGAACATATTCCACTCAAGCTGTACGATCAAAGGGAAGGTTAGTTCACTTATCATCGATAGTGGGAGTTGTACCAAAGTTGCATCCATGAGCATGGTGGATAAACTCCAACTCCAAGCCACAGCTCACCATCTTCCTTACATTATATAATGGTTAAACTAAGGGAAAGGCCTCCAAGTTAACTCTAGATGTCTTATTTCCTTGAGTATAGGCAAGAACTATCATGATGAGCTTCGATGTGATGTCATACCTATGGATGCTTGCCATATCTTGTTAGCGAGACCTTGGTTGTTTGATAGGAGGGTCATGCATGATGGTTACTTGAACACTTATACCTTTACCAAGGATAGGAAGAAGATCACCCTAGCCCCACTTTCCCCCTCTCAACTCACAAAATCCAAGCCACCAAAAAACCAAGACCAAACCAAAATGTTACTCACCCAAGGAGAACCTTTTCTTAAGGCCTCAAAATGTGAGTTCAGAGCCTTGAAAGAATGGTTTCTCCTCACTTTTGATGAATCTGAAACCCCCCATTCTCAAACTCACTCTCTAGCCACTGCCTTACTTGAGCAATTCTCCCATGTGTTCTTTGAAGACTACTCAACGACCCCCCCTCCCCAAAAGAACCATTCAACATCACATTGACCACATTCCCGGTGCCATACTCCCAAACAAACTAGCCTATAGAATGAACCCAAAGGAAACCATAGAAATCTAAAGGCAAGTTGAGGAGTTGATAGCTAAGGGAATTATAATGGAAAGAAGGTCCATGTGTCATACCCGCCCTCCTAGTCCCTAAGAAATACGGTTCGATGACGATATGTGTGGATAGCTGCGTCAAAAATAAGATCACCATAAAGTATAGGCATCCCATACCTAGGTTGGAGGATATTTTAGATGAGCTTCACGATTCAAGGATCTTTTCCAAGGTTGATTTGAGGAATGGTTATTAACAACTCCGGATTAGGGAAGGGGATGAGTAGAAAACCACATTTAAGACCAAGGGAGGGTTATATGAGTGGTTAGTTGTAATATCCCGACCGTAACCCATATTTATTTAAATCATGTTTATTTTCATGGTTATTTATTTAGCCAAATGATATTTATTAATTCAAATATACCTAATTTATTTATTTAGCAAATTACAATTTTGGGTCTCACTTTGCATTTCGAGTTTCAATTATCATAAAATTTCATGTGAATCGATAGTAGGCCTTGATAATTACAATTTAAGAATTCATTATTATTATTATTATTATTATTATTATTATAATTATTATTATTATTACTACTACTACTACTACTACTATTATTATAATTATTATTATTATTACTACTACTACTACTACTATTTTTATAACCACGCAAAAATTTAATTTCGAGCCACGAAAATTTAATCATGTATGATTTACTTCCCTTCCCGGACCCCAAACCGTACAAGCCAATCATAATCCAACAAGCTTGCTTGACTAACCTAACTAATTACCATCATTTAAACCCTAACATGATCTTGATGTATTTCTGGGTTTATGATTGTTTTAGTTATGATTCATGCACTTGAGATCAAAGTAGATACTATCATGCAAATTTTATTGATTTTGAGGACATTGATCATATATGGTGGCGTTGATATTAAGGTTAGGGTTTGGTCATGATCAAGTTAGCTTAAGTCAAGTGATGGATTTATACTGTTTTGTACATGATTTTGTAATCTTTAGTCTTACGATGATGTTTTTGGTAATTTGGAATGATTTCAAGTGAGTATTTACGTGAAAAAAAAGAGGAGAAAGCAAAATAGTGAGGGCTAGAAATGACAGAAAATAGGATTGACTTTGAGATTAAACTAGTAATGATCAAGCCACTAAAAACTTATGATTTTTGGTGGGTACGTAGGTCAGTGTGTTAGATTTCAAATGCAATTTGAATCACCTTAATCTGAGTTCTGTGGAAAAAGTTATGGCTGTTTTACTAGAATTGTGCAGGTTAACCAAAATTGTTATACTTGTGTTCTAGCCTAATTTTGGGAACCGTATTGTGGGAATCATATTTTGTGTTGTAAATAAAATATTTTTGGGACTTCGTAGTCTTTCCATATGGGGGTTTTAGGTCTTCATTTGAAGTCAAGGGTGAAAGTTATGAAATTTTGAAGTGAACTGACCTGTGTTAGTGCAAATTAGGTTGTTATTAAAATTTCTGTGCAGCGTATACTTGGAGGAAAATTTTGAAAAATATTTCTATAAATTTCCCATATTATTTTTGAATTTCTTATAGGATTTCATGAAGTTTGGTTGAGTATTTTGAATTTGGTGATTTTTGAAAGTATTTTGAGTAATTGGCTAAAGAGCAATAATAAAGATTGAGTGAGATTGATTATGTACTCATTTTGTGTATTTTGGGCCAAGTAAGGTCATTTAAGGGGGAAATAAATATTCATGGATTTTATTGGAGCTTTCAGCTCGATTTAAGGGAGACGAGAAGAAAAACATGCATTTTGGGAGCTTAATTATGAGTTTGAATCACTTATGGATACTACAAAGAAAGTACCAAGTTTGGGGAGTTTAATAGCTTTCATGAGGATCAATAATATATTTGGGGTGAAAAACGGTATTTAATGGGCTTCTAAATGAAATATGGAAAGTGGGGAGAATTTTTGATTCAGAACTCATATTTATCATACCAAGTTATTGCAATTTATGCTATTTTAAACCAAGATATATCCCTTGGCCTCAAACCTTTATTACTTACTCAATTCATAATGTATCAAATGTAATTATCAAGATAATCCAGTGTACCCGCTGTTATCTTGATACATCAGCAAGCCTTAAAACTGGTATCAGCAACCTGTTTCAGAAAAGGCCAAAACCACTCTCCTATTTGTCACCATCAAGGCCTGTTCATTTGTAATCTCATTTATCTCATTGTGGTCTATTTTACTTTCATTTACTTTATATCGGATTTAGTTACTTTTATTAATTTAGTTTTGAAGTTATATTAAAATACCCAAGTTATGTATACCATTTAATTACTCAATTTCTATTACACATACTTTTACTTAATTAATTATGTGAGTAAGGATCATTTACTGGCTACACATACCTACAATGTCATTACTGAAACAGAGTTGGGGCCTAGATATTGTTCCCCGTTAGACATAAGTGTTATCAAGTCAGAAAATATTTATCAAGTCAGATGGCATTTATGAAACAACTGACATTTATCAAGTCGGATGACATTTTTAAAGACTCAAGGTATGTCTGTTGCCTGTATCTTTAGAAAGCAGAACATGTTTATCAAGTTACAACTCTTGATGTGTTTATCAATGAATCAGTTTACATAGTGATTTGTCATTTCACTTGTGACCCCGTCAGTTATCATCAATAGGGCGTTAGCCCATCATTTACCCGCACGACTTCAGGTCAACTCTTGATCGGATTGACAGGTGTACACCTATGTATGGATTATATCATTGTAAGGAGTTTACATCCAGATAATAATGAGCAATTCAATTTCATATTACTTTCATTTTCACTGTTATTGCGAACTAAATGAATTGCAAAGCCAGGTACCCATCAATAGTGTTTCTACGCTCATTTTACAATGCAGGAATGCATGTATTGAGTTTTAGCTCACATTTTCGAATTGTTTTCACGTTTTTCATTTTAGGTGATGAAGTATCACATGTTTCACCGTTTGGCAAGCCCTTTCGGAAGTCATCAGATGCTCACAGTGGATTCAGCATAGCATGAATGTTAGGATCAACCTCAGGGTCAAGTTGGGTATTTATTAAATGTACTTGTGTAGTGTTGAGTGCGAGTTAGCACATGGTATGATTAGGCCGATTTGCTCTTGGAGTGTTTTAGTTTAATAGATATTGTAATTATGAACATGAGTTGCAAGATTAAATGGTTTTGGTGAGCATTGTACTTATCAGTATGGCAGTAGTGCCTTCTATCATTAAGTCTTCCGCTGCAGTTTTTCGTAAATCATGTCATTAGTATTTTGGGGGCGTTAAGATTTGGTATCAAAGCTAAGGTTTTAAGGACCACTGTGAGCTATCAAGTGTTTATGAGTTAGCTATCCAGGTGTATGAGTTATGTTGGACCACTTAAATGAGTTATTGACTATAAGTTCATATGCATGGGCATATATGGAGGAACCATTTCCATTTGGGTGACTCAATCATTTGGTAATATCCTGAGATTCGAGCATTAGCAAAGTGGAGTGTGGAACCACTTGGGTGACCTGTTGGTGAGGGATGCTCTCATTTATGTGGCAGTTGTATTATATGTTCCATTTCTCTCATTTGTTTAAACTTCTGCAGTCGTGCACTCCGAGTTTGTGACCAGTTGAGTTATGAACTCCTGCATGTGGCCGTTGAGCTATTGAAGTGTGATTTTTCTTGTTAAATACCCGTTGTAAGGATTTAAGCCTGGGTTTTAGCCAGTTTTTAGGCGGAACTCTGTCCGTTTTCCTCCACAATTTGAGAGTTTCATTGAGGTATATTAACATACAAGATATTGAGTACAGTGATGTTTAAAACCTATTGCGGGAATGCCATTTGCAACTTGATATATCTTTGGGTTGAATTAGTATGAGATGGAATTATTGTAGGGAATCCTGTGACGGTAATTCAGTAGCTTGCAGTGTGTTACTTGGCACTATATAGGTGTACAAGTAAGATTTAGTTGCCATGCATAGAAAGAGGTTGCTTTTGTCACTAAGACCTTACACCAGTAATGCTCTCATTACTTCTAGTCATTGATTTACTTTGGCCCTAGTCACCTTGGATTGTTCAAAGGCATTATTTCTTTGCTATTGACACTCACTTGGTCTATAACATCTCTTTATCTAGGCCATTTGTTTAAATGGCTTCAATTGTTATCTAAACCATGCCAATGACAGCTTATCGTTTGCAAGAATGCTCTTTTATCGTACTTCCTATAATTGTCTGCTTGTTTCATCTTTCCAATTTGATTTTATCCAATATTGTTTAATCTCCTTATACCCGATATTTCATTTGTTCAAAATCATACGCTCGTATAACTTGCTTTGAATTTATAATATAATTATTCTCCTTGCTTTTAAATTCAATTCTCACACTTATATTTTATGTCCTCATTAATAAGCTTCAGCATTCTGCATTCCATCTTATTGCTGCGCTCAAATTGACTTTATCTGAGCAAAGGCACGTTCCCGATGTAACTTGTCCAATCTATTTATATATCTATTGCATTTTACTTATACAATCTATCTATCTACTTATCGCACATTGCTTTTCTCATCTATCTAGTGCATTCGCACATTGCTTTTCTCATCTATCTAGTGCACTTAACATGACAATTGAGGCTAGAAAGTTACCATCTTGCCATCTTGCTTTCGCTAAACCCGAGTGCAATCGAGCCATCTTTCCCCTTGGCTGACTGTTTATTGGATCCTTTATGATCCATATTTATAACCCATTATTCATTTGGCATTACATTTCAACATTCTGGTTATTTTATTTCAACCACCTCATGATAATTCTCCTTTTTATCAATCTTTTCAAATATAATTGTTTATTTCTTTTAGACTTAATGACTCGCTTGACTATCAATTCCCTCATTTTCATTCCTGATGATATTCATTTTATTGTCCAATGTGGAATTGGAGCATACCTTTGATTAGTCGGATGATAGGAGAACAGGTGATGCCTTGAGAACTGTAACGCCCTAAAAAGTACCAGATTCATTACTTGCATTCACCTACTTATGTTCACCAATTAGAAATAATAATCCAATGAACGGGGAGTTACCGCCATCCAAAAAGGACAAGGCTTCCCTGATACATGAAAACTTACCCATATAAAACCAAAGTTTACCCTAATAAGGGCATTCACACCATCACAACCATTCAAACCATTTAGTTATATACAGGAACAGTTCTAACATCCCAATCATCTCAAGGATTACAACCAAATACATAATTCAGTTGAAATATACAGTTTCAACACAGAAATACATCATAATATGATATGATAGCATCTCAGCACTCATACACCGCCAGTCAGATGGACAGTCCTGACTCACTTATCACCTTCAGCCGTCCTGCCCGCCTGAGGACGGTTCACTAAACACTTTCCTAAAACAAAACATAAAAATATTTCGAACTATGAGTCAAAGCTCAGTACATACATTTCTGTAATGTTAAAAATTCACTGAAAATTTGTTTGGGTCCGCTTTGCAATTCATTTTAATTTTGAAACAGGGAATGAGACGCATATAAAACTGAATTGCTAATTATTATCTGTTAGTGCACCCCTTCGTAACTATTACGATCTATGAATAAGTGTACACCTGCCAAGCCGACCGGGGGACCTAGCCTGAAGCCGCGCGGGTAACTAGAGGGCAATGCCCTGTAACTGATAACTAATGGGGGTCACTAATTATGTGATAAAGCACTAATTAAATTGATTCATTGATGTATTTACCAAAATATTACAATTTCGATAAATACGTGTTGATTTCTAAAGATACAGGCAATGAACGTACCTAGAATTTTTAAATGCAAGTTCACAGAATAATAAGATGCACAAAAGTGGAGAGAATGAAAGCTTAGGCCTTGATTCTATTTAAAAGATTATTATAGGTACATGAGGTCAGAAACGAGCTTGTTCTTATAAATGATGCCTTTAACTAAAACTGGCTTATGAAGAATCTTTAAAAACCAGTTAATTGATTAAACTAACATGATGAAACTATATAAACCATAAAAATGTGA
The DNA here is from genome assembly GCA_017589665.1 of Selenicereus undatus. Classification (NCBI taxonomy): domain Eukaryota; kingdom Viridiplantae; phylum Streptophyta; class Magnoliopsida; order Caryophyllales; family Cactaceae; genus Selenicereus; species Selenicereus undatus. The sequence goes on from JACYFF010031955.1 coordinate 79,337,446, forward strand.
TTTAAGGCACGGGAGCAAGTTGAGAGCAAAAGGGCTTATAAAGAGGGTATGAAAAGAATAATTCACAACTTATACTCCTGACCTTGAGATGAGACCTAAGACCCTAATATGAAAAGCTTAGGAAGTCCTCTAAAACTTTCATTAAGGACACATAACATGATTCCCACGATAGGGTTCCTAGAATGGGGCTAGACCAACAACATGTCAGCTTCGAGTCCATCCTGCACAGGTTTAGTAAATTGGCCATAACGTTTTCCACAGACATCGGATTAATGCAATTCAAGAGCCATTTTAAAGCTCACACACTGACCTATCTACCCCCAAAAAATCATAATTTTTTTCTAGGTTGATTATTACCAGTTTCATCTCAAAGATTGTCCTGTTTTGCTTGAAATTCTAGCCTCACTGTTTGGGTTTGTTCCCTCACTTTTCACACAAATCCTCAACTTAAACCATTCCTTAAAAGCATGAAAACACACTTTTGTCCATCCCAACATCATAAAAAAACACCACACTCAATTTCACTTCATATTCATATCCAATAAAGCTCATGTTCTAGTCACATATATACATACTTCAACTTTAATACTAGTTTGGTCCAAACCATGCATTCTTGGATAAAACCCTAACTTAAGGTCAACTTGAACTCACTCCCATCATTTCAAACCACCATAAACATCATAATAAACTTCAATAGATAAAAATATGATCAAAATCAAGGATAAAACAATCAATCTCCAACGCTTAAACATGAAGCTTGCATGATTAAGAAGTAACCCTAACCCTAGCATCATCCAACTTCAACTCCACCACGATCCAGCACCAAAATAGTTCTTAATTCAATCAAAACAACATGGTCCACCATTAAAACAACCAAAATAAGAAGCAAAACCAAAAATCCAAAGAACAAGATTGAAGCCACTTACTTTGAGCTTGAAACCAGTGGAGATGGAAATGATATTTGGTGATTTTGAGTGTGGAAGATGATAGCCGGTGGAGGGAGGTGTTGGAGGTTGCAACCCTTGCCGGAGGCTGGCCGGAAAGTGGCCAAAATCACCACAAAAGGGTTGGGTTGTGCTGTTCTTGTGAGGTCGTGGGGTAGAGAGAAAGAGGAGAGAAGAAGAGAGAAAAAATGTCTTGAATTTACTTGGTGCAAAACAAAAGCTTAAGCAAAATAAATACTTGGCTGAAAATTAACCCTCAAAATCTACTTTTTACTAAGTATAATTAAGGCCTAACTAAAGGTAATTAGCTAAACAAATAGGGTCAAGTCTTAGTAGACCGAAATTGGCCTTAAACGGGCTCGGGTTCAAAAACTAGCTCAAACCGAGTGCGCTTGAAATTTATTATTTTTTTTCCAAAGCTCGAGGTTAAATGTTTGTGGTGTCATGAAAAATAATGAAATGGCTCAATTCATAAATATTAAGGCCTAATAACGATCTCCAAAATTTAACAAGAACAAAAACCCGAATTGCAAGGTAAGGGCCCATTTAAATTCCCCCAATTGAAATAACAAAGAAAACAATGATTTAAATGCGATGAAATTAATCACACGGATTCATGACATGAATAAACATGATTTAGAGTCGGATTATTACAAGAACACTAAATGAGGACATTTTGATAAGAGTATAATCTTAAGCAATGTCGGGTCTTATTGGAGTGAGCCAGAAGAAATATTGGGTTTAAGAATAGAGTTAATCCAAGCAAGTATTATGAAAGAAACTCAAGGACATGTTAGGGTGAGACAAGGCCGACAAAAGAGTCATGTCGGGCAACCTCAACAAGAGTTAGGACAATGTTGATAGTTTCAGGTGAGGCAAAAAGTACTTTGGGCAATCATACATCCTCAAAAGCCACTTGGGGAAACCCAGAAAGAGATGAAAGCCAAATATCCATATTTATTTGTGATGTCAGTGCATATTTTCACAAAACTCATAAGTTTTGAGAACGAAACTCTTTAAGAGAGAAAGACAGTAATATCCCGACCCTAACCCATATTTATTTAAATCATCCTTATTTTCATGGTTATTTATTTAACCAAATCATGTTTATTGATTCAAATACACATAATTTATTTATTTTGTAAATTACAATTTTGGGTCCCACTTTGCATTTTGGGTTTCAATTATCATAAAATTTCAGGTGAATCAATAGTAGGCCTCGATAATTATAATTTAAGAATTCACTATTATTATTATTATTATTATTATTATTATTATTATTATTATTATTATTA
>JACYFF010031955.1:79339694-79350385 GCA_017589665.1 Selenicereus undatus
TATTATTATTATTATTATTATTATTATTATTATTATTATTATTATTACTACTACTACTACTACTACTACTACTACTACTACTACTACTACTACTACTACTACTACTACTACTACTACTATTTTTATAACCTCACAAAAAATTAATTTCGAGCCACGAAAATTTAATCACACACGGTTTACTTCCCTTCCCAGGCCCCAAACCGTACAAGTCAATCGTAGTCCAACAAGCTTGCTTGACTAACCTAACTGATTATCATGATTTAAATCTAACCATGGTTAACAAAAGCCACTTTTTGAGGATAAGATTTCAGCCACCCATGTAGACAAGTCAAAAAACAACACAACCCAAAACTCAAACATCATCTCTCTCCTTTCTCTCTCAACCCCACGCCCCCCTCCCCACACAGCAGCTGCAGCCACCATCTCCACACCAAAGCAGCCACTAGCATAACCACCACCTACCATCCCCCACACCTCACTCAACATACATGTCTTGTTTTCAAGCATCAAAGTGAGTAAACCCTAACTTGATCTTGATATATTTTTTGTTTTATGATTGTTTTAGTTATGATTCATGCTCTTGAAATCAAACTAGATGTTATCATGCAAATTTTATTGATTTTGTGGATATTGATCATGGTGGGGTTGAGCTTGAAGCATGTTAAGGTTAGGGTTTTATCATGATCAAGTTAGCTTAAGTCAAGTGATGGATTTGTATTGTTTTGTATATGATTTTGTAATCTTTAGTCATATTGATAATTATGATGATGTTTTTGGTGATTTGAAATGATTTCAAGTGAGAATTTATGTGAAAAAAAGAGGACAAAGCAAAACAATGAGGACTGGAAATGGCAGAAAACAGGGGTGACATTGAGATTAAACTGATAATGATCCACCCACTGAAAAATTATGATCTTTGGTGGATAGATAGTTTAGTTGTTAACTTTCAAATTCCTTCTGAATTGCCTTAATTCGAGTTCAGTGGAAAAAGTTATGGCTATTTTGCTACAACTGTGCAGGTTCAACTAAAACTGACACACTTGTTTTCTAACCTCATTTGGGGAACCCTATCGTGGGAATCATATTTTGTGTTGTAAATAAAAGCTTTACGAGACTTCTTAATCCTTCTATATTAGGATTTTAGGTCTCCATTTGAAGTCAAGGGTGAAAGTTATGAATTTTTAAACTAAACTAACCTGTTTTGGTGCAAATTGGGCTGTTATTGCAATTTCTGTGCAGTGCATACTCGGAGGAAAATTCTAAAAATTTACTGTAGATTTCCCACATTATTTTTGAATTTCCTATGAGATTTCATAAATTTTGGTTAAGTATTTTGAGTTTGGGGATTTTTGCAAGCATTTTGAGTAATCGGGTAAAGAGCAATAATAAAGATTGAGTGAGATTGATCATGCACTCATTTTGTGCATTTTGGGACAAATAAGGTCATTTCAAAGGGAAATGAATATTCGTGGATTTTTTCAGCTCGATTTATGAGAGAAAAGAAGAAAAACATGCATTTTGGGAGCTTAATTATGAGTTTTGAATCACTTATGGATATTTCAAAGAAAGTACCAAGTTTGGGGAGTTTGATAGCTTTCATTGGGATCAATAATCTATTTGTGGTGAAAAAACTGTATTTAATGGACTTGTGAATGAAATATGGAAAGTGAGGAGAATTTTTGATTCAGAAGCCATCTTTATCAGACCAAGTTATTGTAGTTTATGCTATTTTGAACCAAGATATATCTCTGTTGGCCTCAAACCTTTATTAATTACTCATTTCAAAATGTATCAAATGTAATTATCAAGCTAATCTAGTGCACCCATTGTTATTTTGAACCAAGTTATACATCAGCAAGCCTTAAAACCCGTATCAGCAACCTATTTCAGAAAAGGCCAAAAGCACTATCCCATTTGTCACCGTCAAGGCATTTTTCTTTTTGATATCATTCATCTCATTGTGGTCTATTTTACTTTCATTTACTTTATATAAGATTTAATGACTTTCTATAGTTTAGTTTTGAAGTTATATTGAAATACCCAAGTTATGTATACCATTTAATTACTTAATTTCTATTACACATACCTTTACTTACTCTATTATGTGAGTAAGGATCATTTACTGACTACACATTCCTACAACGACCTTTATGAAATAGAGTCGAGGCCTAGCTATCATTCCCCATTATGCATAAGTGTTATCAAGTTAGAACATAATTATCAAGTCAGATGACATTTATGAAACAGCTGACATTTACCAAGTCAGATGACATTTTTAAAGACTCAAGGTACGTCAATTGCATGTATCTTCAAAAAGTCGAACATGTTTACCAAGTTACAACTCTTAATGAGTTTATCAACTAATAAGTTTATACAGTGATTTGCTATTTAACTTATGATCCCATCAGCTATCATCTATAGGGCGTCAGCCCACCAATTACCCGCACGGCTTCAGGCTAAGTCTTGATCGGATTGGCAGATGTACACCTATGTATAGATCATATCATCGCAAGGGGTTCACATGCAGATAATATTGAGCAATTCAGTTTCATATTACTTTCAATTTCACTGTTATTGCAAACTAATTGAATTCCAAAGAAGGGTACCCATCAACAGTGTTTCTACGCTCATTTTACATTACAAGAATGCATGTACTGAGTTTCAGCTCACATTTTCAAATTGTTTTCATGTTTTCCATTGTAGGTGATGAAGTATCACATGTTTCTCCATTTAGAAAGCCCTTTTGGAAGTTATCAGATGCTCACAGTGGATTCAGCATAGCATGAATGTTGAGATCGACCTGAGGGTCAAGTTGGATATATATTCAATATACATGTGTAGTGTGGAGTGCGAGTTAGCACATGGCATGATTAAGCCGATTGTATTGAAGTTGAACTATTATAGACTTTGATCTTAGAGTGTTTTAGTTCAATAGATATTATGATTGTGAACATGAGTTGTAAGATTAAAACCATTCTGAACATGAGTTGCAAGATTAAATGGTTTCAGTGAGCCATGTCCTTATCAGGACAGTGGCAGCGCCTTCTATCATTAAGTCTTCCGCTGCAGCTTTCCGTAAATCATGTCATTAGCATTTTAGGGGTGTTACATTAGTTATGCCCTTTGGACTTTCTAATGCCCCTAGCTTCTTTATGAGACTAATAAACCGAGTGTTTAGGCCAATCATTGGTCACATTGTTGTAGTTTACTTTAATGATATCTTAGTTTATAGTCAAAGTGAAGAAGAACATCTTGTACATCTCACTCAAGTCATGAAGGTTCTTGAAAAGGAAAAGCTCTATGGTAACTTGAAGAAGTGCTCATTTTTCAGTCAAGGAATCACATTTTTGGGTTACATTATCATGGCCCAAGGAATCAAGGTAGGTGAGAGTAAGATTAAGGTCATTCGGTGTTGGCCTACACCTTCAAGCATTTATGATGTGTGGAGTTTCCATGGGCTAGCCTCTTTTTATAGGCGGTTCATAACAGACTTTAGCACAATCACGACCCTCATGACTGAGGTTCTCAAGCACACATCGTTCAAGTGGATTCCAAAGGCGCAACAAGGCTTTGAGCAAATCAAGAAGAAGCTCACTCAAGCCCCAGTGCTAGCCTTGCCATGCTTTAATAAGATCTTTGAAGTGAAGTGTGATGCATCTGAAGTTGGTATTAGTGGATTTCTCACGTAAGAAGGCCACCCCATTGCCTACTTTAGTGAGAAACTTTGTGATTCCTAAAGAAGGTACTCCACCAACGATAAGGAATTCTAAGCCATTATTCGGTCACTTGAGCATGGGAGTCATTATTTGGTGGCAAATGAATTCATTCTACACTCTGATCATGAAGCACTCAATTACATTCAAGGCCAACACAAGATCAACTCTCACCATGCCAAAGCCGTAGAGTATTTCCAAACCTTTCGCTTCACCTTTAAGCATAAATCTGGGAAGTTAAACAAAGGTTATGACGCTCTTTTAGGAAGATATCTCTTGTTATTTCAACTTGATGCTTACGTTCGTGGGTTTGAGCATTTAAACCCACTATATGCCAAGGACAAGGGCTTTGGGGAGTTATTCAATGAGTGCCAAAGACACCCTAAGGGAGAGTTTCTAGTTCAAGAAGGCTATTTGTTCAAAGGCACATGACTTTGATGGAGTCCTACCAAGCCAAGACCTTGACCATAATCAATCAAGTCCAGAACGTCCAAGAACAAGGTCACAAGTTCAAAAGATGGCTCACCTTTTGCTAGAAACAAAAATAGAACCTTATGGGCACAAATCAATTTTTAAGCCCGGTTTTGTGTTTCTAATTACTTAGGCCTCCATGAGGTTTAAGTCCTGAATATTTGCATATCTTGGGTCCCCAAGATATTTTATTACCTGGCCCATGTGATTAAATTAAGTCAAGTGAAAGATGAAGAACCAAGTCAATTTTCCAAACAGTGCAGACTGAAGCCCGGCATCGACCAGTCTGGGTATTTTGATCTTTTGGGCAGTCAAATGAGCTCCAAAATGTGTAATTCCACCTAGAGGTGTTAGAAGACATTCTAAGGTTTCCAACCATATGTGGCATTCCAAATCATGCCCACATTTTGCATGAGAAAGGTGGCATCCAAATAGAGCCTGCAAGCTGCCAGTTACTACCTAGTTGCACCTAATTGGTGCATCTAGTCGTTGAAGTCTTTTCTGGCATCCAATCCTTGTCTAGCTGCATGATTGGGTTGTTAGAAGGCTGTTAGACACAATTATGAAGGAACCATTAGGTTATCCAATGAAGAACAAGGAGAGAAAGGCAGAAACTCAACCATTGGCTAGCCGTAAAGGGTTCACGGGGCCAAGCAACTTTTCACTTTTCTCCCTCACATGCTCAGCTACCTTTTTACTTAATTTCTTGCTTAGTACTTAGTTTAAATTTAATCCTTAAAGTTTAATAGGTTCAATGATTGTAATTAGCAAGGATAAAGTTTATAAACTAACTAGTATCTCACGAGTTAGCTAAAACCTTGAACTAAGCATGTTTTGGAGGTTTCCTAATTCTGAAGAAACCTCACTCCCTAGGCTAGAGCAGCTTGTATGCTTCCTTGCTAGACTATAAGGCTTTGTATTTTTTTCATTTTGTAATCAAAATTGGTAAATTGACAGAGAGAAAAGAGAACTTTTCTCCTTGAAACCCAAAACACTAAACTTGCTTATCCTTAACTAGGCTGGTTAAGGTGGTGTTCAAGTCCAGTCCTAATCTTGTTTAAGTGGTGATTTCTGTATCTTAATCAAGCTTAGGGGCCCTAACCTTGGTCTTGGTGGTGATTACTGTATCCAAGATTCAAGTTTAGAACTATCCTAAACTCACTTTTAGTTTCGGATTGCATAGAATTCAAGTTAAGGTCGTGAGTTCCTTTCCTTGTTCTTGTGTTCTCCTTTGAGTGTGAGTTGTTTCCTTTGAACTTTCCATCATATTTGGTATTAGAGCTAAGTTTGTCCTTGGCCTGGTATACTTGCCCACAAACACAATTCCAAACACAAACCCCGTTTTTGCTCTACAATCATGTTGGTTACACCATGAGTACCAGCTTGAGTATAGAAGAGAAACTTGATGCTGTTTTGAAGAGCAACCATGATATTACTACTTCCAATCAAGAACTTAAGAGTTATAACCAAGAACTAAATGCTCAGAATGAGTAGCTAAGGAGACAGCTAGGTACTTTCTTGAAACAAAAATAGAAGATCAATAAGGAGCTTGTCCGGTTTGTTCAAAGAGAAGAAGAAGAAGCCAGCAATCCCATTAGTTCATCTAGTGAAGAGGAACCACCAAGAAGAGCGAGAATGGAGCCTAGATTTCAAGCCAACTCTAATGACTTTATAGTTGAGATTCCAGAATTTGAAGGCAAGTTGGATCTAGATGAATTTCTAGAGTGGATGCATACGGTGGAAAGAGTCTTTGAGTATAAAGACGTACCTGATGACAAGAAGGTAAAGCTGGTGGCCATTAGGCTAAGGAAGCAAGCCTCTTTATGGTGGACTAACCTTTATGCCAAGAGGGTTAGACGTAGAAAAGGCAAGATCAGAACGTGGGACAAGATGAAAGCCACGCTTAAGTCACAGTTTCTCCCACCCACCTACATCCTAGATAGTTATCTTCAGTTCCATAATCTTACTCAAGGTGGCCTCAATGTTGAAGAATACACACGTGAGTCTGCGAAACTCATGATTTAATGTGATATTCAAGAGCCAGAAGAACAAACTATAGTTAGATACTTAGGGGGACTTGATCCTAAGTATGCTAATGTAATTGAACTACAACAACACCACCTTTGATGATGTTTGGGTCCTTGCTTACAAGGTTGAGCAACAAAAGAAGGCTAAACTGCCCTTTTAACATGAGTTTAACAAACCTCCACCCCGTAACAACCCTTTCAACAAGGGAGTTCTAATCCACCTCCTAAGCCTACAAACCCTTTCCCTTCCAATCCACAAAGAACCCCAACTCCACAAAAGAGCAAACCACCTCCAACTAGACCCAATCCCAATCCTATGAGCACAAGAAGGTGTTTTAAGTGCCAAGGGTTATGGCATATAGCCTCGGACTATCCAAACAGAAAGGTGGTCACGCTAGCTGAATGGAGAGTCGTGGATGAACAAGAAATTGAGGAGGAAATTGAAGAAGAAAGTGAGGGGAATCTTACAGCAAACCTAGAGGAGGTTGAGGAGGAAGCAGATAAGGGTGAGATGCTGGTTTTAAGAAGAGTCTTAAATGGCCAGAAGGGAACTAAAGATAAACAAAGAAAGAACATCTTTCATACTAGATGTACGATTCAAGACAAGGTTTGTTCTTTGATTATAGATGGAGGGAGTTGTGCCAATGTAGTTTCTCTTAGTATGATAGAGAAGCTAGGCTTGCAAGCCACGACCCATCCCTATCCTTACAACATCCAATGGCTAAACCAAAGCAAGGGATTACAAGTTAACTCCCGGTGCCTCATTTCTTTGTCCATTGGTAAGAACTACCAAGATGAGTTATGGTGTGATGTTATTCCCATGGATGCATGCCATGTCTTGTTGGGTAGACCTTGGGTGTATGATAGGAAGGTAATGCATGATGGATTCCAAAATACATACTCCTTTTCTAAGGGAGGAAAGAAGACTACCTTAAAGCCTTTGTCACCATTTGAACTCCATAAAAACAAGCCCACAAAAAAGCCTGAACATTCTGGTTGTTTATTATCATTTAGTGAATCTCTTTTAAAGGCCTTATATCATGAGTTTAAAGCTTTTAAAGAGTGGATCTTAAAGATCCAAGATAAACCAGAAACCCCCTTGCCCACTCACCCCACAACCAAGTCACTCATACAAAAGTTCTGTCACCTATTTCCTGAGGAGATACCCATGGGGTTACCTCCCAAAAGAGACATCCAGCACCATATTGATCTAATTCCTAGTTCAATCCTCCCTAATAAGCCAGCTTACAGGATAAACCCAAAGGAAACCATGGAGATTCAAAGGCAAGTAGAGGAATTGATGTCCAAGGGTCTTGTACGCGAGTCTTTAAGCCCTTGTGTCTGTAACGCCCCAAATTAAACATGTTTCATTGTTCATTTCTCCTTAATAAATCACTCAATTGTAATTTGATGAATCCAATGATAAGGGTGTTACCGTCGTCCAAAAGGACAAGGCTTGAAACCTAAGTGTTATAAATAACATAGTTAAGCATAACCTCCACTGTACACATTCACATATGATTATCCATTCACAATCAAGTGTTAACCAATGTAAGGTTTATAAACCATAGTGAGATAATTCACCATGTAATCTACATCTTCATCCACAAAAGAATTCAAAATACAACGTTAAAGTTTGCATATACGGCATTACTTCTGATCCATCTGAATTTCCCTGCTTTACTTATTCTCTTTAGCTGATTTGCTGGCATGAGGGCAACACTCTGAGCATTTGCCTAAAACAAAACATGAAAAACATTTCGAACTGTGAGCCGAAGCTCAGTAGATGCGTTCCTGAATTGTTAAATGATCATCGAACACTGATTGGGCCCGCTTTGCAATTCATTTTAAGTTAAAACAGTGAATGAAATAAATGTAAAACTGTATTGCTAGTTATTATCTGATATTGAACCCCTTGATACTGTTACGATCTATGGATAGGTGTACACCTGCCAAGCCGACCGGGGGACCTGGCCTGAAGCCGCGCGGGTAACTAAAGGGCAATGCCCTGTAACTGATAACTGACGGGGTCACTAATTAACTGATAAATCACTGTGTAAACTGATTTATTGATGTACTTACCAAAACATGATGACATTGATAAATACACTCTGATTTCTAAAGATACAAGCAATGCAGATACCTGAAGTCTTTAAAATGATATCTCACTTGATAATACTTATGCACAATGGAAACGATAACTAGGCCTAAACTCTGTTTCATAAATGTCATTGTAGGTATGTGTAGTCAGTAAATGATCCTTACTCGCCTAATTGATTAAGTAAAAATATGTGTAACAGAAATTGAGTAATGAAATGGGATACATAACTTGTGCATTTCAAATAATAAATTAATTCAGTTAGAGTTATTGAACTTGAAATACAACAAATTGAAGTAAAATAGACCAAATGAAAATGATTGAGTAATAATGAAAAGATTTTAATTGATATAAATGATACATGGTTTGCTGATATTTCTGAAATGGATAAAGGAAAGTGTGAAGCTTCTGAAAAGGATAATACAATGGTTAATGCCTCTGAAATGACTAATAGAAGGTTTAATACTTCTGAAATGGGTGACAAATAGTTTATGCCATAAGGGGTGCTGCGAGGTTCATAAAAGCTCATATAACACCCAAACGTTGTCCAAAGGACACTGATTTTGAGTTATTAATCTGGTCACTTCCCAAATTTCATTTTCATACTCATGTAACTCAGTTTTCAACCCAAGTAAGCTTCTGTACATAATCCAAATGAACTCACTACACTTTTTAATTTCCTTGCAATACCCATAATTATATAGAAACTTACAACAAGAAGTAATTCTAAATGTCATAGTTTCTGTATTCACTCATATTACCGTTTGATGATCTGCATTAGAAACTTTATATCTTTCACTCCCAACCTCCAAATGAGATATAAAACCATAATATGAAAATTTCACAATGTCCTCTAAAACTCTTATTTAGGACACAAAGCATGATTCACATAATAAGGTCCCTAAAAGTAGGGTACAATACAAGCGTGCACAATTTCTGATCAATCTGCGCAGTCGTAGTAAAACAACCATAACTTTTTCCACAGAACTCGGATTAAGGCAATTCAAGAGGAATTTTAAATAGAACTCATTGATATATCCACACACCAAAAAGCACAATTTTTAAGTGACCCAATCAATACCAGTTTGTCCGTGAAGTTACTGTTCCAGTTCAGTTCCCAGTTTCGATGCATTCTGCACAGTCTTGAGTAAATTGGTCATAACTTTGTCCACACAACTCGAAATTGAGTAATTCCAAAGCATATTGAAAGCTAACTCATCAAGATATCACTACACCAAAAAATCATGAACTTTGGATGTGCCAAACAGTACCAGTTAATTCCCAAAGTAGCCCCTATTTCAGGTCTGTTTCCCAGTTTTAACTCACATATTTTCAATCTTTTCTTCACATAACCACCCACTAAAATCACTCTTGAACTTATATAAATCAGCATAAACATCTTGATATTCATTACCAATGCTAAAGATCACAAAATCGCATTTAAAACAATCAAAATTCAACACTTGAACGTGAAGCTTGCATGATTAACATAAAACCCTAACCCTAGCTTCAACTCCAACATGATCCATCACCAAGATGATTCTTAATTCAATAAAAACAACATAATCCACCATCAAAACAACCAAAACAAGAAGCAAAAACCAACAAGATCAAGCATCAACAACAAAATCAGCATAAGAGGTGAAAAGAATTACTCACTTGGTGCTTAAAAAGAGGTATGAATGATTCTTGGTGCTTGAAGGAGTGAGAGGGATAGTTGGGGTGGTGAGTGGTGGTTGTTTGGTGGCTGTTGGTGGCTGTTTGGTGGCTGAAATGGTGGTGGTGTTGCTGCTTGTTGCTGCTGCCATGACTAGAGAGAAGGAGGAGAGAAATAGGAGAGAGAAAATGTCTAGCAATCACTTGGTGCAAATGAAACTTAGGCAAACATAATACTTCGCTGAGAATTAAAAGCTCAAAAGCCACTTTTTCTAAGCATAATTAAGGCCTAATTAAGAGTGATTAGCTAAACAAATGAGGGTCAAGTCTCGTTGAGTGGCCCTAAACGGGCTCGGGTTGGAAAAAAAAATGTCAAACCGGGTGCGATAATTAAATTTGTTTTTTTTTTAATATGATGCCATGAAAAATAATTTAATCATTTAAATCATAATTATTGAGGCCTAATATCAATTTCTCCGAAAAATTATTTTCGGTAAATGAAACTCGAATTGCAAAGTGGAACCCATAATGATTTTTTTTTTCAACTGGGATGATTTAATGAGATAAATAAATGTGAAAAATAAATAACATCGCTTAATTAAATAAATAAATATGATTTAGGGTTGGGCTATTACAGTGTCGTACCTGCCTTGTTGGTTCCTAAGAAAGATGGTAGCCAACGAATGTGTGTGGATAGCAGAGCCATAGACAAAATCACAATCAAGT
>JACYFF010031955.1:79363950-79379430 GCA_017589665.1 Selenicereus undatus
TGTGTGTGTGTGTGTGTGTGTGTGTGTGTGTGTGTGTACATATATATATATTTGTGCATTGCAGGTTGAAGAGACAAAGTGGCCTCAGAAAAATTATCTTTGTTATATTCCTAGTTAATTCGTTCAGATGTCAATAAATATTTAAATGGTCGCCAAGTAACAACTAGCTTGACTATCAAAGGGTCAATTTGGAAAACAATACCAATAATAATAACATAAGAATAACTATAGTAACAATGTACCAACAATAAAAGGTGAGTGATATTTATATAAAGATTGTTAAAAGTTTGCAAACAAAAGATGTGCAATTTTATTTAATTAATTTAGTCAAAATATTAATTCAATTATAATGAATGCAAAAATAGAATAAAATAAAACAAAATAATAATAATAATAATAATAAGGTTATGATGATTTAGAGCGGAAAAAAATCTGAATACGAAAAAAAAAGGGAAGCCAACCGACATTGGGTGTCATTACCGACATTCCCATGAATGAAGAGCCTCGAAATGTTAAACTGATATCATAATGTCATAACAAAACCAAAAAGGAAACAGAATCCCAAAAGTCCCAAAGTCTTTGCTCTACTTCTTTCTCACAGAAACCCCTTTCTGCCCAAAACGGAGCAGCCCACGAATAGACTGCCTGCTCTTCGTCTGTTCTTCCTCTCCATCTGCTCTGCTCCGCCGTGTCCCTGCACCGCCATCCACCGACGGCAGTTCTGCCGGCGCCACCAGAGGGGCTGCCACCGCCCAGTCATGCCACGACACCCCTCTTTTCATAAACCTTTTTTGATTGCTTGATGAGTAATTGCAAGGTAAACACTAAACTTCTCTTCAAACGTTTAGGCATTTGCTTCTGGATTTAATTAGGAAGCACCTCTTTTAGCATCAAATGAGTGTTACTTGGTGTAGAGTTGAAATTCATAATGATAAATTATGGGGTTGTACGGTAGAGTACTCATGGAAGAAGGGCTTTCGGATGTTAAATTTTTATCATAAATCGGACCTTAATTAACCGAGCAGTGCATACAAGTCATGAGAGGTTCCATCCCAAAATCAATTGGCAATGAGTGGAGTAACTTCCAAGCTCATAAGCATGCTCAAGGCCTCTCAATCTTTCAATGTGAGACTCTTACCCACTTTATATTTTTTCTCCAACACACCCCTCACGTGTAGGCTCTTCTTTGGGCCCAACACGTGGCATGATCCGATGGAGGGCGGTGGCAACTTCTCGAGCAACTTCGCTCTGATACCATGTTAAATTTTTATCATAAATCGGACCTTAATTAACCGAGCAGTGCATACAAGTCATGAGATGTTCCATCCCAAAATCAATTGGCAATGGGTGGAGTAACTTCCAAGCTCATAAGCATGCTCACATCGGATTTGGGGTTGTGTTCGTTGTAAACAGAATTTCAAATGAGTTAATTAGTTTGAAAGTTAAAAGTATTTCGTTGTTAGGGGGTGTAAATTCGCAATTGATACGGGATTATGCTGGGCTTCCAGTGAAAGGGATGGAGGAAAACATAAGGTTGGATGTGGAACAATGGCTGTCGTGGCAGTTCTGAGAAAAAAAAAGGGGGGGATTAATTTGGATGTCTATTTTGGAATGAATGGATTGTATTTTAGTGTGTAATATGAGTGGAATAATAAGTGGAACTATATGGAGAATTAGATCCATATTAATTTACTAAAGTTAGTGGATGGGAAAGGTGGGAAATAAATTCACTTTAAGGGATTTGGAAAAATGATTGGATTAATGTGAATTTGGGAGTTACTTTGGGGACTTCATGCCAACCTAGGTGACAATAATAATATTAGCAACCTTGATGACAATAATAATAATAGCAGAACAATTATCATTAATCCTAGCAATCAAGCCAAAGTTTTATTGCTTGTTTATCAGATATCTATTGCCTATTTTTAAATTAATTTGGGGATTTAGACGAGTATAGTATGTGATTTTGTACATCATACTGCAATTAAAGTATCCGCGAGTTAAGGTGCTTGGAATTAGCGGGGAGGAATGAAATGAATACCTCTCAGTTTGGGCCAAGATCAAACTCACGACGACTCTAAATGGGGTCACGAATTGCCCTAAATAAATCTTAGCAGCTTCCAATAGTGAAATGCTATTAAAAAGCTACTAACAATTAAAATAGTAATGATCACAATAAGAAAATAGTCATCGTTCTAATAATACACTACTAACAATATCATTTATACCCAAAAGTGCGACAAAAATTATTAGTTAATAAACTAACAACAATAACGAAAGTGATAATAATAATAATAACGATAACAACAACAACAATAATAACAATAATAGTGACAAGAACGGCGTTAATAATAGCAATTGAGATAGAACGAACAATATCAACGAATTTATCATAATAATTCGAATAGTAATTACGATAACGTCGATAGTAATAAACCAAAGGCGAGTCACACCATCAGGCCTTCATGGCGTGTATTAAATGAGCGTGAACAATATTAAAGAGAAGAATGAAAACAAAAATAAACTAGAACCAAATCAAGTTAATAATAATCGTTCTGCTAATAATAATAAATAAGGTTAAGGGAGTTTCAATTATTCAATCAGTCAGAAAATTTAATAAAACTTCTAAACCTCGCACTAATCGCAAAAATAACATATTTGAAGCAGGAGTGATGCCACATCTGTCGTTTCAAGCTGCCAATGCACGTTCTCCATTACAAAGGGGAGAGAATCTCAACGATCAAGTACGTACATTGTTTGTGCTCTTCAAAAACTCACATGTTTCTCAACTATAAAAATTAATATAAGATTAATTTAATGAACCAATTTTCACATTGTTTTGTCACATAAACAAGTGGCCTCGCCCAATGACCAATCATCAGGGCTTATGCCCATCATTATACCCGCGCGCGGTGTCAACTCAGGCTTCTCGATCGACCTGGGGGGTGAGCACCTAAAGTATGATCGTTTCAAGATGTACGTACTTCCAGATAATAATCAGCAAATCAATTTTACTTATACATTCTCTCTCTCCTATTTACAAAACAAAGTATTTTGAAATGTGGGCGCCCAACTACTTACTTGCAAAACTGATTTTACTGCATAGGAATGTACGTGATGAGCTTCGGCTCATCATTCAAATGTTTTTATGTTTTATGTTTTAGGTAAGAGATCTATGAAAATTCTTCCTCTTGGCAAGCCAGAAGGTAGCAAGAAGTGAACGAGAGTCGCAGTTTTTATTGGGCGTTAACTATTCAAAGGCTCACAGTGATGGTAGGTAGACAATTGCTTAGAGTTATACTTCCGAAATTTTGGGGGTTGATAACATTTAGCATTGGAACGTCAAGTTGTCACGTTTGTTATGGACTACATGAATGGACAGATTTTTATTTGTGTCTCCAAAAGTTCAGTAATCAAGCAGCCTTGTTCCATCATAGAACAGCGATAATGTCTCCAATCAAATTAAAAGTCTTCTGCTGCTAATTTATAATAAATCAGCGGTTAAGCCAAAGAAATCAAACGTTAGCAATTGGGGGCGTTAAAATGGTAACCTTAAGAAATGTCCTTTTTTTGCTCATGAAGTTACATTCTTAGGTTATATTGTTTCTGAAGAAGGGATAAAGGCATATGAGAGCAAGTTAGAGGCTATACGAACTTGGCCTCTTCCATAAGGCATTCATGATGTTCGAAGCTTTCATGGATTAGCTTCATTTTACAAAAGGTTTATTCGAAACTTCAGCACAATTATGACTCCGATGACTGAGGTGATTAAGGGTACATCATTCAAATGGACCCCTAAAGCCCAATTCTGCCTTTGAGGAAGTAAAAGGAATACTAACTCAAGCGCCTGTCCTTACTTTGTTGTGCTTTGAGAAGGTCTTTGAAGTTGAATGTGATGCATCTAGAATGGGTATAGGTGGTGTTCTTACTTAGGAAGGCAAGCCTTTGGCCTTGTTAATGAGAAGTTATGTGATCCAAGAAGAAAGCACTCCACCTATGACAAGGAATTCTATGCTATAGTACTGTGTTTAGAGCATTGGAGCCATTATCTAGTGGCTAGTGAGTTCATTCTACATTCTAATCATGAAGCTTTGAAGTATATTCAAGGCCAACACAAGTTAAAATCACACTATGCTAAATGGGTTGAGTTCCTTCAGTCATTCCACTTCACCATTAAGCACAAATTTGGAAAGTTAAATCAAGGTGCCGATGCATTATTTAGGAGGCATCTCCTCCTGTTTCAGTTGGATGCTCTTATTCTTGGTTTTGAGCATCTAAAAAGTTTATCTTTTGATGATGAAGACCTTGGGGACTTGCATTCTGTGTGCTAAAAGCACCCCATGGGGGATTTCTTAGTCCAAGAGGGCTATTTGGTCAGAAGAGTATGGTTGTGTATTCCAAAGTGTAGCACCCGTGAGCTCCTAATTAGGGAGGTTCATGGTGGTTCTTTGGCTGGGCATTTTCGTGAGTCCAAGACCTTAACCATGTTAACGGAGGATTATTACTGGCCTGGAATGGAGAACGATGTTCAAGACATCCTAAGAAGGAGTGGAACATGCCAAGCTACCAAGAGTCACACCTTACCCCACGGTTTGTATATGCCACTTCCAGTTCCCACTCAACCTTGGGTGGATGTGAGCATGGACTTCATTTTAGGACTACCTAGGACTCAAAGGGGCAAGAATTCAATATTTGTTATAGTGGATAGGTTCTCAAAGATGGCACACTTCATACCTTGCAATAAGACCAATGATCCTACATACATTGCTGAATTGTACTTTAAAGAGGTAACCAGATTACATGGTATCCTAAGTCTATTTTTTCTTATAGGGATACAAAGTTTCTAAGCCATTTCTGGATTACCCTATGGAAGAAGCTTGGTAATAAACTGATGTACAGTACCACATGTCACCCCCAAACTAATGGCCAAATTGAGGTAACTAATCAAACCTTAGGCACTCTCCTAAGAGCTTTTGTTAAACCTCATACCAAAGCTTGGGATTTACTCTTGCCTTATGCTAAGTTTGCATACAATAAAGCACCAAGCAAGGCTACTGGTCTTTCTCCTTTCAAGGTGGTCTATGGAGTTTATCCTCTTAGCCCCTTTGACCTTATTCCAAGGCCTTTAGACGAGAAGCCAAGTGCGGATGCAACAGCAAGAGTAGAAGATATTCAGAAGCTCCATGGGTTGGTTAAGGCCAAAATTGAGAAGACTAATGAATCCTATGAAGCCCAAGACAACAAGCATAGGAGAAAGATGGTGTTTCAACCTGGAGACCTAGTATGGATCCACTTGAGGAAGGAGAGATTTCCTTCCAAAAGGAAGAACAAACGGATGCCAAAAGCTGAAGGTTCATTTGAGGTCTTAGAGAAGGGAAATGACAATGCTTACGAGGCTTATTTTCCAGGAGATTATCGAGTTTCAGCCACCTTCAATGTGGTAGATTTGCGCCCTTACCATTCAGATCACTCCCTAGCAGATTTGAGGATCAAATCTCTTTAACAAGGGGAGGATGACGGAGTCCTACCAAACCAAGACCTTGATCATGATTAATCAAGTCCAGAACGTCCAAGAACAAGGTCACAAGTTCAAAATATGGCTCACCTTTTGCTAGAAACAAAAATAGAACCTTACGAGTACAAATCAGTTTTTAAGCCCGGCTTTGTGTTTCTAATTGCTTAGGCCTCCATGAGGTTTAAGTCCTGAATTTTTGCATAATTATCTGGTCTAAGTGATTAAATTAAGTTAATTCAAGTGAAAGATGAAGAACCAGGTCAAATTTCCAAATAGTGCATACTGAAGCCCGGTATGAACCAGTCTAGGTATTCTGATCTTTTGGGCAGGAAAATGAGCTCCAAAATGTGTAATTCCACCTGAAGGTGTTAGAAGACATTCTAAGGTTTCCAACCATATGTGGCATTCCAAATCATGCCCACGTTTTGCATGAGAAAGGTGGCATCCAAATAGAGCCTGCAAACTGCCAGCTACTACCTAGTTGCACCTAATTGGTGCATCTAGTCGTTGAAGTCTTTTCTGGCATCCAATCCTTGTCTAGTTGCATGATTGGGTTGTTAGAAGGCTGTTAGACACAATTATGAAGGAACCATTAGGTTATCCAAAGAAGAACAAGGAGGGAAAGGCAGAAACTCAACCATTGGCTAGCCGTGGGGCCAAGCAGCTTTTCACTTTTCTCCCTCACATGCTCAGCTACCTTTTTACTTAATTGCTTGCTTAGTACTTAGTTTAAATTTAATCCTTAAAGTTTAATAGGTTCAATGATTGTAATTAGCAAGGATTAAGTTTATAAACTAACTAGTATCTCACGAGTTAGCTAAAACCTTGAACTAAGCATGTTTTGGAGGTTTCCTAATTCTGAAGAAACCTCACTCCCTAGGCTAGAGCAGCTTGCATGCTTGCTTGCTAGACTATAAGGCTTTGTATTCTTTCATTTTGTAATCAGAATTGGTCAATTGAAAGAGAGAAAAGAGAGCTTTGCTCCTTAAAACCCAAAACACTAAACTTGCTTATCCTTAACTAGGCCGGTTAAGGTGGCGTTCAAGTCTAGTCCTAATCTTCTTTAAGTGGTGATTTTTGTATCTTAATCAAGCTTAGGGGCCCTAACCTTGGTCTTAGTGGTGATTAGTGTATCCAAGATTTAAGTTTAGAACTATCCTAAACTCACTTTCAACTTCGGATTGCATAGAGTTCAAGTTAAGGTCGTGAGTTCCTTTCCTTGTTCTTGTGTTCTCCTTTGAGTGTGAGTTGTTTCCTTTGAACTTTCCATCAGACTTTGTGTTCCAAATTACAATACAAGGGAGCTCTTGGTTTGTGACGTCCATGGTGGATCACTTGCAGGTCATTTTGGAGAAAAGAGGACCCTTATCATGCTTAAGGAACACTACATTTAGCCTTGCATGTATAAGCATGTCGAAGATGTTGTCAAAAGATATGCAATATGCCAAATGGCCAAGAGTCACACACTCTCTCAAGGTCTTTACACCCCCTTGCTGATTCCAAGTGGCCCATGGGAGGATGTGAGCATGGATTTTGTTTTTGGGTTGCCACGGACTCAAAGGAATAAGGATTCTATCCTTGTTGTAGTTGATCGATTCTCAAAGATGGTACACTTTATTCCATGCAACAAGACTAATGATGCTACTCATGTGGCCAATTTATACTTCAAAGAGGTGCTTAAGCTGCATGGTATTCCAAGGTCCATAGTGTCGGATCAAGACACTAAGTTCTTGAGTCACTTTTGGGTGATTTTGTCGAAGAAATTGGGTACTAAACTCAAGTGTAGTACCACTTGCCACCCCCAAACAGATGGGCAAATTAGCAACACCAATAGAACCTTTGGAGTACTTTTGAGAACCTTGATCAAGTCCAACATCAAGTCTTGGGATCAACTTTTAGCTCATGCTGAGTTTGCCTACAATAAGTCTCCTAGCAAGACTATGGGAATGTCTCCTTTCAAGGTGGTTTATGGCGTAGAACCACTTTCACCCCTTGATCTCACCACACGATCCATGGAAGTTAAGCCTCATGTGGAGACATACAAGAGGGTCCAAGAAATTCACGAGCTTCATGAGAAGATTAGGAGCAAGATTGAGCAAGCTAATGCCTCGTATCAAATCCAAGCAAACAAGCATCGCAAGCAAGTCATCTTTAACCCCGGAGATCTAGTTTGGGTACACTTGAGAAAGAACGTTTCCCTTCCAAACGTAAGTGCAAGCTTAAGCCTAGGGCAAAGGGTCCTTTTGAAGTATTGGAGAGGATCAACAACAATGCATAGAAGCTCAATTGTCGAGAGATTATGGGGTGTCCGCCACTTTCAATGTGGCTAATTTGTCACCATACCTAGACAATGATACCTTGGAGAATTTGAGGGTAAATTCTTCTCAACAAGGGGGGGATGATGGAGATCAAGACACGACTTATCAAAGCCACATTCCTACTATCCAAGCAAGCCAAGAAAAGAGTCTAAGAGCACAAGGATTAACTCAAATCATCAAAGATATGTTGGTAGCCCAAACTATTTTAGAGCCTATGTAGCACACCGGTTTTGTAAGCCTGATTATTCAAGTTTAAGATGAGCTTAGGGAGCTGCAATTCAATTTTTCAAGAACCTTTTTATGTCAGTTTTCAGGGCATGAAAAGTGCTCTAGGTGAAGGCATGAAGAGATAAGTCAAATGGGGCCATTTTCAAAATGTTGCAGAAACTGATCCAATCTACACTAGCTGCACCTTTTGGCCTATATCTCCCAAAAGAAAGCTCCAAATCCCTTCAGATCTATCTGAAAGTTTACTTTCTAATATTTATAACAACCTTTGTTGGACCTGATTTGAGTTAGTAACCAAGGAGATATAGTTGTTTGAAGTTGGAAATTATATTTTGAAAAGCTGCTGACAAAAAAGCAAAAAACACTTTTTAGCTTTTGTACTTTCTTGCTTTTTGATTCTTCCCCTCCCATTGGCAGCTTTCCTAGTATTCCCAGGATGTTTGTAATGGACAAAAGGCCTCCTTTGCTATTTATTTGATGCATTTCAAGGTTGTAAGGCATATGTGATTGATTATGAAAGTTGAGATTATTCTCCCTCACTTTTAAACTCTCTCTTGCTTATCTTTGATTTGGCTAATCAAAGTGGTGATCAAGTGAGTCTTAATTCAACTTAGGGTGGTGTGTCTTATCCTTAAGTGAGGTAAAGAGCCCTACTTTGCTAAAGGTGGTGTGTCTTATCCTTTAACAAGCTAGATTATCTCCATTTCTTTCGCTTGAAAACATGACTAGTTTAAGCTAGCTTCGATTCCTCTCTTTTTCTTTGCCTTGCCTTGTTTTATTTTGATCTTTGGTGCTTGAATCTCTCTTTGTCCTACCTTGGCGCATCATCTTCCTTTTCTTTTTTTTCATAATTGTTTAAAAAAATTTTATAATATTATCAATGTATGTCAAAAAAATCTACATCATATATGTTGCATATTATTGTTTCATGGGTTGTAGTCTCTCTATCTATGTTTTTTAGTATAATTTTATTATAGTCAAATATTAACTTGATATAGCTATGGTGATACTCACCAAGTGTTGTGTTCATGTTCACCACAGGTAATACTAATATTCACAAGACTTTATACTAATTCTCACTAAATATAATTCAGTTGTTCACCATACTAGCACTAATTCTCACTAAATAAAATATGAATAATCACCAAATATTTTTAGATATTCATTGTAAATCAAATTTAGCTGAATAATATATATCAAAAAGAGATAAAAAAAAAAAGTGAATTAGAAACTTGTTCTTAACACCCTCATTCACAAAAAATCTAATTCATTCTGTTGTGATATTACGTGATATAAAGATAAAGTCATTGCACACCAAACATAAAGATGATGCACATAAAATATTTTCTATACCCTCATTCACAAAAAAAAGAATAATGCGAAAGTTTGGGTTAACAAAATTTACACCAAAAAAAAATCCTTAAAAGTTATAAATGCTCACTAAATATGATCCTAATGTTGACCAAATATAGTATTTGGCCTCACTAAATATAATTAACTACTCACAATATCTAATACTAATTGTTAGTAAATATGAATGCTTACCAAATATAATACTAATACTCATTCTTATAAGTCATGTGTGAGATTATCTTACACAACAATATAATTCAATTGCTCATCATGTACAATACTATTACTTACTAAATATAATTCAATTGTTCTTCATATACAATACTACTACTTACTAAGGGTGTGTTTCGTAGAGTTGAAAACCATTTTCCTAAAAAACCGTTTTTCATGTAAAATGATTTTTTATGTAAAATAATTTTCAGCTCATATTTGCAGTTGTTTGGTAAGAGGAGAAATGAAGTTTCTGAAAAATGAGTTTGATTACCAAATAATGAACAAAAATGCTAAAAAGATGCACATTAGCCAAAAAAAACAAAAATAAGTAAGATATTTAGAGAAAATGGGGATTTATATTTTGTTCTTTGGGGAATTATATTATAATGGTATTGTTATTCATATTAAAGTTATGACAATATGTCCAGTTTGATGTTAGTAGTAACGCTTATCGATTTCCCACCTTCAAGTTGGAATCCAATTAAAGAAGAGGAAAAACTTAGTGAGTTTCTCTATCTTCTTAACCCTGACGATAAATTGCATTGTATTGTGGATATCGATGAAATCATGGTTGTTAGATTCACCGGTATCGGTATCGGCATCGGAATGATACAATTTCGCTAATCTTTAATATGTTGCCTTAATCTTCGAACTGTATGTCACTGCCTTAATTAATATTCGAACCATGTGTCGAGAAAATAGATATCGAAGAGGGAAAGAATGTGAAATCGTATAAGTGCCAAATAAACGTAAAATCAACTTATGGTTCATTCAAAATGAAAATATTTTCCTTCATTATAGGGAAAATGATTTTCCCCTGAAAACAAATTTACCCTCCGTGTTTTACCAACCACCATAAATTGAGAAAATAATTTTCCGGGGAAATGATTTTCACCCCTATCAAACACAGCTTAATGTGATATGAATGTTCACCAAATTTTTTGGACATTTATTGTAAATCAAATTTACTTGAATAGATTATATTTTAAAAAAAGAGAAAAAACTAAGTGAATTATAAGCTCATGCTCATTTTTATTGCTATTATTCCGAAATAGAGAAATAATTAAAAAGTTTGGTTGATAAATTCATAAAATCTCTTAAAACTTGTAAATACTCACTGAATATATATATGATACTAATGTTCACAAAATATAATCCTAATGCTCACGAAATATAATTAAATTCTTCACCATACATAATACTAATAATCCTCACTAATATGACATAAATATTTGCTAAAGTCTAATTAATTTACAGTAAACGTGTCCCTTTCTTCAATTATATGGTTAATTGAGTAAAATATATTTGGTTTTTGTTTTTACACAACATCTATTGTGAATAAAATTTAGTTAAATAAAACATACTCTTTTTTTTCAACATCCATTGGGAACCAAAATTAATTAAGTAGAATATACTCAAATAAAAAGAAACAAACTCCCAAAATAAAGAAAAATCCAAATGAACAGAAGCAAAAAAGGGGGGAAAGTGCTCATAAGATTCACGCTTTGCAACTTCATGGCCTCAAACCTGCAGTCTCAAGTCAATTATATTAGTTTTACGACCAATGAGATAGTGTAAAGTACTGCTTCTACAATCAATTATTTCACTATGAAAGGTTTAGGCCACGGAGTAACAGCTTGTGTACCACCGCGAGAGCACAATAAAAAACTCTGATGTAATGACCTCACAAAAACCGCAAAACAGTTTGTTTGTAATATAATCAACTAAGAAATATTTGTAAATCCATTGAGTTGTGCATCGCAAGTGCATAATGCTACTAAGATTCAAATCAAATGATACAATAGAAAAGGGGCTGTTTTTTTTTTTTTTTTGGTTGATCACATCATTTACAACAAACAAAATAGCTATCATTTTTTTTTTTTTGACAATTAAGATATCTTTGTTATGAGAGCACGGCTGTTGAATCAATTTTACATATATTACATATATAGTATGGCTGCATGTAATAGAATGCTCCAAAAATACCATATAAATTACCCCCCACAAAGAAAAAGGAAAGAAAAGTTAATATCATCCTTTATATATATATATATATATATATATAAAGCAGTTTGAACGATGTGGTCATGACACATGTCATGTTGTTCATTTATTAAGGTTTTATTTAAAAATAAAAATTAAAACAATATGTGATTTAAAGTCATTTTAATAAATAGTGACTTTTTAACTATTTCAATTAAGAAAAAAAGGAAATAAATTACAGATATGTTAACATTATCATTTCTAAAAATTTAAATTATAAGATTAACGGTAATATTTCTTAAAATATTTTGGCTAAAATATTAAAGTAGCCCGTGCGTAGCACGGGTTTAAAGGCTAGTAACATATATTGTACAATCTTGCGAACCAAAGCACATATCATATGGGGAAATCAAATTGGCGGAATGCATGAAATGAAGGAAAGGTGAGGAAATGAAAATTTCTTTTGTATTTTTATTAAGATTTGAAACCTCACCTTTTTTTAAAGATAATTGATACTTTTACAACGTAATAAGAATAGGAAGAGAACAAGGCCTACCGAACTCGCAAAATTCATTGGAAAAGCACGCTTACAATTACAATGATAACTTTTTAAAATTACCCCAAAAAATTGTTTCTAACAAATATTAGTCTTACCCCAGTCTTACATGGAATAACACCTTCTTAATAAAACGTGGCATAGATATCACTAAACCAGCAGACCGCCTGCAAAGTAGTTAAGTCAACATGGTTAGTGCTCGCCTTGTGTTCCTCCAATGCCTCCCTCTTCAATGGCATAAATATGAGTGTGATCATTGAGACAACTTAATGACCATCTTCATAGTTGGCGTGAACCTAACCGACTTGTTCAATCATATTAACTCTTCCAAGTTTAAACTGTCATGACAAAAGTTTTGGGAGCAAAAATATACAATTGTTGGTTTTTTTTTTTTGCTTAAAAAAAAGGTACATAAGTCCATTAAGTCTATATTTTATGGACATATCTTGATCAACAAAACCATGGAAGAAGGAGAATAATGGAGGAGGAAATAATAGAGGAATTTTATATCTAGTAAGTTTTGAAATAGCAATTTTTGGTCAAAAGGTCAACCTTTATCAGACAACTCTTTAATGCTTGCATGACTGCTACTGGTTTCATCTTGTACATTTCTTCAAATTTATGTACCAAATTCTATGAGAGATCTGTTTTTTTTTATGTAGATAGAGAATAACAAAATTATGCAATGTGTGTATTTAATTAATCAAATCACTTTTATAGGAAAAATCATAAAATTTGTCATATTTGATAACAAATTTTTTTTAACCGATGTAATCTCATTTTTGTATCCTTCGACTATGGTTAGCTTTGCTAAATAAACAAGTAGCTAATTTTCACTAACAAAGAGAATCAACCCACTTGAATGATCTAGCTAATTTTCACAAACATATATGGTCTACAGTTTATTCAATATATGCTATTTGAAATGACATGATTTCATGGTTTTTAAAAGAAAAAAAAGACACCTTTGAGTTCGATTAAGTTAAAATATAATAATAATTTAACACTTAAAATTGGTTGAAATTCATAGCTTATGAAATACATTAATTATAATACCATCATGATTTGTCTACTATAAAATAGATACAATATAAGTGAGAAACAATGCTCAAAAATTGTTTTAACATTCAAGTCGATCCTGATTTGCATGGAGGATGATGATGATGATGATGATGATGATAACAGCGACAACAACAATAATAACAACAATATTAACAACAACAGCAATCACAAAAACAATAATAATAACAATAGCAGTAATAGTAATAAGGAGTTTTGACTGTCAACAATTTCACTTTTGGACGTTTTTGATGAGAAAAATTTTGACTTTTAGATTGGAACTCAAGGTGCTGGCCTTTGGGATTTTTTAAATTTTATTATAACTCAACCAATGATAATTTGACTTACCAATTTAATGACTAGGTAGCTTATTAATTTGTCACTTACAAATGATATAATGTTCCTTTGCTTTTTTCAACACCACTGACCGAGGATTATATGTACATAAAACATTTAAACATATTTTCATAACCCTAATTGTGTAACTAATATAAGCATGAACCTAGGCTCTCTAGTTGTGGTAGCCAATTATTGTCCAAATATCCTTCTCATGGTATCAAAGCCAAATTGGAGAGAGTGAGAAAGTTTCCAAAACCCTAGTTCATAAACCTAACCGTTTCTTCCCCGCCAAAAAATCTCATTGATATCCACCTTTTGCTACCGGATTTAGTGTTCAACCCACCGCCACTATCTTGCTTTGGCATTCTAACCTCCTCGGTCTCTGCTAAGGCCACAATGCCATCCACCCCTAGCCGATAATAGCAAGAACCACCCACCGCCCAAAATTCATGTTCCATGCAGACCTAACCCCTTAAACGACATGCCTCCCACTTGCAGTTCCTTGACCATATCTATCATCACCAGCCTGTTAGCACCCTTTCTGATTGTACCTATTGGCTTCTTTCCTATTTTACAGGCCTCCTATTCTCTTTATCCCAACTTTACCATCGCAACCCACTATTCTTCCATCATTGCCATGGGTGTCAACCCCCTCACTCTATCTTTCCTTTATACTTAGGAGATTGGCTCTTCAAGTTCATTAGTTTCATTTTGTCATTGTGTTTCTCCTTACCATTGATGACTATCTTAGGTAGCATACCCAATTCAGCATGCTCCTCATCTCTTAGAATCTCCTTGGCATGGTCGATTGGATCCATGCATCCCCCACTGACTACCACCATTAATGACTCAAGTGGGTGCTCAGTTCTCAATGTTATGTTTAGTTAATGGCTTTGAGTTGATTAGATGCTACAATCTCTTCTCTTTGTCACTATCTCCAATGACTTGGTTATTGAGGTATATGATTTGTTTCATTCCTTTCAAATATGGGAACATTTATGTAAATGTTTCCTCACTGCTGGCATGGCCAAGACTCTTGAATTGAGATAGAAATTCACAAACTTAAAGAATAATCCTCTCAATCTATGGATTCCTTTCTTAGGGAGATTAAGAACATTATTGATTCTTTTGTTGCGATAAATTCACCCCTAACTATTGTTGGGTTAGATGCCCAAAGTGAGATTTTGGTTACTGCTAATTCCTATTTTGGGGGTTGTATAAACTTTGATGAATTACGAACAAAGCTTATCATGCGTGAGCCTCGAGTGTTGTATATGTGTGAGTCTTCTTCCAATGTGATGTCTCACCAAGTACTTACTACTTCCACTGTTCTTTCTGCCGTAAAACTTCTAGGCCTTAGTGTAGTACCAACACTAATTCATCTGCTAATGGCAACAACAACAACTCTAATTGACATAATCTTAGCAACAATTTTCATGGTGGGCAGAACAATAGAGGTTATGCAATTGGACGTGGCTGCAAACATATCAATGGTCATAGGGGCCAACAAACTTAGCAACCTTCACAAAATGGGGATAGAATTCTTCTGCTTAAGGTATATCATCTAGTTCTAGCTTCTTTATTGCACTTACTACTCTTATTCTTTTAATTTTTGATGACTGTTTTTCCCCAAAGCTTTATGCCAATGGATCCCCCCTTCCATGTTGTTTGTCAACTCTGTTTTGCTCGAGGTCATACATCACCCTATCCCTCTCATTATTTTCCTACCGTTGCCTAGGCCAACTCTTCTCTAGGATATAATGCGCTCATTGTAGTTCGGTCTGGTGCATTGAAGGAGGCACTCTAGTATCCTGAGTTCACTGCATCATCCCATGTGACTCCACTAGAAGGTATTTTTCATAATAAGCTTCCTTACAATGGCTCAGATTCGGTTATTGTTGGTAATAGGACCATTT